>VWZF01002182.1:323907-553588 GCA_013396755.1 Sclerurus mexicanus
CTCGAACGCTTCCATCAACGCTGCCTCCGTACAATCCTAAACATCCACTGGTCTGATTACAGGACAAATGTGTCTGTCCTTGAACAGGCAGAGATCACCAGCATTGAGGCCATGCTGCTGAAAATGCAGCTATGCTGGTCAGGGCACATCTCCAGGATGGAAGATCACCGCCTCCCTAAGATTGTGCTCT
Organism: Sclerurus mexicanus; assembly: GCA_013396755.1. Classification (NCBI taxonomy): domain Eukaryota; kingdom Metazoa; phylum Chordata; class Aves; order Passeriformes; family Furnariidae; genus Sclerurus; species Sclerurus mexicanus. Next base: position 324,098 of record VWZF01002182.1, read on the forward strand.
ATGGTGAATTCGCCACTGGCTGCTGAAAGAGAGGAGCCACAAGGAGGACATACAAGGACTCCCTGAAACAACACCTCAGCCTTGGCCATATTGACAACCATCAATGGTCCACTCTGGCCTCCAATCGGGAGAAATGGAGACACTTCATTCATAACGCTGCTGCTTCCTTTGAGAACACATGCAGAATCAGTCTTGAGGAAAAAAGGCAATGCAGGAAGAACCGTGCCTCACCAATAGTGCCGATGGAGACTTTCCACTGCGCCTTTTGTGATCGGACTTGCCTATCTTGCATTGGGCTTTTTAGCCACCAGCGTGCTCGTAGCAAGCATGGGTAGAGCCCTTGCAAATCTTCGTTCGCAAAGTCTGGCCATAATGACATTTAACTTTGGTTGTGTGCACATGCATATATACATATGTATGTCTCTGTGTCTGTATATCTCTATAGAAGTGGAGGGCAGTCCATATCTATACATGTAGCCTGTATCTATCCATAAAGCCATATGCATACATTTTCCCTAGAGCAGATACATTGTTCTCAGTTAACTGACCTAATTTTCTTCTTTCAGTAGAGATGAAGCTCTGTGCAATTAGCACAGAGGAAAAGGTTTTTCAGAGCATGAACAGATAAAATAGCTATCTAACTTGTTCTCCAAGTTCATGAAAAAATTGGTAGGGTAAATTATTTCTGTACTGGACTCTATTTGGGTTGATTTTTAGCATTGTTTTCAATTATTTTTTTTATGAACTCAGAACATGTGTCCTACTTTCTACTGTTTACAGAGGGTGATAGCATTTCCAGCAAAAATGGGATAGTGCTTGTTCACAGGACAAATTTGACATAAATTGGCAGAAATCCATCAGCCTTTGATATTTGTGATTCTCATCTCAGTATAGTAAAGTGCTGTCAAATAGCAGATGGAGATAATTAATTATTAAACTAAGCAATAAATAAAAACTCTAATTTTTATTAGTAATCAAATTAACAGGAAGAATTAATCTTACCACATGAACATTTGGATACCTGAGGGGAAAGAAGATTTTCAATTAATATCACCTTCCCTTGACATAGCAACTTGGGAGAAGAAAGGGAGGAGGGTTTTTCTAATTAATCAAATATAGCAAAACAGAATTATAAATACGCAGATTACTTAGCTGCTAATTTCTGCCCTTCTCTCTACAATGGAGAGCCTCCTTTCACACACACTTCTGTTACTGTTCCATTCTGAAGAGTTCTAGTCAGAAAAATGCCTTTTATTGCTTGCAAGTGGCAAAAAAATCTGTTATTGGCTATGATTCTGAAAAAAAATTTTTTTTATTTCCAGTCACAGAATACGTCTTAATTTTTTTTCAACTATGGTTTCTTCTGAGAAGAAACTCAGCGGAAGAGGAAAGTTAAAGGTACAAAAAGACAACTACACTTGTGAATTCAGACTAATACTTCAATCCCGGATGTGAACATTGACTGTAGTGTTAGGAATGCTGTCCTGTCACACATATTGTCTTTTACTTGTCTGCAACCACATTCAACAGAATCATTTAAATATTGATATATGTGATAACATCAGCTACCTAACATACAAGGCTATATATTTTCTTTCAGGTTGTGAGTCACAATGCAGAAGCATACTGGTAATAGCACCATATGAAACATCTGCTTTTTCCGGTTAACACACAATTTTTGAAAATAAACACTAGCTCTCTAAGTCATGATATTATCAGCAGAGGAGAACAGTCCTTCCTCCTCCTCTGTTAAGCTGACATTAGAGAAAATTGAAGAATGAACTAATTTCTCTGAAAAGCAAAACAGAACAACTCTGTTTCATGCCTCATAGGAAGAATATAAAATATGATTAAAATGCAAAAATAGTTACAGTTATAATGATATTTATTAACAATCTTTCACTCTTATTTAAATATATATATATCATACTTTTACACATACAAAGTTTAGAAAATGTAACTTTACAGAAGAAAAAGTGATGTTTTCATAGAGATACGTCAAGGATCTTCCATCCATTTGTCTAATCTGCTATGATATGGTGTAATTATCCATTTAGTGAAAATAGTCCTATAAAAACGGAGTAGGGTAATGGATCATTAAAAAAAAATAAAAAAAAGTAAATACTTTCCTGACTAGATTTCAAAACTGTTTGTTTGATGTGTTTGGTTTTGGTTTTTTTTTTCTTTTTCTCTAGAGTTACATACAGATTTTCACATTTAAACACCTTTTTACTTTATAAAATGAAACTCTTTCCACACAGCATGGAACAGAGGAAAAGATCAAATGCTAAATTCTTCCTGCTGTGAGACATTCTTGAAGGCTGAATTTCAGCCTTCTGATCAGCTTCATACAGGCATATGAGAGAAGGATAGAAGTGAAGTACGTTTGAGAGGTTAGTTTGTAGGGCAGTCTCTGAAAAAAGCCATTTGAAAAAATGTGGGCCAGAGAAGTTAATTATTTTCATTTTTGTGGTCTAAGTATGCTTGCCTTTTTTAATTGACTTTTATTGTAAACTAAAACAATAACTGTCTTCCAAGCTCTCTAGAAGCTTGACCAGCCATAGGTAAGGTTTAATTTTACTGTAGCTGAGGAGCAGAAAGAGTAAAATAGTTTTCAAAGCAAGGTCTCTCAGGAAAATATATTTTTATTGGAGCAGTTGACAGTAGAAGTAGAATTTAACAAGAAGCATTATCTAAATTACTTGCAGCAGTTATTTGTACTGTACTGTTTACTACAGTGCTTAGTGATTGCAATTGATTGCAACTTAATTATGTTGCTAAAATAATTACAGTGATGACCCCAATCACAAGTATCTTGTCCATAATACTCATTCTCATTTTCAGCACAGGCTGAAAATCAACTCCATTGCATTTTAGCACTTCTTTACAGAGATCTGTAAGAAAGGTTAAGATCACACTGATAAAATGCTCAAAGATTGCTAATTATACAAAATTTTAAGAGAATATGTTTTAATAACAAAAACAAATGAATTATGTCTTTAAATGTATGTTCGTGAAATAAATGACACACAGAAATCCTTCTGTTTAGCATAAAAAATGCTAAACAGAAATAACAAAAATATGAGGAGACATGCTGAAAGGCACTTGTTTTTGTTTTCTATTTGCTTTGAAATTTCCTAGCAATAAGCCTAAAAAGAACCAGAAGAGCAATAACTTAATTTTACCTACAGAAATTTGACAAGAAACATTAATTGTGTGCATCAGGGGTTTTTATTTTCTAGCTTTTTTTGGCCTTCCTCAGTCTGAATAGTCTAAAAAAAACTCAGACTTTGTATAACATTTCAGTCCTGAGAAGTAGAGTTCTCAGTCATAGCTGTAACTTCTTTCTTTATTTAATGAAAACAACAACAAAAAGGATGATGCTGAAAATTCTTGTCTTTCTAACAGCCTTGCTTTTCATTGCAAGATATAGAAAATGCCATGATCTATATGAAATGATCAGCAGCTGAATACCAGAGACTGACTCTCTGAATTACTCATAGAACTGTTTTTTTCAATAGACATACAATAAATAAAAAGCATATAGTGTATCTGCATATAACTGGAAGTCATGCAGACATCCACAAAGAAAGAGAACTATCTTACCTCTTTTAGAGTAATATCACCAGTGCAATGCACTAAGTTATGGCACCCATGTCACACAGTCTCTTTAAGGCTGCATTGCCATCAAGTAGCCCACAATCAACTGCCGTTGAAGACAGTGGGAGCTGTAGGGCTCATGAGAGGATGGAGGAAGAACAGATGGACCCAGACTGGAGGCAGCCAACAGCCAGTCACATAATGAACAGCTCTCTTGCCAGGCCATGTCCCAGTTTTTCAGCCACTAGGCTGTAATATTCATTTGTTTATCCTCATGAGCTACACAACTGTTTTGCCCAGTATTTACTGTATGCCTTCTGGGCAAGCACTATCTTAAAAAATAAAGCATTTATGAGAAAAAGGTTCTGTTAATGCTTTATTTCTGGCCTAAAGCTGGACCTGTGATACAAACTCTTAAACAACTGGTTTCTAATAATTGCACTCATTCCTTCTATGCCAGATAATATGGGACATGGACTATGGTGAGTGGTTCAATGTCCCTAGCCCCTGACAATTTGTTGCACTGTCTGCAGCTAATACTAGACACCACACTGTACAAGCACTGGTGAACTGCTGGCAGTGGAGATGTTTGGTACTGAGATGTGGAGTTTTCCCTGAGGTTCAATGTCTTGCAAAATCAAGGTGGTACCATACTAAAATTGCATTAGGGCAAGTCCTACTCAAAAGAGAATTAGAGCAAGAGCTCTATGCTAAGTTGAGAAAATCAGCCAGGGAGTGCAGAAGCCTGGAAGATAAAGTGCTAATGTGTATGTTTCAAACACCAACAGTGGGATAGTCATGGAGCCAACCAAGGATTGTTGGTAAGAACACACTGTGAGAAAAAACAGGATGTGGCTGGAAAAGAGGTCCATGGAGAGGTAGGGCAGAACTTTTCTGGGACAAATATCCTTGTACTGGCTTCTGGAGATTAGCATAACACAGGTGCACAAGTGCAGGAATGACGTTGAGAAGTGATGATGAACGGTTGACTAAAGGCCAACTCAAGTAGGAGGGGATCAAGAGCACCAAAGATACCCGAAGTCTTCCAACCCATTTCCAGGAAGGTCTNTACCCCTTATTCAAAACCCATTGTTCTGTGCTTATATTAGAAGATAAGGGACCAACTTATGTCAATTTCCATGCCAAATATACAATTTACTAATAAAACTTTGTAAGATTTTGCAGACCCCCTGACTTTTATCATTGCTTTTTGACAGACATTGTCTGTGCACCTGTATGTCTCCATGGGATACCAAGGTGGGGGCAATAGTTTCTTCTGAAATATCAAAGAAAATATTGTCTGATCCCAGAGGTATATAAAGGTATCAGTCAGTTGGCTAATTAACTACCTTAGTGCATTGGATCACAATCTTTAATATGAAATGTCAGTCTGCATGTTTCAAAGACAGGGACTGACCTCCTACAGGGTAATTCATTTTATCCTTTCATACTAAGACTCTTAACTATGGCTAATAGCAAAATAACCCCTACTTAACAGCATGTCTCACTCTATTTAATTCGCTTCATCTCCTGAAGAAATGCTGTCACTTTTTCTATTTACATTTATAATTATTTCATAGAATTTAGGAGAAAAAGAGTTACAGGGAAGGGAAGGAGAAAGGTTTTGAGTCTCATGAAAGCAAAGGACAAATAAAGTCTTAAAAGCAAGTAAAAATCAATGACAAAGCTTCATGGTAAGTGATGACATGTCAGAATATGTCCTCATTTAGAATATTGGATTAAATTCATAGTGCATTAAAAATACAAATTTAGTCTGTGTTATTATCTACTCTGAGTGAAATAAAAATGTTCAAAACCTTTTGTTTATATACTGCTATTTATAAGGGCATCTCCATCAATTTATTCTCAGGTTCTTAGGTAACTGTACAAAAATTGCTGCTGACATAGTTACTTATTCATTAGTGTTATGCTCAGTTTCATACCTAGACAGCATTTTTCCCCTAGGTGAAAAAAAGAAATATTTTTTTCAAGTAGCAATGTCTCTCCTGCATAAACAGGATTTTGTTATCATTTTATGATCATCAGGAAAGAAAAAAAAGCAAAACAAANCACTGACTTGCATGGAAACTTATCTCTGGAGCAAGAGAAACTTGTCTACATAAAGGTACCCCCACAAAGCCCAAGCATTGCCCCCAGGACCCTGCACACCCCATCAGCTGGATCAATGCTGGAGACAAGACTGGTGATCCTTCTTCCCTCCTTCCTTCCTTCCTTCCTTCCTTCCTTCCTTCCTTCCCTCCTTCCNCAAAGACAGGGACTGACCTCCTACAGGGTAATTCATTTTATCCTTTCATACTAAGACTCTTAACTATGGCTAATAGCAAAATAACCCCTACTTAACAGCATGTCTCACTCTATTTAATTCGCTTCATCTCCTGAAGAAATGCTGTCACTTTTTCTATTTACATTTATAATTATTTCATAGAATTTAGGAGAAAAAGAGTTACAGGGAAGGGAAGGAGAAAGGTTTTGAGTCTCATGAAAGCAAAGGACAAATAAAGTCTTAAAAGCAAGTAAAAATCAATGACAAAGCTTCATGGTAAGTGATGACATGTCAGAATATGTCCTCATTTAGAATATTGGATTAAATTCATAGTGCATTAAAAATACAAATTTAGTCTGTGTTATTATCTACTCTGAGTGAAATAAAAATGTTCAAAACCTTTTGTTTATATACTGCTATTTATAAGGGCATCTCCATCAATTTATTCTCAGGTTCTTAGGTAACTGTACAAAAATTGCTGCTGACATAGTTACTTATTCATTAGTGTTATGCTCAGTTTCATACCTAGACAGCATTTTTCCCCTAGGTGAAAAAAAGAAATATTTTTTTCAAGTAGCAATGTCTCTCCTGCATAAACAGGATTTTGTTATCATTTTATGATCATCAGGAAAGAAAAAAAAGCAAAACAAAAAAACACACAAAAGATTTCTAACCCTCCACAACTCTTTTGTGTGTGTTCATAGATAAAAATCTTTAAGTCTTTTAAAAAACAGGGAAAGTATGCTATTTTGCATGCTGTTGGAGCTGCATGATCCCAGTAGTTAGACTTACTTTATTGACAATTATTTTGCAACCAGTCAGCTGAAACTGCAATTTGTACAGGTGACATTCTGTGTTAACATGAATTATATTAGGAAGACATTCGAGGTTTTTAATATAAACAAAAGATGCATAGTAGTCAAAACAGAGTAAAAAGATAGACTGAAAGCCTTGTGCTTTAATGTGTCCCAGTTTAACACAGAAAATGATCTGCTGCTGCATTTACTCAGTGAATGTGCTTGGTAGATAGATTCATGCTGGTTTTCACAGCTTTATAAGCAAATAGAAAATGAAGTTTCCAAGTGACACTTTTTCAAAATATTGTGCTGATAACACATGGTAATTATAGTCTACCTTGTTAAAGTTTGTTTTCATAAATGATGCAGCAGTAGTGGTAGGCTGTTTCAATTTAGACTGTCCCAATAAATGTGAAGAGCTCTGTTTCTCAACCAGTTCAGCAAAATGAGCAATTGGTGTTGATTTCATAGTAACATTCAAAGTATTAGTGCTTTTTCTTGTGTGAGCAAACTGCTTGAGCAGTATGCACTTGTAAAATGTAAGTGCAAAATTAATCTTCACCTGTTTTCTAAAATTAATCTTCACCTATTTTCTAACTAAGGTTTCTCATTAAAGTAGTAGTTTCTTTTGCACCTTTGCTTGTTCAGAATAAAACAGATATAGTCTGATCTATAGAATATACTTTTTGAGAAGAGGTCATACTAAAATAAGACTAGCATAATATAAAAGCTATTAATTTTCTATTTCAATTGCAAAGACAGAACTAAATATTTTTAATCCATATGATTTTAGCTACCAAAACTCTTTAGACAACTTTGTGAGAATATCACTGGAGAAATAAATATTAAACATTCAAACTCAGTGAAAGATTCCTCTTTTTCATCATACTGTTCATGTTCAGCTGTCCATGCACTGCAGAATAGTTAAAATACCGTTTTATACAAGACTAATAGCAGGCCAGGTTGACTTATCCCCACAGTATAAAGTTTAAACTGTACTCTCTGACGTTACAGGTACTCAGGCTATACCTGATTACACTAGATCACTTGTGATACGCTCTTTTTTTTGCAGTTTATGTCCATGTTATTTTTTATGCTTTTAAATAATAATTTATACATTGTTTTATCCACTATTTGCTTAGACCATATTATCCTCACTTTCCTAATTGGTCCAGTAGATTAGGAGAGCAGTGCTACTAACACAGCTACTGCAATAGAGTGTTAAGTTTCTTCTTCAGCATTTTCCTTCATCCTTTGCCTTCAATTATGCATTCAAAAAATTAGAGAAATGTTTTTCACAGCATGCCCTCTATATAGGTGCCAAAATCAACTGTCGAGAAATCAGTCAACTGTTACTTGCAAAAGCATCCATTTGTAGCAACTAATTCTTTAACACCTTGTTTGAAATAGTTTGCAAACAGGTGCCCTGTGAGGAACGTTACCTTTTGAATAGTTTAAGCCAAGGTAGCTGCATTAAATACAAGCCACCAGGTGGCAGCACGATTGGCATCTTCCCCTTGTACTTCAGAGAGTACCTGTTTAAGCATAATGCTCTTCACCTTTATGCACCAGTAAAAGATATCGGTTTCTTGTAGCTCTCTTTGCCTGGGATTGATGCTGCACGACAGAGCAGATCACAGCAGAAGAAAGTAGTAATACTTCTGCTTTTTATTGCACAACATGCAATGTAAGAGTGCTCTTTCAAAAGGCACCAATCTGGCAATTATAATTTTTACTGTATTTCTCCTACTTCTCTGGGGCCAAAGGAGCCATAATATCTTATGCTGAATTTGGAGATTGTTTTTTCAGCATTTAAAAATAAATTCTAAAAATCAAATATACCCAGAATTAATTCCATGTCATCTTCCCCCAGAAGATGCCCACAGAGACATAAGAGCCCACAGAGTATCCTCTTTGGGTGAATTTCTGCCATAAATAAGTCAGTTTTTTTGTCAGAGCTCAAAGAATCATTACGGTCTCAACTTGGTTGTCAATAATTAAAGAGATGTAAGAAATTATGAAGTGCTAAAGGAAGGTTCCCCACATTTCTTATCAGACCTAGTTCTCTGTGTTTTCCCAGTTCTCATGAGTGTTTTTAATAAACTTGCCCTCCTGGTTTTGCCAGATTTCTCCATAGAAATCAAGGATCAGTGTTCATCTGCTTACTTGTATACAGTAGCTCTGTGAACAGCCTTCAGAAATTATCTGGACTGTGTTTCTTCACAGGCTGTGGACTGAGAATGATAAGTTGTTGAGTACGTCTGCTTTAATGACTTGCTTGTTAAGTGGCTTCACTAACCTGTTGCCCTTGCAAAATGTTAACATTATTTGAAACTGCAACATGTATTTTCTGTAGTCTAGAGAAGTAAATTTACTTCTTTGGAAGTAAAGGTAATCTTGAGAAACATTATTCTCATTTCAATTATTGGAGTTGTACTGATGAAAACAACCTCTTTTTTTTTCCTGTTAGACACATTTAAGTACTATCATTTTCTCTCTTATTTGTTTACCTAGGCTTTGGTAGAAATATTGTCTAATGTTTAAAAAATGACTGTCATTGGTTCTGAACAGAAGGTGGAAAGCTAGATTTTTTTCCTCATTTCTCTTTGAAAATGTGATCCTTTGGTACTGTGACTGCTCAAATAATTCCTACACTGGACAAACTGTGAAAAGTACCCACATCTCTGAAGAGACAGTGTGCCATTTCAGAAATGACAGAATCAGCAGGGACTTGTATTCTAGTTCTCGGTTCCCTTTACTTATCAACTTTTCTATTATTTATTTTTACTTGCATGGCACAGCCTGTGGTGATTGAGTGAACACAACCAATTGTCCAGAGACCCCATGAGCAATATAAGCCTCTGAGGGATAGGAGAGGGATGGAGTGAACAAACAAAATGTGCTCCCTCATGCAAAAATGAACAATACCCAGTTAATGGCACGTTCTGACTCACTTCACCTGAAGTAAGTATATTGAACACTGTAACAGCAATTCACTACCATTGGGTAACACATTTAGTAAAAACATTTTCTTTCTGTCTCTGGTCTCTACAGTGAGCTTTTGACCCTGTATGGAACAATTTCTGTAATGCCACTTTTAAATGCCCTGGCATTTAAAAAATCTTGACTATCAGAAAAGTGTTGCTTGGACTAAAAGCAGGAAAAAATGCTGAACTTGGTTTGCTGGAAATGAGGATAGAGATTGTGGAAAAAAAGAAAAAGAAAGGGAAAACACTGAAGCTAGATGCTGACACTCAGCTTAGGACAGGGAGGTCTAACTGGTGAGCAAAGCTAATCATGACCCCAAGACAGCACTGGGGCAGATCAGGCCAGATCTCTTCATTCATCGACCAAAAATCCCAACTGAATTTTGGGACATCTGTTTCAGCCATCTTGTGCTAGGATTTAGTGGAATACAGTCTCCCGAGTGAAAATATTTAATTTGTAACTCAAATAGTCTCTTTCTGCAAGATATGAAATGCTCTTTTTATATATATATGTGAAAAGACATTTATTGACAGCTTCCCCCCCAGCCCCCATCCCCACTCATTCAACAGTGTGGTTTATTAAATTAAATAAACTCACTTTATTAAATTCTGCAGTGGAAAAATTGTCCACCTGTTTCTGATGTCTTTTTTTTTTTTTTTCCATTTAATGAGGATGGCTGCTAGATGTCATTCTTTCTTATTTGATATTATGACACTTACTGATAGGTTTCAACTGAAATGTATATCCTACTGAGTAAAAGGACCCAGTTACAGCACACCATTCTCCTGTCATGGTTCAATGTTGCCATTTAAATAAAACTGACCTATGTGTTAATGGAGCTATAACCTCTGCTTTACTGAAAACTGTGGCTCAGTCAAAAATAGAGATGGAAGAAGGAAATATACTATGCAGCACAAAAGGTGAAATATTACTGTAGAAGGTAATACTTTGGCAAAATGTTTAGAGCTTGGCAACACATCAAAGTACTTGCTGGAATTATATTTTCAAATTGAGCTGGAGTTTTTCAGGACAGTGCAAGTACATATGTATAGGTGCCTTAGGTCATATTAAAGATCCATCTTTCCCAGCATCCTGCCTCTGAATGGGGTCAGTATTGCTTAAGGAAACCCTCTTTTTAACAGCAGAGAAGTGAAAAATTCTGGCAATTTGCAGCTTAGGGACTGCCTCAGCCAAAGGATCTGTGTTCAATAGCACTTTCTAGGGTATTTTTTCCCATGTATTTATCTAATCTTTTGTGAACCTATTTATGCTTTGGACTGTAAACATACTGGCAAGGACTTCAGTTGTTGACTGCTGCCACTTGAAAAACTGCTTTTTATGAATTGTCAGCATGCTGATCATTTTATTTGCTCTGTTCTCCTATGGTTAGAAAAAAAAATGACCATTCGCTATTTGTTTTCATCCTACCACTTAAAACCTTCATAATGCCTTCTTCTGGTAATTCCTCTTCTGAGATGAAGTGTCATAGTCTATTCAATGTCTCCTAGTAAAGGTGTCACCTAATTCCCTCAATCATAATTTATAACACTCTATATACTTTTTCATACTTTTGAGGTAGAGTGAGAGCACTGATTATTTGTGTCCAATGTTTTTTGTTGAACTAGTCACAAGACTTGCAAGACGTTCTCTCAGTAACACTAGATTGTAGCTCATTATTTTCAGGATATGTATCCACTATGTACTTTTTTTTTTCCTACCCTGTGTAGATTTTTTTTTAAAAAAAACTGCCTTTTTCTACTCTGTCACACAGCCCACTGAACTGCAGGGTAGTACTAGCATTTTAATTGCAAACATTTAAGTAAATTGGCTGCATGCTTGTTATGGCAAGGTTTGTATCAAGAAACAGATTCTTAGTTTGAGCAATTGACATGTTTGGAAAAATGGACAAATTCTTATGATGAGCCACAAACAAATTCTTATGATGAGCCACACACATGTTCTGACAGACAGAAAAATAATCAGTCCGATCCAAGAACAGGTTGGGAACAATAATCTGTGAATTATGTTAACCCATTATACACTTTGATGTAGAAAAATTAGTTAGTGATAACATGGCATAATGGGATAAAAAACAAGCAAAAAGATGACAGGTTCAGCAGGGGTGTATACAAGAGTTTTGCATTTGTGAGAGAATGAAATTTTAGCAGCAAGTGAGAAACAGGGCTTCTGATGTCTCCAGTCTCAGCATCTTCTGCTTTATGTCCATGGCTTTTAACATTAGAATTTTGCTCTCCATCTTATCTATTGGAGCTGCTCTGCAGATCTCCCTGAAAAGTTCATATTTTGAAGGTTGAGACAGAAAACATAGTTGTTGTATGAACACCAGTCTTTGATTGTTCCTTGTGTGCTCCTATCCTTAATAAGTTGATTGCATGACTTTATCTATGGGGAATTTGTAAGTGACAGGATATCACTACTAATTTTCATGGATTCTACATAAACATATTATTTTCTTTCAGAAAGGTGAATTAACACACAGACACTGAACCAGTAAAATTGCTGTATACCACAATAAATTCTCACAGGCAAACTGTAAAAGTTAGACCATACAGGCAGTAGTGAAAGTAAATTTTTCGCAAAAAATTCTTCTCCATCTCTGACATCTCACTCCTGGTTGTCAAGGAGATGCCAACCCCTGTCTCTGTCTTTGTTGTGCAGAGGCTGGATACTTTCCTTTCCCAAAGTTAAAGTTATTGTTCTTAATTTATACATAGCTGCCTATTTGATCTGTCTGTGCAAGACCTGTTGAAAGCGTACCTGACAACTGTTCCCTTTTATAAGTCTTATGAGCTGGTTCAATAAAAAGATGTTTCTTATCAGCTTGGTCTTTCTTACTGCAATAATACTATTAAATCTTTGATTTGCCATTTGTTAGCTTGTTTTGCAATCACAGCATAAAAAGCACCAAATTCTAGCAATTTAAAAGAAAAACCTTAAAAACCCCCCTTCAAATGGGTAGTTCCAATAGAAAAAGTCTATACCTTAACTATATTATATTTTTAATTGGAGTCCTAATTAAAAAAAAAAAAACAAAACAAAAGAAAACAAAAACAAAACAAACATATATTTATTCGTTCTCTGGGCAAAAAACTCCAAAACCAAAACCAGAGAGATAGAAAATTAATAATGCTCAATTTGTTGTTCACAAAGTGATATTTACAAATATATACACATAAGAAAGCAGAATGGGGCAGAAAGCATATCCATATAATTGCTCTTTAGAGAAGAGCATGATGAAGCAGGAATTATTTTGACAATGTAGAAACTGATTTTAAAGTGGACACTGGTCTAAATGCTTCAGCTCACTATGAAATTTTTAAGATTTCTAAACAATTGTAGGTCCTGTGGAATTGATTTTATCATGAACTCAGCCAAGACAACTCAATTTCACAGTTCCATGAGAATAACCATTTAACATACTAGTGGTGAAATAATTCTAACTCAAAAGAATAGAACTAAGGCAAAACTGTAGAAATATTATAATTTTTTAATCTTATTTTTAATTCTTAGCAACTTAAATGGCAGGTTAGAGAGCTCAGAACTGCACAGGAACAAGTCCTGTAAAAGGTGGCTGCTTGTAGAAGATATGAAATGTGGAAAGATTAGAACATTAGAAGGAACATTACTTCTACAGTTAGAAATAAATTTTCACTAGGGTATTAAATGAAATTGCAACTGCACTATCTTAAAGTAATACTTGGTGAACATACAGTTGCTTTCTCACTAGTTCCTACATAGACTGAATCTTTGTACTTTAGTTCTGAATTAGAAATGGCCTAAAATAGAGATATTACACAAAAAGGTGGCAATATAAAATGTAGGCAAATAAATTGCATTGATTTAAATGGTTCCATCAAAGCATTATTCATGCCCTGTCTAGATTTATGAAAGAAGATCTGCACAAACTGCTCCCTTGGATTAAGAGTTGTGTTATTTGTCAGGTTGAGGACAGATGGAAGGGCACTGAGACATCTGCACAGGCTGACCAGAGCATGGTATCAGGCCCATATGAATAAACTGTCATTCACTGCTTACTTTGTTTCCATTTGTCCATTGCATTGCTGATATTTGGATGGGTGGCATGATGTTACAGATCCACAAGAGTTTCCTCTTGGTGAGAGTAAAGATCCAAGGAAGACATTATGATTCAAAGATGTGCCCACCAGACATAGTCTCCTGGAGCTACATTTTAGATAAAGTGTGTCATACAACGCTTCTTGCTCAATATTCTGCCTCAGGACTAGATTGTTCCTTTAAAATTAAGATGCACAGCAGAAGGTTATTTCATAGAAGCCAGAGAAAGTTTGGTAATAAATACAGCCTCCCTGAAAATAAAATACTATTCAAAATATGTAACTGTATGTCACTTCCACACACACTGTTGCAAATTCTTAGTGCTAGGGTTGAGCTATGCTATATTGGAAAGAAAGAACTTAAACATATGATTCTTTCCCCTAAAAACAATTGCAGTAATTGATGGATGCACAAAAATAAACAAAAAATGTTAATTTAGTGACACAGTTTAAGGAGATGTGTGGAGATATATATGTAGATATATAGATTGATATGGATATAAAGACTACTGGGAAACTAGTGATCTCCTGCCCTTGCCTCCTTCCTTTCCCTCCATCATTAGTGACAATATCTATTAAAAAGTGGCTTCAAATTCATAAGGACCTGAACACAGAAGTGAAATTGACAATGAGTCTGCTCAAATTGTTTAAAAGTAACTCTATATGTAATTCTTTGCAGAACAGGGTCAATAGTTGTATTACTTTGTTTGACCTACAGTTTACATCTCATTTCTATCACTTAGAAACTACAAATGATGAAAAAAAAAAATCAAACCACAAGAGGCGAAAGCAACTACTCTGCTAAACTACAGGTTCCTATGTTTCTTGCTCATTCTAATTTTATTCCTTTGCATTGTCTTAACATTTCCAAAGATCTTTTCTGCTTCTTAATACTCTATTACTGTTAATATGCTATATAGTTATCCTATAAAAAAATGGCTAAAGAGAGGTCCAAAGAAGTTTGAATAACTTTCATGACTTAAAAAGATACCATTGTCTTGAGGTGACAAAACTCAGTGCTTGAATATATTCACTAAATAGAGAGTTTCAAACAGAATTACTAATTAGGATTTCAAACAGAACAGTAAAAGCAAGCCAAATGTGCTGTGGATTTGTGGTTTGTGCGTTTGTTTGGGTTTTTTCTATTTTTTACAACAGTTTTGACAAAAAAGCAGTAAAAAAAACCCAACAAACAACAAGTGATACAGTATGTTTTTGTTGTTTTTCATTATATTTTTGCCAGATTGGTCTCATCTGTGTGCAGAAAACTCATAGTTACCACCTCATTTTCAGGTTGCCTGCCCAGCCTTGAGGAACATTAAATAACTCAAGCAAATGAAGTTCAACTTTTCTGCAGAAGTAAAACATCTTTAGTTCAAGTAGTGGGCAATAAAATTTTATGAAAGAAATTTGGTAAAAACCACCAGAATTACTCCAGTTTTCAGCTGTTGCTGACAAAAAAGCTGTAAGTGTGCTTCTTATGAATTCAAAGCTGTCTATGATCTGTAGTCAGAAAATTAAATTTCTGCTGCATTGCCAATAAGTGTCTTCTAATAAGTGTCACACTGTTTCTGGAAAAAATGGGTTAATCATTAACATAATAAACGTAATGGTTATTTGGTATACAGTGAGTGCAAGATAATTATAAACTGTTTCCAATAATTGATCAGTTTTCAAGATCACTGAGTATCTCTGTAGCTGTGAAAGCTAACAAATAAATAGCAAACATTAAAGTATATGATTTGCACAAGCTGGCAAGAAAGCTCAGTATTCTGTACTTGAGGGGCCTAGGAAAAAGATTTCAAAGATGTTATCTGTTTCCATCTGTGAGCAAGGAAATGAAATCAGTCATCATATGATAATCATCAGGGCATTCCTTTACTGACAACTGCTTGGAAAGGTACAAGACAAAGTTATTCTGGTCTGTTTGACTGATGAAGTTGCAGAGACCCGAACAGAAAATCAATCAGCCTTCCCTTCTGGGTAAGGTACAATTGATACAAATTTTGTTGAATAGGAAATCTAGGAAAAATGTCATGAGCAGAATCAAAACTTTATTACAAACTTTGTGACTCATGGGAGCTTTGAGTCTATGGGCGGAGATGGTCTGCATATGATGATCATCTTATGTAAATTTGATGATCTTATGTAAATTTTTATGATCTTATGTAAATTTAGCTGCCTGAATCCAAAACACGTATGTCCTCAGTCAAGGATGCTTATAAAATAACCTTGCAACAGCCAGCACTTGGAATAGCAAATGCACTTAAATAGGGCAATATGTTAACTGGACACCCTTTAACATTGTGTTTGCTGCACTGCTGATCTACATCTTCTTGTGACAGCTACTTGCAACATGATTTGGTGAATCTGCATTAATTACATTGGAAGAAAACTATAATTAGAACAACTGTGATACCAAAACTGCACAGAGATGGTGTGACAGTGTAATTCAGATGATTAAAGAAACCCTGAGGATTACTGTATGGAAGAGTCTCATGATACAGTCAGATGAAATATAATGAAAGCTCTCACAGTGCTAATCATGGTTCATATAACATAGCACATCTTTATACTGAGGAACCAAGTCCCATTTCAAAGGCCACAGTTCAGTTCTACAATGCTGATAAGTTCTGAGGTGCACTTGAGGTCAGAAGTAATTTGAATTCTGCACAGTGCAGAGCAAAATAGAAAATCAGAACATTGAAAAGCAAGTGTTCAGTAATATGTAGTTTTACCCATGGGTTGTTCAGCGTATTTTGAAATAGATGAACTCTTTAAGTAAAACAGCCAAAGGAAGGCAACAGTTCACTCAATACTTCCAGTGGAATACTCTTCCACAGAGAGAACTAGTGTTTACATGCAGCTGCTTCTAACAAACATCAGTTGAATGCAATTAAACGTTTAAATCTCAACACCAGTTATAGAATGGATTAGAATTCATCTTAGGACTAAGTTGGTTCTCACCTCAAAGAGTTAGATTAGCAACATTTTCCATTCTACTTCCAAGTATGTCAACTTTTGTACTCAAAATGCAGCATAATTTCTCTTCCTTTTTTTTTTTTTTTTTAGATCCATTATTCATCCCAGAAATCTCATTACAGATGGCTGTTCTCTCAGTATAATGCATTTTATTTTCTAGGACATCCTCATCTTTAAAATTTTCACACAGTCTTATCCTGGTTTATATCTCTGCTTTCATTTCCTTTTGTGACTGTTACAGTCCCAATGTTCTCTGCAATCTTCCTACCTTATTATCTTGCTCTTCTTTATTCATGTTTCCTTCTGACTTTTGAGAAGGTATCCATCATATAATATCTTCCAACTATCCCTCCTTTAAACTTAGATTTAAACTAGTTTTCTTTTATTTTTGGTGACAGTTATTTTCATCTCTTGTAATTTCACTGAGAGCCTCATTGTATAGCAAATTAGGATGACCAGATTCTTTGTTTAGATGTCACATCATTCTTATTTAAATTTTATGAAAAGAATAAAATAACATTAAACTACTTGATATTGGTTCACTCTAATTTTAAATTTCTTTGTGATAGAAGACTGAGTTCATTAATGTTAGAGGATTGTCTTCCCTTATAACATGCTAATTTATGTTGCTATTAGAATAAATATACTGATGAATTAGTCTGATGAATACCTAATCATCTTGTTCAGCACTTGCATACTGTGTATAGCAACATAAGTTTTATCTCTTGAATCTACAGAGCAAAACTAGACCAGCTGCCACATTTTACTTTGTGCTCGTAAGACTATGTAGATCAGGATTTTTTAACATAACTCCTGTAATTAATGGTGGGTTATTGAAAGAAAACCCCTGTGTTAAGAAATAAATGTTTACTGATCTTGCTCTGTGTTACTAACGTAAAAACTGAAGTTGTTGCTTATTTAATGCTAGTGCAAAAATTTCCTTCTATTTTTTCTCCCTTGAGGTGATTAGGCAAACAGGAAATGGATTTGGTAGTGGACATCTAAATAACTAGGCATAGCTTGGCATAAGCATCAACATCTCACAATGTACATGAAGCAATTTCTAGATCTAAACTGATACAGATGAAAAGCTTTGTTCTTCAGAATCATCCTCAGGAACTTAGAATTTGTGCTTACACAAATAGCTTTGTAATGGTGAATTTCAGGAATATTAAATAATTCACCTTTATGTTCATGCTATTATTCTATTATACAGCTGCAAAACCAGAGATAACTTTTTTTTTAAAGAGTTTAAAAAATTTGTAAAAATTTTTTTATACATGGAAGTTGTCCATGTCTACATGTGTTTTGCTTCATAGCCTGCTGTCACCCAGGTGGTCAACCACCAAAAGAATGCCCACGAACATTCTATTGAGTTATATGAACTCAGAGTGCTCTCTGTTAAAGATCTGCTTGATGTTAGCTGAAAAAGATGAACAAACAGGCAAAAAGAAGCTTTGCTTTTATGATGTCTCTTGGTTTATATTTTTATTTAGTGTTTGAACTGAGGTATTTATCTCCCTTTTAGATTAATTACTGAAGAGCACTAATTTGCTCCTTACTGTCAACACTACAAGTTTTTCATCTTTGTTTAGTTCTCTTGGATAAACACTGTCTTTTCAAGTAAATAAAAGAACATTTTAAGCTCAGTTCCCATGGTCAGTCTCACAGTTGTATGAAGTTATGAACAGTCTTTCTAACAATAGTACTAAGATACCAAAAACTATTTCATCAGGTATTAGTAATACAATCATTGAAAAAGTGCAAAAGTTATCCTTTTACAGGAGACACACTATTTAAAAAAATCATGTGTGTACTGTTAAAATTTTGGATCAAATTGAAACACTCTTTTAGATTTACCACTTATATCCAAGACTGAAGGAGTATTTCAAGGGATTTTTTCCTTGAAAGAAAGTTATCCAAACTCCCTTTGTTTCCTCATTTGCCCCTCTCTAAGTCAAGATGCTAAGAAGCAGAGCAAGGCTAGCATTGATAAAATTCAGTTAAAGAAAAAAAAAAAAACCACGAAAAACCAAACCATAGCAATTCCTCTATTAAAAAAAAAAAAAAAGTCAAGTTTATTTTCACACAATGAAGCAATGACACTATTCCCAAGTACACTTGGAGGCATTTTCCTTACAAATTTATTCTTTCTTTCTTTGTTGTTTCATTTGATATAAAATAACAGTAATCTGACCTGTAACTACATGTTTCTCCATTGTGAATGGAAAACACAGCAGCAGCCGTTACTGCTCCTTTTAGAGAAAAACTAGCATTTTATAGCCATTTCCAGCAGATTGATCTTCTTTCTCCTTTAATTCAGCAGGAAAATTGTCTTCTGTTCTGTATGAAAAAAACAGATGCTACTTGGGTTAGCCTAGTAATAACTGCAAAGGACTACTTACATTTTTCTCTTTAATACATCTCTTGACTTAAGAAATCTTAGTTTTGTGAAGAATCATGCATTAAGGGACAATGCTAACCAGTAAAGTATAATAGAAGGCGGTATATGAAGATAATTTTTGATAATAAAAATGGAAGGGAGAAACTGGACCCTAGAAAAATAACTAGAACAAAAATAATAGTGTCAATCATCAAAAACTGAACTAATCAGTGAAAAGGTTTTTTTCATATTCACACATTTTCCCTATAACTTATTACATCCACAGTTTAATATATATGCCACACAGCTCTGAAGGCTGAAAATACACCATGTTTAATAAGAATTAGATCCTACAAAATCCTGCTGAGTTAGACTCTTCTCAAAACAGGACCCAAAATCTCTATAAACTTAATCAATCTGTCTGACCACTACAGACATTCAATTAATCAATAGCAATTTGTTTGGTGAACAATACAGCAATGTCTAATTGGTCAGTAGAATTCAATAGTAGTTATGCATTTTGTTACAACTTTTACAGAGTTTACAGTTTAACTCAGTGCATGTTCACAAATCTGCACACTTTTTAATAAGAATCCACTCATGTTCTTATTTACTGTCTTTCTTGTTTGAAAAATAGCTTTCTAAAAATAACAAGTAGTTTGTAGAAAGCCTTCCATTGTGTCAATATTGGTAACTGAACTCAGTTGTAATGATAGCAATAATTATCTATAACTCTCAATAACTATCAGAGACAACATGTTTTGAAAATTAAAACACCTACATAGCACAGTAATCTGGAAAGAGTCAAAGACTTTCAAATACAGATACATAAGTAAAAAAGGAAGATTTTCAATATTTATCACTGCTTTATAATCTCAGAATGTTTGGGGTTGGAAGTTGCAGGAGATCATCTAGTCCAACCCCACTGCTAAAGCAAGTTACACAGGATCATGTCCAGATAGGTATTGAATATCGCCAGGGAAGAAAACTCCACAGCCTGTCTGGGTAACCTATTGCAGTGCTCTGTCATCCTCAAAGTAAATAAGTTTATCCTCATACTCAGATGGAACTTCCTGTGTTTCAGTTTGGACCCATTGTTCATTTTCCTGTTACTGGGAATCACTGAAAAGATTCTGTTTCCATCTTCTTGACAGTCTGTCCTTAACATAATTGTAGACATGGATATGATCACCTCTCAGTCTTCTCAAGGCTTAACAGACCCAGCTCTCTTGGCCTCCCCTCAAAAGAGAGATCCTCCAGTCCCCTCATTATCTTCATAGCTCTCCTCTGCATCCTCTCCAATTGTTCCTTGTCTTGGCCACAAGGGCACACTGCTGGCTCATATTAACTTATTGTCCACCAGGAAGCTCCAGTTCTCCTTCACAAAGCTGCTTTCCATCAGGTCAGCCATACTGGTGTGTGGGGTTATTCATCCCCAGGTGTGGGACCCTACACTTGCCTTTGTGGGACTTCATTAAGTTCCTCTCTGCCCAACTCACCTGAGTGGTGGCACAGCATTTTGGTATATGAGCCACTCTCCAAGTTTTGTATCATTATCAACCTTGTTGAGGGTATAGTCTGTCATTTCACCCAGGTCATTAAAAAGTAAGTTGAGGATGACTGGCCCCCAGTATGTACCCTTGAGGAACACCCTTAACTACAGGCCTAGACTCTGTACCACTGATCACAACCCTCTGTGTTCTGCCATTCAGTCACTTCTCAGTCTACCTCATCTAAATGTCCCCTTGTCTAACCCACACAAGAATTTGTCTATGAGGATGTTACAGGAGACAGTGTCAAAAGCCTTGCTGAAGTCAAGGTAGGCAACATCCACTGCACCTAGCAAGTCATACCATCATAGGAGGCTGGTCAAGCGTGATTTCCCCTTGGTAATCCATGCTGACTATTTCTGATAACCTTCTTTTTCTCCACACACATAGAAGTGACATCCAGGATGAGTTGTTCCATCACCTCCAGGAATGGGGAGAGGCTAGTTGCCCTGTAGTTTCCTGGGTCCTCTTTCTTGCCCTTTTTGAAGGCTGGGGTGACATTGTCTTTCCTTGAAGTCCTCTCTCTTGTTGTCCTTGACACCCCTTGCCAGATGCAATTCCAAATAGACCTTAACGTTTCTCCTCACATCCTTGCATACTCTGACAATATTTCTATACTCCTTTCAAGTGGCCTGTTCCTTTTTCCACATTCCATACACTTCCTTCTTCCTTTCTTGTTTTAGTTTTGCCAGAAGCTCCTTGCTTACCCATGCAGGTCTTTTGCCCCCTTTGTTTGACCTCTTCCTTATGTGGAGACAACATCTTGAGCTTGGAGGAAGTGATGCTTGAACATTAACCAAAATTTCTTGGATCCCCTACATTCTAGAACCCTAACCCATGAGATTCCTCAAAATAAGTCCTTTAAGAGGCTAAAGCAGGCTAAAGCTTTAATCCTACTTATTGTCCTTCTTCGTCCATGCAGGATCCTGAACTCCACCATCTTATGGTCACTGCAGCTAAGACTGATAACCAACCTTCACATTCCTAACCAATTCTTATTTGTTACTACAAAGTCCATAAGCACAACTCTCCTCCTTGGGCTCCTCCACCACCTGTGTCAAGAAGTTATCATGAATGCTCTGCAGGAGCCTCCTGGACTGTGTGTGGCTAGCTGTGTGGGACACAGTGTGGTTGAAATTCCCCAAGAGATTCAGAGCCTGAGATCATGAAGCTACTTCCAGCTATCTCTAGGTGGCCTCATCAGCTTGAACTGTAGTTGAATACCTACAACAGTGTCACCCATATTAGCCTGACCCTTAATTCTTACTCCTAAGTTCTTGAGTTGTTTTTCATACATCCCCAGGCAGAGCTTGATACATTTCAGCTGCACTCTCACATAAAGGGCAACTCCACCACCTTGCCTCACTGCCCTCTTTTTCCTGAAAAGTATGTAGCCATCCATGACAGCATTACAGACATATGAGCTACCTCACCATTGTAATTGCAAATAGATCATGGGACTGCAACTTCACACAGGTCTCAGTTTTTCCTATTTATTCCCTATGTTTCATGCATGCATGGATGGGCTTTGTGGAGAGGTATTTAAGCATGCAGGTTTCCCAGGAGGGGTGCAAGAAGATCCATATGCACCCTTGAGGTGATTTGCCTTCTGGTTCTCCTCTTGGAAGTAGCTAAGGAAGATTTTTCACTGCTCTAGTTGGCCTGACATTTACCAGCACTTACCCTTGCCTCTTGGCAGAAAACTGCCTTAGCTGAGTTTTAAATTAGTGCACCAAACTGGTTCCTGAAGTTAGGTAACTAGCTTTTAAATCTGATTGTGATATCTCTCTGGGCAGCAATTGAACTGTGTAGTTTTGTTGTCAGTGCAAACTGTTAAAAGCTGTTGAATATTTTCTTCTGCACTCTTTGCAACAAACACTTTTTCTAGTGCCAGATGGAAATATCTAGGCTGCTTTTACATGCGCAGAGTTGCTTAACACAGACTTTTCCTCAAATAGTACATGGAAACAAAATCCAGAATGCATGTCTCTCAAAGGTAGGAATAAATTTGAATGGCATGTGCATATGTTATGGGAACAGTTGACCATTTATGAAACTCATAGGCATTTTTGTGGCATGCTTCCAAAAGACATCTTTCAAAAACCATGCATCTTCACACATAACATATCTAAGAAACAAGGTATTCAACACACCTTGATTGTGTCATTGATCCTATCTCTGCTCTGAGTGAGCTTAGTTGATTGAGATATTATTAGCATATGCCTGGAATTTAATGTGAATGCTTTATTCAGTTGTGACTCCTCCAATGCATAGATACATCTCCTAAAGATAATATGTTTTCATTAAACATTTCTGTTACTTGGTAGATTTTGATGATTTCTGTTGGAAAACATTCAGCATTTGAGAAAATAAAACAAAAGTATAAGTGTACATAAACTTCCCCCTTATCTAGTCTTCTACAAGAACAATGATAATGTTAATCTTGAAACTGAACATTTTTCAATTCCAGTCTAAGACTTGAATCATTATTCGTTCCAATGAAGTATAACTTGATAAAATCAAAAGAAAGTGCCTCTTATGGGAAAAGGTAATCTATAAGAAATGGAATAAGAAATGGAATGGAATGGAATGGAATAAGAGTAAATGGTAAATAGAATAAGAAAAGAGTAAATGGAATAAGAAAAAGAGTAAAACGTGGCATTTATTAGAAGTAATAGCAATGTCTAGAAATCAGACAGTTGATATTGCATTGTGATCTGATTGCAACCTATTTTTTCATAGTGCTTGTTAAATACTGAGTGCATTACAATACTTAAGCAGTGAGGGAAAATTATTCTTTTTTAAAATATTCACTTGAAAATGTAATTCGTCCCATGCTTATCTTTTATAATCAACAAGAATCTCTATAATCTCTGAAGTATATTTTTAAATGACAGGTAAAGAAGCAAGATGAAGCTTCTGAAACTGATGTAAGTGCTATTATCCATCCATTTTTGGTCTTTTGACACATTTTTCATTAATTTTCAATTACATACATGTAACCAAGTGCTCAAGCAATGACTGAAAATGGTTCTAAGAAACATTTTGCTAATAAAAATTTTTAGAAACTTGACCTGCACATCTTAATTCTAAATTCCCTTAATCTTTAAACAAATGCATTCTAATTCTTCATAATAAAATTACATCTAACAGAGAAAATGCATTTGATGCAAAGAAGTCATGCTTCACTTATTCCAAATACATTTCTAATAACCGTATATGTGAGTTGGAGTAGATTTAGAGCTGCTTTTGGACTGGGTGGGACACATGTGACAAAGGTCATGGAATAAAAAGTACATTTATTCAGTACATTTCAGTACATTTTTTTGTACAAAAAAAGAAAAGAAGTTTTGTATGCATAGTCCAAAGAAACTGCTTTTTTAGTTCTATATGAGTAAAAGCTATTTGTTTTGGATGGTCTGAACATATACTAATTTTATAGAGTATAGGGGAGATGGGAGGGAGCATCTATAAATATATGATAGGATTGTGCACAGTGGAGTGGGAAATCTACTGCCCTGCATGTTTCTTTTTTCCTTCCCCTCAAGTGAGATTTCTTCTGCAATGTGCTTGACACAGGATCTCATAACTTGGTTGTGTATGATTCCATGTAGAGACAAAATCAGAGAAACTCAGGTTAAAGTGTTGTAACAACATGAATTCATCTGTGACCATGAGCCAGCAGGGCATTTCCATGGGAAGGGAGGCCAACAACTCTCGAACTGCACTTCGCAGAATGTTGCAACAAGTGATGTCTCTGCTTTGAAATGTTGATGCCAAATCTGGAGCCCTGTGTCTAGTTCTGGTTTCTGCAGTACAGGAAAGGCAGAGATCCACTTAAATAGTCCAGCAAAAGATCACTAAGTTGGTGAAGGGACTTCAACTTCTTTCACATAGCCTAGAGAGAATGAAGAAGAGAACCAGACTCGGTAGAACTCATTGACAGGACAAGAGACAATGGGTCCAAACTAAAAGACATGAAAATGCATTTGCACTAAAGAAAATATTTTTCACCGTGAGGAAAATCAGACACTGAAAAAGGTTTACCAGGAAAGTTGCACAGTTTCTGACTCTGGAACTACTTAAAATTTAACTACACATGGTCCTGGGCAATCTGTTCTAGCTGATTCTGCTCAAGCATAAAATGGGGGCTAACAGGAGAGGGTCATGGGTAGGGAGCTAAATGATCTTAAGAGATCCTTTCCAATTTCAGTGTGATTTTGTGGTTTTATAAGAACAATTTTCCAATATTTTTAATGAGAGATTAAATGGCTTAATTTTAAGGATGTCATGAAACTGTGCCAAGATCTCTACTAAACTGAAGATAGATGACATCTGCTGGTTATTTCCTGTCCATGGGGTCTGCTGACCTGTCACAGAAAGAAATTAAATTGGTTTGACATATGTTTGTTTTGACAAATCCGTCTTGGCAAATCCATTTTTTCTGTTACTCTTTTCCTTGTTCCCTTCCAGAGACATACAATTAGGTTTTTATCATTTGTAGTAGTTCTGAGTGTTGGTGGGCCTATATTTCCTCCTTTTCCTCTCTTCAAATTAAGAAAAAAAATACTTTTCCATTCTCCTTGTGCCTGATCTGTGACATCTCAGAGATAACCCATAAGGTTTACGAGAACTCAGAAGCTATTTCTTGCACATCTTAGGATGGAATTCTTATAGATTGCTTGATTAAAAAGCATCTTACTCAAGCACCCAATATGCTTATAATCTTCTTTATTGAAGGCTGAGTTCTTAAACTTTTATGGGGGAATTCACTGATTGGCCATTTTATTAAAGATTAATGTAAAAAATATCATTAAACTTCCTTCATATCACCTGTCCTACAGCAGAGCCTACAGTGCCATAGCTAGACACTAAAATGTCTGAAATTGACCATAATTGTAAATATGTACTACCACTTATTATCTGTAGAGTATCATCCATACAGCCTCTCCAAAGCAACAGTGCTATGCCATTAACCAGAAAACTTAATGGGAAGCTTTATCACATTGTATTTAATTGTTGCATTGAAAATGGGCAATGTATGGTCAGTGACTCACAGAGAGCAAGCCCAGCTAAACCGTTGACAGCTTCCCCCAAGGAAATGTACACTTCCAGAAAAACAAAGCAAATCCCAACTTCTTTAGCTCTTTGGCAATATCTCTGTGAGATTATTCACTCATGAAAAGTGACATGCAAATTCAATCACTATGTTCTTGTAGACTGCAATATCCACAAGATGGAAAAAAGGAACTCTTGATCTATTGGTTTGCAATATAGGCAGATTACTGGTAAGCCTGGCAAAGTTTCTGGTGGAAACAGGTATTCATGATGCAAGAATTCTCTCCGATACCTATACAAAGGGCATATCTAGAAAGGGAAATATGCAAAGCTGTAGTGAAAAAGAAGAGGTCCATCTCCAATGATGGAAATATGATCTCATCAGTTGTATCATTTCAAATGAAAGAAAACAATTACTAGAATTGGAGGATACATTCTGAAAAGAAAAATCTTTTGGTTTCCTTCACCCTCTTCTTCCTTTACAGACAGTACCTCATCTAAAATCCGTAGGATATCAGTGCAATTAATCATCCAGTTCAACATACATGGAGAGTCATGACATTTATTAAAATAGAATTCTCAATATCTTCTCATTAGAAATACAGGGGTCTGATAGTTAGAATTCCAGTACTTCGTATTTAGAAAGACAAATTTTCCTTGGAGGAAAATTTAACCATCTTTGTGATATATTTTAAAGGGATAATTTCTAAGTACCAAAGTTCAGAAAGGTTTATGAGCTATAAATATACGTTGTGCAAAACAGCTACCATTTCTCTCTGTAGTCACCTAGGTTTAGAATAGAAGTGAGATTTCAAACATTCTGTCTTCCATCTATTCTGACTATCTGTGACATTTTGTTAAATCTATGGTGATTTCTACTTAGCAGTGTAAAATTCTCCCATCTAATACACAGAAAACCAGACATTAAACACAGATTCAGTAATTCTACCAGGAATGTGCAGACATGAATTCAAACAGTTCACATCTTGAACTAGTTGGAGATAAATAACTTTTGAAGTAATTAATTTTCAGACACATCATGTTGTAGTAGAAAACAATGTTCTACATGACATTTCAGGAATGTTTTATCACATGAACTTGTCATTTCAAAGAAAAATTAGCTATTTGAAGTGCTCTTCGTCTGTCATTTGTTTGACTTTTATTGGGGACAATAATCAGGAAAATTTGATTTAAGTGTGTTTATGTTATTTGAAGAACAGATTCTTGGTGTATTTTTAGGTATTTTAGTTTTGGCTACTACAAATAATAAGCTCAAAATTTGTTAGCCCCACACACAACCCTATCAGGGCTGCACAGGTTATATCACAGAATCACAGACTGCTGAGTTGGAAGAAACTGACAAGGATTCTCGAGTCCAACCCCTAGCCCTGCACAGGACCATCCCCATGAGTCCCACCATGTGCCTGAGAGTATCATCCAAACACTTTTTGAACTCTCTCAGGCTCTGACCATTTCCCTGAGGAGCCTGTTCCAGCACCCTACCACTCTCTGGGTGAAAGACTTCCTAATATCCAACCTAAACCTCTCCCTGACATAACTTCAGGCTATTCCCTTGGTTACTGTCACTGGTCACCAGAGAATGAAGAGATCAGTGCCTACCACTCCGCTTCCCCTCATAAGGAAGTTGTAACCCCACTAGTGACAGGTCACTAGTCTGATGTCACCCTGTTCACTATTACCCCTGTATGACTACCTCATAGTCTAGTGATAGATCTGATCTATAATTCTGGACAAGTTCAGCTGAAAACATAACTGACTCAAACAATATATTTGCATAATTTCCTACTAGACTAGAACTTCTACTTGTCCAGTTATTTGTATGACCTGAATTAAGGTCCTGTGTCTGCCCAAAAAGATCTGAACTTTTGGCTCTAATTTCTTTAGTGGATGCCTTTAAACTTCCTCTTCGATGAAAAAAGGAACATTTTCTCTTAGGCTGATATTGTGCTAAGCAAGAAATAGGTAGGTAGACAGAGAGGAATAAATAGAAAAAAAAATAATCCAAGGAAGGATTACAGATTCTCTGTTAGAGTTCTTACTCAAAATGAGATACACTACTTTCAGATCTGCTTCCAGGATTTGTTGGTTGTTTCTTTGCTGCCTACTGTAACGTTATGTGACTCACTTAGGATCCAGAGAAAGGAACCTGGTTTTGCTTTCTCCCATCACGCAGTCACTTTTGCTTTCCTTCCTCCAGCCCCATGACTATTTCTGCATCTGACTATGCTTCAGCAACTGGGGAACTCAAAAGGGCACATATGTCCAGAACAGCTACAAGCCCAGTGTAAAATAGGCACCTTGACAGCTATGACATGTAACAGTTAAAAGCACATATTTCTGATTCTGTTATTCCTTCGTTTAAGCTGGGAAGTGAAGCAGACAGGGTAGCTAATTTTTCACAGGGTGGATGGTTTTTCACCAGTCTTTTCGACTCTGCTATGCAACTGAAGGATTTTTGCCAAATAGATATATGGAATGTTGTGTTCATCAGATAATTAAATTAAAATTTTGAGTTAGAAGGGCCAATGCCAAAAACCATTGTTTAGGTTTTTTTGTATATTTGACAATGAAAAATGTTTTGAGAATAAGTAATGTAATTATTGCTAAATGCATTTCAAGGGTGTGGAAAATACTTGTCAAGGCGAACAAATTGTATTGATATAAGACATTTCTCTGATAACTTCACTTCTGTTGTGGAAGAACACAACAATGAAATAAACTGTTGTAAAATACAATTTTCCAGGGATTTAACTCTTCTGTCTCAACTTCACTGACTGAGAATTGCATTTCATTTTCAAAGAATAGGCAATTTCTTACATGTTATATAATTTTTGCCCTTGAAAACTGTCAGTTGGAATATCCAGGATGAAAATCTATTTTTAATACCCAGAGAGGATGCAAGAACATGTTTTTATATATGGAATAAAGTGAGGATTCCAGCTGGATAAAAGTAAATATATAACATATATAAAATTCTATAACAAAATATAATGTATTATGGCTGAGAAAATACTATTCCTTCTACTAGAAAAGTCACTAATTTCTACAAAAAAGGTATAGAAAGAGCTTTATGGTATATCCTCAATTAAATGTGCCCTTCTGCTCATTAATAAAATAAGCCAGTTAAAGATAGATGATTGCTTACTTTCTGTTGTTCTCAAGAAACATCTGAAGCATTCTTATCCTTGTTTAACACTACATCAGCTTGTTTGTAACTTTTTGGCAAGTTTTTGTTAGAAAAAAAGATTGATTGAGTTCACAAGCCTAACCAATGTATACCAAGTGCATGGAATTTTCAATATATCAAACTGGAGATTATCAGACCAACATAAGAGGGAAGTTAAGCTCTGCCCGTTCAAGTATGAAAGCCATTTAACACACAGTAGCACTGCACAGCAGTCTACATTAGGAAAGCAACTTGATAGAGCAGCGAGGCTTTACCAAGAGTGTAATTTTACACTGATTTTAGGAATTAAAATCTGCATCTGGGGAAAATTATCAAGATCGTTTTAAGGATCATGTGTGGTCAGAGTCCCACTTTGGTCCTTGTGGTGCTCATTGACATAAACTTACTTACAAGGTATCTCAAATTCAACCTATCAAATTCAACACTGCTCTTTCTGATCTTCGAAACATGCACAGGGACACTGTGCTACAGAAACATGTCAGATCAAGCCAACACTGCTGAACTTGAACACTTGAAGTTCAACACTTGAACCCTTGGACATTTATTATGTGTTATTCTTCCCATAGTCACTTTGCTAGCTTTCGCCTGCCCAGTTGTGCTGTTCATTCTGAGAATATTGGTTTCATCCACTTAGCTCCTCTGATGATAATGGGAGACCACAGACATCTGCTTGAAGAAGAGTAAAGTAATGTGTAGGGGTGGGGGTATGCACAGAGTGGTTTGTGGTGATGAGAAACTCAATAAAACCTTTGCTCTGAGACAAAGCAAAAAGCAAACTAGTAGGAACTGAGACCTGTTCAGCAAGTCACTGGCCAAACAGCAGAGTCCAAAGCTCCTGTATGAAGATATCTGTCTTCTGGATTAGGAATGCAATGGAAGCAATTATATATATATATCTATATATTTCTAAATAAGCAATTCATCTCCTGAGCTGTGTGGTTTGTCTAGGTCTGGACTGAAGTGAATACTTAGAATCACATTTGGTTTATATTTCTATTTCACAATGACTTTTTCTTGCTCTCCCTAGTCAGTATTATCTTCTGAATATGATTCTCAGGTCATAATTTCCATTGCCTACCATTGTAAAACTGATTCCTTACTTAATTGCTCGAGTCTTTCCTTCTAGTGCACTTACATAAATACTACACAAGAAACTTTCTTTCCATCTATCTAATTTAGCTGATCTTTCTGCTTTCTTTTTGTTTCCATGGAAACAGAGATGGTTTTTAAGGATTTAGAAAGAAATGCAGGTCATAACAAAACCATTCTTTAAGAACAGACACCTTCAGATATTTTAGTTTTGTTTCCAAATTCCCAGCTTGCTATCTCCTAAGAGACATATTTTGCCCACAAAATCCTGGGAGGTCTTTTTGTGTCCTTCTATTAATACAGAAAGCAACCTGGTAACTTAGGGAATCACGGCCAAATTAAGCAGTGAAGTACTATATTCACATCTGAATAAAGAACATTAAAATCTTTACACTTTGACCTTATTTATATGCCTCTACATATAAAAGAAGAGCCCAGGGAACTTCAGCCAGGTTCCAGGGCAACTGAGAGCTGGGTACCAGATTACTCATTGCTGCAAATCTGCAGGCTCAATTTGGCCAAGGTGCTCTGATACCAAGTAGAAGGCTAAATGTGGATTTACCAATCTAATTTCTCCATCCAAATGTTCTTAATGCTGTTGTGTAAATGGGATGTTCAATTTCTGTTATTACTTTGAACATGAACCTGCTAGATCATTTTTCTTGATTTACTTCTAGTGGAAACTAGGACATTAGGTAAGGAGAAGGTGGGAACATATGGGGAAAGGTGATACCTCTTGACCAGTCCCACTATGCAGTCTGGATATAATTAAGCTACACTTGAAGTCTGGTATCCTTTCCTGGAAGTTGTGAAGCCCTGGTGAGTTTTACAGGTTGAATATATACTGAAATTTCCAGAGTCTTGTGGATTTCCTGAGCAATTTCCTTTACACTCCAAATGCTGAAACCAAAATGTTTTCTAGTAAGTCTGAATTCGACAATTTTGTGACGTTGAGATTTACACCTTGAAGTAAGGCTACTCTGCCGTTTCTATTATTCCAGAGCGTAGGAATGTCAGGATTCCGCCAAAGCGTAGGAATGTCAGGATTCAAGACTTTGAATGAAGATATTCAAATCTGTATGTTCCTATTGTATATTTTAATGGTAGTAATTACAGCTCCTGCTTCAGTTCTCCTCAGCGCCCTCTCAGTTTTCCATTTCGACATCACCTGCTCATGAAGCGGCTGCTGACAGTTTAGAAGCTACAGTACTAATGTTAGGATTTCTTTATATAACAGCACATAACTTTCAGCGATTCCAGAAATTTTACAAAAAGGAAAATTAAAAAAAGAACTAAATTAGACCTCATTAATATAACTAATATATTGCTCAGGATGAGAATTATTTTGTTATTTTCAGGTAAACTGATCCAATTTCAACATTTTTGTCAGTCAGTAAGAAATTAAAAGTTTGGGACAGGGCAAGAGAATGATCAAGACATGGGAATGGATATACTAATGATATGCAGCTATAAGGGAGACGAAGGGGACTTGGGGATTTGTGGTCCGAATCCTTGTATATATTAGCAAAGAATTAAAAAATGTCTTCTATGCAGTAAAATTGCTTACAAGGGATTTCAAAAAAGAGAATAGTCCATTTGGAAGGGTGTTCCCAAAATAACTCTTAAGGACTAATTTTGAATATCACAGTAGACAGCTAAGTGGAAAATGCAGAATGAAGTTAAAATAATAATAATTAGAGAGATAAAAGAGATAATTTAGCAAAATGAATAGGTCAGAGAATAATACAGACAAAGCTTTAGTAGAGCTACATGAACCTATGGTAAAATATCATAACTGCTTGTGACTTTTCATACTGTACTGCTAGGTGAGATGAAATTCAGAGAAGGATATATTTTTCAGAAATGTAGTCGGAATGACTAATGTCAGGGAGAAAAAGTGCTTATTATTAAAATATTTGTTACTCTTGTAACCCTCAGACAGTCTCTTTGATTTTCTGTGTACCTAATGCCAACAAAATGCTGTTACCTGGCTCATTATCACCTGGTATCCTGCCCTAAGCATGTTAGATGGATGTAAAGCCACTGAGAGTTTATCTTCATGCCTCCATTTCTTTTCTCTGAAAACCTAAAACATTAAACCAGAGAAGATAACATCCATTTTTTTGTGGGGAAGCCTCTCACATGACAATTATCTCTGCTCACTTTTTTTTCCCAGCACTTACCAGAATCATTTAACAAGCTATAGTTGGACAGATGCAGTCGGGATGTCACTTACTGAACAGTGCTTTCTGCAAGGTTTCACCCCATGGTGGTAAAACACAGCTGTTCAGGAAATGAAGCTGTCTACAGAGGTGATGTCTCTTTTGCTGTAGCCACGGAATGAAATAGCACAAATGAGATAACCTTACTGTTAAAGAAAGGATGGTCTTATCTTTGAAACAAATGAATTCTGACTGAAGAATTGGTTTCTTTCTGTCTTTGATACCATTCCTTTTAGGCCACTGAAACCTATGCAACCCTTTTTTGTATTAAGAGCAACTTGTTTCCTGGGTTTCTGACACTAGGTCAGGATGGCTTGTTTCCAAATTTCCAAGTGTGCATACTTGTGACTGATGCGAGAGAGTTCTGCCCTGAGCACTTGCAGACTTGGAGACTATTAAACTGTCCTGAAAGACTGATACCAAATGAAAGTGGACAATTTTTGCTTCTAATCATTATGTCTTTAATCTGCTATCTGCAAATATGCAAAATTCCTAGTGGTTTTTCATTATATTATGAAAAAATTTTGTAAGTATTTTAGCAGTATTAAGATACTATAGTGACAGGTGTCATCAGAAAACCCAGGAGATTTAATAATTCTCTCTTCAGAGTGGATTTTAAGAGCAGGGAGTAAATAAGGCATCAAACAGACTTTGAATGATGAGTAAAAAAGAAAATATCAATAGTTCTCCATTAAGCACCATTCATTTTGTGCTCTGAATGAGAGAGGAGACCTCTGTAAAAAGCCAGTAGGTGATAATATAACTAAAGAGACTAGCATATGTAGCATATGTAATACTACAATATTGATACTGCTCTTTTAAAAACAGTGGTTTTTTGGGTTTTGGCAATTTTATTTTCTTCAGTATTAAGGAATGGAAACTTGTGATTACCATCTATGAATGTAATGAAGAAGAAAAAACCTGAAAATGCATAAAGTAATACCACAGAATCACAAAATCAGCTAGGTTGGAAAAGACCTCTGAGATCTTCAAGTCCAACCTATGACCTAACACCACTTTGTCAACTAGATGATGTAACTAAGTGCCACATCCAGTCTCTTCTTCAGCACCTCCAGGGATGGTGACTCCACCACATCCCTGGGCAGCCCATTCCAATGCTCAATCACTCTTTCTGTGAAGAACTTCTTCCTAATGTTCAGTCTAAATCTCCCTTGATGCAGCTTAAGACTGTGCCCTCTTGTCCGACTGCTGGTTTCCAGCAGAGATCAATAGCCACCTGGCTACAACCTGCTTTCAGGTAGTTGTAAAAAGCAATAAGGTCTCCCCTGGGCTTTCTCCTCACCAGGCAGAACAACCCTAGCTCCCTCAGCTGCACCTCATAGGACTTGTGTTCCAATCTCTTCATCAGCCTCATTGCCCTAATATGCATTACAGAACACAAATTGGGAGAGTATAAATTAGGACTTTCCTGTCTTACACTCCAAACAGATAGGAGTGATCATCAAGATTTAAATGCACCAAGTCATGTCTTCTTTTAAAAGTCTGAACAATGAATAATTGCACAATAGTGCGAACTGGAACATAATGACATTGAGACCAAGGATGTACCAAGTTTCAAAGGTAAATTGGACATTGATATAGCTTCAGGAATATATCAAATTCCATGTTTCAGCATTAGATCCTATCTCAAAAGGGGATTAAAAGTATACTTGTCTGGTAGTTGGTTCATAAACCAGCACTAACAAAGACTCTAAATTTTTGTGCCTCCCTTTGAAAGCCCTGGCCATTGACAGACACTGTCTGAACTTTTTGTGACAATTCCACTGCAAATTGATTTCAATTTTTCTTTTCTTTTGCAATTATTTATCTTCAGATATTAGTAAAATACTTTTTCAATCTTCCTTTTCTGTTCTATTATTTATTTAAAGAAATATGATAAAGGAAAGTTCTCTGATGATTTGTTACAGGTGGTTGTTATTTAACTCAGTTAAAACCTTAGAACTGAAAATCCTTTAATAATCAGAAGTTCTTCATTGGGAACCTCAGAGCATCACACTTTCCTTTAGTCTTGATTCTGTGAATTATGCTGCTATTTTTCAGATTTATATGAAGTATTTTCATTTGTATTTCTTTTGGGCTAAAAAGCACATCATTTATAAAAGGGAATATTTACATGAGCATTCAAATTGACACAAATAATGTTTAGTTGCTGCAAATGAGTCAAGTAGGCACATTACAAAAGCTGACCTCTTACAGGAGATATATCTTTGAATCTATCAAGAATTTTATATTTTCTGTTATAGTTCCACAATCAATACCATTAAACACCTTAAAAATATCAGTTAAAATCCTCACTAATGGAGCTGTCATAGTACTTTTCACTTATAGGGTGCAGCTTGGATATTCAGGAGAAAAACAGATAAACATTATTGTATCCTTAAGGCAGATATAAGTTTGGCAACAGGAAAGTATATCTACTGTTTAATTCAGAGCATAAATTAAAGTACATTGCAGAAAATAGAGAAACAAATAAATTTACACCATTGTGTCCACCCTTTTTTATTTCACATCTCAGACATTTAGGATTTGCTGCCTTAGCTGCTCTGAATGTAGGTGGCACAAATAGAAAAGATGTGTTTTAGTTCCCAAGCAAAGGGGTTTAGGAAGAGATAGGAGAACGAAACAATATAGGTTATTAATGAAGAATACTAATAAATGCTCTCCTACAGCAGACAGAATCTGACTCTCCAGCTGCCAGTCATTCTAAGTAAGTCTGGACTCTATACTAAACATCATTTACTGCTTCTCAATCTGCCTTGAAAAGGTGGGGAGAACAGATAGTGACTGGATATGTTGTGTTCCTATTACTCGGTATCTATCTGCTAGTTACAGATAACATCAAAAGAGGCTTTGAACTGTTGAGTGGCAGAAGATTATTTTGTCTGCTTCAACTTGTTGGCATTTGTGGCACTGTGGCTCTGCCATAGGAAAGTCTCAGTGGGCTGCCACTGCCAAAAAACATTCTCCTTTAGTTCTTCCACTCTTGCTGCCACTGGGGACTGGTTACTGCAGTGCCCTATAAGAGCTGATGAGAGCTTGAGCTTATTGAGAACACCATAAACATTTAAAAACCATCTACTGTGTAAAAGCCTAATTTCCCTAGCCCATTGGTTTTATTTTTTTTTTATGTTTATGTTTTTCCACTCCTCCAGAAAACAAGTAGAAATTAAAAGACAAAATACTACTTGAAAGTAGCTGAGTTCACAGACTCTGAACCAAACATTTAAAGTTATGTCAGAATTCCTAGCACACTCTCCACTCATAACACATGCTGGTTTATTTCTTGGTTGTGCTCATTTAAAATTTCAATTATGAGCACTTTGATACTCACTTGAGTAACTGTTTCCACTCACATTTTCTTCCAACACACAAAAAGTAGGCAAGTTAGGATAAAATGATAGCTTGAAGCTTAAAACTTGCTGCTCAGATTTCAAGAAACTTGACATATTAATTTAGCCACAAGGCTGCTGTGATGTTAGAGCTGTTCTCAGCCATTCTCAAATGAAAATGGCCTATAACACATTATAAGACAGTGGCATGAGTAGGAGCTCTAGGTACTATCCCTCTTTCCACATTAAGCTTCCATAAGGCTTAATGGCTTCCTTTAGGTACTGGAAGGCTGTTCTCAGGTCTGGAGCCTTCTCTTCTCTGGGCTTCAACTCTCAGCCTTTCTTCATAAGAGAGGAGCTCCATCCCTCTAATCATCTTGGTGGCCCAGCTCTGAACTCACTCCAAGAAGTATTAATTAGTTGTCTTGCAGAAAAATGTTAAATGATTGTATGTTTTTAACAACTCAAACTAGAGAAGATTTACAATATATTTGGTCATAATATATTTGGTAACGAGTCATTTTGTACTTTGAAGAAAACTATTGTGATTGAATTTTGCTTCATATTCCCAGTGAATGTATTTTTTTCCCTAGATGAGTAACTAAAATAGTTAGACAATAATCCAATGGGAACAGGAAAAAAATTTGCATATAAAGTCTACCCTGACTGCATTATTGTTATATCATATCCCAAATCTGGTAAGGTAGCCTAGTTATCAGAGCCATCTGTAGTGTTATTTATCTGCTGTTTCAGTGAGATAGCAGACTTTCTCTGAAAATCTGCTTCCAAACAGACTATGTAGGCTTCAACTTCCAGAAGAGTACAACTGGCCCTTCTAATTTAATATATCCAAATGGATATAATATTTCATACCCATTGAGCATCAGGAGAGACAAAACTCATATGATTCCCCATAAAGAAGGTCTGACCTAGTGTTTTCATAATAGAAGACATATTGTAAGCCTTGACATAACAGTCACATTTTAAATGTGAAACAATGTGTAAACACATTCAAATAACAGTAGACAGGGATAAATTGAACTAATGCCTTGGTTCTAATTAAGCCTTTGATTTATGAAGGGATTTTCAGTTAATACAAAGAAAAAGGTCTTCAAGGCTACATCTATCCTACTAAATTAAACATGCCCAATATTGTTAGCTGGCATTGAAGACAAGCTGGCATCGAGTAGCCCTCACCTATACCACTGTACTCCCTCACCCTCCAGAAAAGACTGAAGACATTCTACCTCCTTGTGGTGAATGGCCCTGCACAGTGCACACTCTGTAATCCTGCCTGGAACTGCTTTGGAAACAGCCTGGGCCAAGTATGTGCCAGGGATTATTTTAATCAATCATTTAACAACACAAGTAGAAGTGTAAGACCATAACAACCAAACCTGAAAGCAGTTCAGTCCCAGTGTCCAGGAATGTTCCCCAGCATCACTTTGCTTACACCACCAGCATCACTTTTTGCTGAGAAATCTTCTATTTGTTGGCTGAATACCCTGTCTTTATACTAGGTATGTGTTTTCTATCACTTCATAATAAATGCCTAAAACCAGAGAAATTTATTCAAAGTACTGAAAACAAAGAACACTGAATTCCCTTGAAGTCAAAAAAATTGACACATTCTCCTTTTACAAGGGGGATGAGACAATAAATGAAGTCACATCAAATATCTGGCTTGCTTGCAAACATTTTGTTATATGTATACATCAAATGCATTACCATGAACTTTTATTGTATAGATGCACAGATATTTGCCTTTTTTTTTTTTTAAAGAAATTAAAAGAAGACAAAAAGAGAAGGACAAATAAGTACTCCTGCAGAACTGTCTTACCAAATTGGCAAACTCATTGTTGCTGTTAAAAAAGTGGTTCCCCAACATTTTATGGTAATTAATCCACTTACAGATAAATGCATAACTTTTATTCCTGTACTACCACGATGTAATCCCATGACATACTTACCTAATTAAATTGATTTTTCTCCTAAATAAAACCCAATTGATTTGTCGTTTATAATCCCACATACCGTTTTCAAGTTGGAGCTGAGATCCTTAGTCTGGGAACCTGTCTTTTGGAGTCAACTTTTGTAACCTGGGTGATGTAGACTACAGAAATTTTATCACTCATTTACATTGTTTGTCACTGATATACAAAGACAATAGTGAAAAATGGCATTTGTTATCATTCCATGTTGTTGCTATTATATATGCTGTTCCATAAGTTCTGAAAATTGTGGCCAGATAAGAAGTTATGCTAAAATACAATTTATTGGTATAGTACAGTGAGAGCATTACAGATGTTTACTTGGCAATATGCCAAGTAAAGAACTCTCAGCAGCAGTAAATAACTGTTTTTTATATAATAGAAGCCTTTCTCCTACAATTCAGGGAGTCTTTCTTTCTCTGGCCAAGAAGCAGCAAATGTAATATATTACTAAAATTTTGGTGCTTTCAAAATCTATAATTAAACTTCCATCCTGTTTTTTTAGGGAGATACTACTGTATGTTAAACAATCTTTTAGGATCTTGTCCTATAGCTACTACCCTTGTGTTGACTCTCACTGACCCTGAAAACACTGATGAATTATTAGATTTTCAAGATGAAGAGTAAGACCAAAGTAATTCTTTTCATATAGTTTTGAATTTTGGCCCCAGTTCTAGGGTCTATAATGACAATTTATGCAGATTTCTGAGCAGATGCAGAGAGCTATTGATTTCTGCAGGACTTGTCAATGCATTGTTGCTGCTATGACTCAACTAGAGCTACTTTAAAATAATTTGATAATTCTGCAGACTGACCTAGTGGTTTCCATACAAATATTTTGGCTTAAGTGTCCCTTACATGGAATTGTCTGAAATGGGTCAAGTAGAAAATAGATGATGACTCATGATACCTCACAAGAGGGTCATTAAGACATAATGCTAGAACTATTAAATCTGATGCCTCTGGCCTCTGTAGAAGAATTGGTTTAGCCTGAGGGGGTATAAAAGCCTGCTAACAAAACCAAATCAATTAAGACATCTTTATGTCATTCAAAGAGACACTGTCTGGGGCAAGGATTTGAAATCCAGGCTCAAAAGAATCTGCCCAAATACATACAGAAATAGTATGAGTCGATTAGCTCATAGTGTGAGTTGATTAGCTTCGGCCTCCTCATGACCTACAGCGCCATGCAATGAACACAGACATCTTCAATGACACCAGGTTGCTCTGAGTCCCAGCCAGCCTGACCTTGAATATTTCCAGGGATGAGGCATCTACAATTCCTCTGGGCAACTTCTTCCAGTGCTTATTATCCTCATTGTAAAAAATGTCTTCCTTATATATAGCCTAATTCTACCCTCTTTTAGTCTAAAACCATAACCTTTTGTTCTACAACGACACAATCCACTAAAGTGTTTGTCTTTCTTATAAGCCCCTGCTACGTACTGAGAGGCTTCCATAGGGTCTTCCTGGTGCCTTCACTTGTCCAGGCTGAACAACTTTAACTCTTTCATCCTTCACAGAACAGGTGTTCCATCTCTCTGATCACTTTGTGGTCCTCCTTTGAACTTGCTCTAACAGGTACATACTGTTTTTGTACAGTGGCTTGGCAACTATAACGGCCAATTCTCTCAGGAGAGACCATAGAAACTGTATAAATGGGTTTCAAAATAGACTTTGATAAGTTCCACACCCAAGTCTATTAAAGAAACTGATTTGTCACCAGGATGGAGGAAAGGATGTATTAAAGGTGGGAAAGCAAAGGCTAGAACTTAGTAATTATTTTCTCAGCTGGAGTAGAGTCAGCAGTGAATTTCTGCAGTGACCAGTCTTATTCAACTTTTCAGGACCTGAAGAAGAAGTTATACAATGCATTGACAAGTTTGTAGATCATATTAATCTCTTGCAGGTAGTCAAATCCCATACTAGGGACAAGGTGCTGAAAAAGGACTCACCAAATAAATGTTTGGACTAAAAGTTTGAACTTCAGTGCACATAAATATATGAAGTAATTTATCTAAGGGAAAAATGGTCTGAATTTTGGCTCTGTGAGGCTGAATTTGGAATCAGAACTTGAGAAGGAATCAAGGTTGAAAGTTTGCTAGATAATTGGCTCCACCTGCAGTAGCAGAAACAAAAGGTACCAAAATGGGATATGCTCAGGATGGATACTGAATTGAAGACAGAAGGTGTCATTTTGCTAGCAAATTAAATCCTGTTGTTTCAGGCCACAGCACTGAATATAACTCTGGCTTCTGCATCTCAGAAATTGCATAATCAAGTTAGATAAGATACAGAGGAGATCACTTAAAACAGTGAGAGGGATAAAGCAGCTTCTGTCTGAGAAGAGGCTGAAGAACCTGTGCCTCTTCAATTTGAAAAGGAAGATGCTGGGTGGAGAGTATGACTAAAGTTTACAAAATTGTAGAGGTGGTGGACAAGGTCATTTCAGTATGCAATCCAGCTGGGCTGAAACAGTCTTTTGATCAAACTAATATTAGGTAATTCTTCAAATAATGAACTTCTGGAATTTAATGTCACAAGAGATTTTGGAAGCAGACAATATTGACAAATTTTTTTAAAAGAGATTATGTAACAAGTCTAAAAAAAGTATTGAACAGGCAACAGATGTGTCTTCCATCATCACCAATACAGTATTTCTGGATAAGGCAGAAATATGAAATATTTTTAAATATATTTTCCTAATTCCTGTGTTTACTTTTCCTTGGGACTGGGTGTTTTACTTATAAAAATCTCAAAGCTTTCCTTGAGGAGGCATTAAGACTAAGAGAAAAGAAATCAGAAAAAAAGCAGCCAATAGTCACAGAGTACCAGTGAAGAAAAGGAAGAGATGAAATTATAAAATACATAAATAAGGAACTTTAGAGAGGCTTTTCACAAAGCACCATACCAGATCCTACCAGTCCCTGGTGACATCCAAGAAGCCAGTGGATTGAATTAATGCAAATGTTATTTAACAAATAAGTCAACAGTTGTCAATACATACCATACAGTTAATGTCTAAAAATAATACAAGTGATATCTAGGGAAATCTGTTAACAAAAGGTTTATTTTTAATTGTGATGATCACAGAACTGTGGGGGTTTTTTTGTTTTGTTTTGTTTTTTAAATGGGAAAACAGTTATTTTTAGTGCTTTAAAGTCTTTTCTACACAATGCCTTTTGTCAAAAGGTATAAAAGAAGCTAGAAGGAAAGGTATACTTGAGCATCTTCCTTCTTGAGTGATTTTATTCATGAAAAAACTGTAGGACTTTATCTGAAATAGATCTGGAAAATCTTTTTTTTCTGTTGACTCAAAGCTGTTTGACAGATCAATTCTAAACATGCAGGTAGGATTAAGCAGAGGATTTTAGAATATAAGCTTTGACACATATTAGCTATAGATATTTTTTTTTGTTTGTAAAATAGTCTCTTTCCAGTGGAAATGGTTACCTGTTCTGAGATCCATGGGTATGAAATGTTGAAAAGAACAAGGTATTAGGAAAAACACTCTGAAAAACAAACAACCCAGTGCTAAAAGCAGTTCATGCTCCAGGTAAAGTTACAGCTGAAAAAATCTTTAGCACATGGTGTCAGTATAAAAAGCTGTTGGAAAATGCTTTCATGAAAATAACATAACTTAATTTCTAGGTCCCAGGGACTATTTGAGAGAGCACACACAAAACAGAGAGACTGCCTGAAGAGATTCTGAAAGCATGAGATTTGCAGCATTTTTTCTTACTGAACTTGAGAACTCCACTTGGCCATTCCTGTATTGGAATTCAGCAAAACGCAACAAAACACAGAGCTTTTGGAATAGAGCATCTTAAATTTTCTTTTACATCCCAGATATAGTTTTTCTGATTACATGTTCACACCAAATTTAATAACCGAAACAAAGTAAGCAGTAGAAATAAAGTGAATCACAATAATTTTATGGCTTCATTTGATCCCAGGTTGTCACATAGTCTCAGAATAATACTTTAGCCTCAGTAAATTTCAAATACAGTTCAATACTTTGCAGGGTTCATTAAACATAAATAAATAAATAGATAAATACATTTGTAGCTTGAGGGGAAAAAATTATCTTAACATATACAAAAAGGATCAGAACTCATAAAATACAGTCCCATTGACAATACTTTTAAATTTTATATAAGCTAAAAAACCCAAGAAATGTGATTTATAATTTTGCAGAGAGCATCAATCATTTTATCTGCCCATATTAAAATGTACTCTATCCTCCCCACCCCTTTTTCAAACATTATTCAAAATATAACTGGGTGTAACTAAAACAATCTAAGATGAATATAGCATTTTTTAAAAAAAAGTGGATGGAAATTCTAAAACTCCAAAAGTCATCCCATAAAACTTGTGGGAAAACAGAACTGAGAGTTGAAAGATGTATGAGAGAAAAATGTAGAACCACAATAGCAATATAATGAATAAAATTACTCTAATTAAAGCATTGGAATATAATAAAACACATCATACTTTATTCAAGTCACAGAGACAGAAAACACATTATTAAAGCTTAGCATTTAACAGCAAAGAATGTATAAAAAGACCCTCTTATGTCCCTCTCATGCATGAATCAAATGAAGACTGACAATGTTCCTAAACACAAGGGTAAGTACTATCTATCATAAAGCTGGAGAATCATAAAAGTAACTTTAGAATTAGAAAAAAAAAATGGATATGATACTCTAAGTCCTCTCATCTGGGGGCATGGGATTTTGAAAAAAATGTCTTCCTGAACTTGCCTATGACACTGTAATTGTCTCTTATCTTTACTCAGTTTTGTGAGGTCAGTGTTTTGTTCCATGAAAAGGGAAGACCAGAAGTGTCTCTCAATGGTATTAGAAGGGATCAGATTAACACAGACCTTTTTTGAAGGTCAGAGTAACAGGACAGCCCTTCTCTGAGCAGCTTGTACCAAGGGACTATAGACTTCTCAGGAACCTGCTCATGGGCTCAGCTGCAATACCTCTCAGCAGAAAATGGCTTGGGCTATAACACCACTTTAAACAGACATCTATCTTCTTGCAATACAGACACCACACTGTATTTGATTCAAGTTTAGCCAAATTTATGTATTTACTATGAAGCAGTCTGATATTTTATGTACCAGGAGTTATTTTTTTTTCTACAGAAACAGCTCATATTAAATTACCTCACTTTAAAGCTAATCCTGAATATGTATGTGTGTGTGTGTATATATATAATGTACTGTTCCTGATCATTAAAAAAATGCTGTTTTCCATTAGCTATTCATAAATTTAGATAACTCACCAGACCCCTAGCTGAGGTTAAGCCTTGCAAATAATTTTTTGTTGATTTTGTATTAATTTGCACTTCTATTTTTAAAAGCCCTTGAAACTGATCACACATAAGTCAAAATAAATAGATTCACAGTCATTTATGCATAGAAAAAAAAGGAAATGCCATTGATTTATTGAGCTTCACCTGTTCATATGTACAAAGAAAATGGAACAGAACAAACAACAAAAAAAGTAATAATAACCCACCAACTGAAGCTTTTAAAACCCTTTATAGTGTTATTTTTGTTCCAAAAGCTCTGCTCACCTAAAGTGAGAATGGGCTTTGAAAAATGTGATTTTTCTAGCTCAAACAGAAAGAAGGATATAGAATATAGTGCTGATTTTGTCATTGGCATTCTACCACAATTGAAATATAATTCAACTGCAGGGGTTAAAAAAAAAAAGAGAGAAAAGAAAAAGATTAATCCCTCAGAAATAAACTGTCTGATTGCAACGATGGAACAAGACTTGATAAATGCTGGAGATATTTTACCTCTGGAAGACCATAAAGAAAAGGTTTCCTATGAACCTTTCATTCTTTCTCCTTTGCCCTTTACAGGGCTTTTTATTTTCTTCTATTCAGTTAT
Organism: Sclerurus mexicanus; assembly: GCA_013396755.1. Lineage (NCBI taxonomy): Eukaryota > Metazoa > Chordata > Aves > Passeriformes > Furnariidae > Sclerurus > Sclerurus mexicanus. The sequence goes on from VWZF01002182.1 coordinate 367,602, forward strand.
GGCTGGAAGTCAAAAGATGTGGAAAGGGTAGAACTGGCATATAAATCCTCTAACCTGCCTTCCAGAAAAAGAATTTGCATCCAAATCTGCATTTTTACTCTGACACCCCTTGGAGCTGTCTCATGGAAAGCTAACTCTTAAAATGATGGCTCTTTTCTCTCTGCCTATCGTTCCCCATAATGTAGGGGGGGCAGGGGGAAAGAAAAAGTCCCAGTTTATCTTCTGGGTGATAAACTGACCTGTTCCCATTCTCATTACTGATGAGCTGAGAGCTGATCACATGACTGGAAGAGCAAGTAGCTCCATGATATACTAGCTTTGCACAGGATGCCTGTGAGTCACCAGTATGATGCAGGCACATAACTCATGCTACCAGTCACAGTCTTTGCAGACAGTGACAAATATTATTGCCATAGGGCAGGACTTAAGGGAGATCGTATCTGGACCATGGTATAAGGTGCAGAAGTAGTCAGAGTCTGGCAAAAAAGTAAAAATCAGAACATATTTAGAGTAAGACTGTATCGCATTAGGATGGTATGGAAACAAGCCAGGGAGCCCGATTAGCGAATGTCTGCACTGAGCAAGGAAGAGTAGTGCTGAAAGCCCTAAGCTGCCATGTTCTTTATTTGCTCTAGAAGCAGTATATCACAGTGTGGTGCTGATGGGCTGCATTTATTATCTTAAAGTGCATTAAAGTGGATGAACTGCTTCTGGCCCTGAGCTGGTCTTGCTGCAGCACAACAGGTAGACATATCAGCTAGAGTCAGCAATAGCTCAGAATTTTCTGCACCAAATTTCACTGCACTGCATAGGCATCTTCTGTATGAGCTTGGTTTGTGCATTCAGGCACATTGAAAGCTGTCAGGGCATATGATTGCTTGCTATAAATACACCAAGGAGAGGAGGGGAAAGGGGGAACTGACACTAGGGCTGGGAAAAAAACCTATATAAGTTAGGGGATAATGCTGGCACAAAATCAAATAGATATAAACTAGTTACAAATAAGTTTAGGCTGGAAATTGGAAGAAATTTTCAAACCATCAGAGCAATGAGATTTGCAGAAGGATTTCCAGCAATAGGAAGAGGGCCAAAAAGCCTAATTATTTTTAAGATGAAGTTTAAACATTTGTGAAAGGGGTTATATGACGTGACTGCCTGAGGAAACTGCATAAGATTCAGTAACTCAGGCAGATCTTCCTAAATTCATATTCCTCTGAACATTTTCCTGCAATCTCATAAGACCCTTGGTCCTTCGCAGTAGATCACTAGGTACTCCTAATCCCCTCAGACAGTTCAGATCTCTCTGAAACTACACTAGCACTGGGGCCCTCAACCTTCCTGTCAGGGAAGAGTGCTGTGCATGTTCCCTATGGAACTGGTTGTCACATGAACGACCCGGAACACCCTTTGTCATTAGTTTCTATGTTAATCATAATCTGAGCTCCTGACTCCTCTGAAATTATGCAAGACCTTGACTTTGTGCTTCTTTCAAATGTTTGTCTTCTGGTGTGAAGAAAACATAAGTTGCTTGTGATGGTGCCATGATTGAAGCCTTTGCTGCACTCAGTGTTACTCAGTGCAAAGACCACTGCCAGCCCACTATCTTGTTTCCTTGCTTCAGTGAAGGGATTTGACCTTTCTGAGGCCTTTTGTCTTCCCTCATTAAATTCTTAAAGCAAAATAAGAAAAAAGAAAAATAAAACAAAAACACATGCAGCTAAAAGGATTTTGTATCTGTTCAAAAGAGATAGGGTAGAGTTTCCATCTGGCTGCATAAAAACTTTCCCTCTTGTTTCCTCGCTGAAGTTCATGTACATGATGGAGGTGTTTTTTTTAATTGTAACTTTTTTTAAAGTCTCAGTTTCTAGAGATATATTCATGTGATAATCTCAGCATCTAATACGAAATAATTCTAGTCCTCCATTCTCCAGAAAAAAAAAAAAAAGGCCCTGAAAAGTTGCAGATTGCACCTTATATAGTCCAGAAAAACAAAAAGCAGTTAAAAACAGTGTCATCTTCCATGCTCACAATTCTGTAAGGCCAAAACAGAGAGTACGGAGTGGCAGTGCTTCCACATAGCCTCTTCCAGCTGTTTTTATGCTGTGTATTATAAGAAAAAGAATAAATCTCTGTTTATGGCCTGGAGTTTTACATCATCTCCAGACTGGTGAAACATACAGAAGGAAGCACTTTTAGACTAGTAAAATTTTGTTCATGATGTTAAGGAATCCTGGGCCAGGTCTGTTTGCAACCTGTCCTGTACATGGGATAAAAGGAAAAGGCTGTGAAGAAATTCAGTTCAGATTTGTGAGAAGAGTGTGCATATAAAGTACATGAAGTACATAGTCAACAAATGCCAATAGCTGCTGTATGGTGAAACCTTCTCTTCTAAACAACTGCACAGCAATAGTGATCGTACTACTGTGGAGAATAAATAATTTTTCTTCTGATTAAAAAATTAAAGGATATTATTTTCTATTTGTAATGGGGATTGTGTTTGAAGAATATTTTAAAAAATCGCAAAACACTACTACTTATTAGACACAATAACTACTGTCAAAATACTGAAAAAGAATCACTAGAAAACTGTAGAAATTAATTTCAAATATTGCAAGAATAAACTGTTGTAGGGTTTGGAGGAAAGGTATATTAGCTATGGAATATAAGAACAATTAATTTAAGGAAACATTCAGCGGCTGTACCTTAAGAAACTGTGATTACAAGAATTTTCTTTTGAGGTCAAAATCTGGGGAAGATGGTAGAATAGAAATGATAATTCAAAATAAGATAAGTAATTCCAGAATAAACAAACCTTTCAGTTCTATGTGAGTCCATACTTTCAATATAAAATGTAGTTCCTATTTAATGGGTAGACGAAAATGGTAGCTATAACAGGATTCCTGTAGATTTGAAATATACTTACTTCCAAGATATTCCTAGCATTGTAATATGCTATGTTTCTCTTTACCTCTTTTTTAAAGACCTCTTTTTTTTTTTTTTTTTTTAATTTTTCTGGCCTTTCACTTAAACGTGGTATAAAAACAAACTTGAGATGCAGGAAACTAACTGATGTGACAGAATTATGTATGTTTGCTAACCTACAATAGCTGAATCATATCTGGGAATGAGAAGTGAGGTTTTTTTCAACACAAAGTGTTTATCACACTCATAATTACAAGCCTTTGTGCACCGCAATATTAGGCCAAAGTTAATTCCAAAAGAAAACTAAGAGACAATCTGGTTGCAGGTGGACTTCATAGCCAGGAGAGAGGTGGATATTTTCAAAATCCTAATCAATCTTTTAAATGAGTGACATGACTTGTAGAAATGATCAACAGATAAGGAATGGTCATTATTTCTATTGAATAAACAGTTGAACATAGTGCTGGGAAATAACTTTACCACCCCAGGTTCTCCAAGTATTTGCTTGATTTTCCAGACTTGGCTTTCAATGATATAAAACTCATACACTGTATGACTGAATGCAAAACATTAGTTAAAAAAAGTATTTATTTTCTAATTTTTCTTTTATGTTCCATTACAAAAAGAAGCATAACAAAAACAAAACAGAAGATAGCATTTTATTAGTGGTACATTAATGAGCTTAAACAACTAGGTGATTTATGATTGTCACAAATACATATTACAAACAATCACAAAATCTTAACTAAAAATGAAATAAATAATTTGAATAGCTTTTCTTAAATTTTTAATATTTATAAAATATATAGCACTTTCTATTACATTTTTTCAGTCATTTTTATCCATAACAAAACTTATAACAAATATGCTAAAGGGATGAGTAATTAAAAAAAAAAAAATCAAAGTTCCTGGAGGTATGAAATAGTAAATCAGTTAATGTTTATCAATTTATTATCATATACCCAGACTGTGCATATCCTGCAAAAATAGCCATTTTTTCAACTAATATACATATGTCTCTTTATAGTATTATAAGTTTTAAAATGTAAAGCTTCATGGATTTATGCTTCTGTTTTATAGTTGTGCCTAATATGTAACTTTAATTATTATATACTGAATATCTTCCGTTAGTATATACTAATATATACACACAAACACACACATACACACCCACTGCATTATATATTAGTATATACTGAATAATAAAAGAATGTCTATAATATAGCTGGGATTCCTGTGGAGAAAGTTGTTGAAAGTGTAAGCCACATATACCATAGTGAAACTAGGTAATGTAAAAGAAAGCTTTTTTTTTTAAATTGTTCAATATATTTTAATAGATTATGTAATGTAGTGTAAAAATATACAGAATCAGAACAGAAATTTATTTTTATTCCAGTATTCCTATGTTTGGGGTTTTTTTCCTATGATTTCAACAGGACATAGACTTCCTGAAAATGGAGCCAAGCAAGTGGAAATGTGTTGATATTACAGAACTTATTCCAGGAACTAAAATTCCGCTTAAGAACCCTCCAAGTCAGGAAAGCACTTAAGCACAGATATGACCTTGCTATAATCTGAATGTATAATCTCAAGCACTCTTACTGGTACATGGATGCCTTTGCCATAATCCTTAAAGCTGTCCTGACTATGAATGAGGGTTAGACACTCTGTTATGTATCTGAAAGTACAGTTTTGCATCCGTCTAGGGTAAGGGAACAGAAAAGTATGCTTGGGGCATGGCAAATATTTAGGTATGTATTTGTGGTAGATGGGGAGAAAGATGCAGCAGGGAGAAGGTTGACCAGCATGGGGTAACCTGATTGCAGCCAATACTGTCACAGTGTGGTGAGGGAAAAAGATGTAGAATATTTGGCCCTTGGCAGCATCAGCCTTTTTCAGTTTCATTCTGCCCCTTGCCACAGCACAGCATCCCCCTTCAGGCACTAAGCTCTGGTGGGCTACACTGGGAAATTCAGCTTTTTAGGGTCCTTCAAGCACCCACAGTACATGAACAGCAGCCACCACAGACACAGAAACAACTGACACCGGGACCTGTCAGTCTCAGAGAGTTAGCATCTCAGAGGGTTTTTGATCTGGACTCTTTTCAGTTGAGGCACATGGGCTGAGTGCCTATTAAGAGCTGACACTGATACACATGTGATGCTTGTTTAGTTTCATCCTGATAAAAACAGTTCACATGCTTAAAGACTGCTCTGTGATATGAGGAATAGCATGAGTGGCTGCAGGCATAAGCCCATCTTAAAAGAACATGATAAAATGAAAGCAACTAGGATAGCAGCACCTCTAGCTCCTGATAGACAGAGACATATGCATGTACCTTCAGAGATCTTAAGCTACATTCCTTCCTTGTGTTTCCCTTTTGAGAGCATCTAAGATGTACTTAAATTATGAGAGCTTGAGTGAGTCTCTCATGTTTCCCATCATGCTGAACGGGTCAGAGGTGTGAGTCCAGAGCACAGATTCATAATTGCCTGATAAAGAAATTTTAAAATCAGCTTAAACATTTTTTTAGACACTACACTTTTTCAGAGACTAGACCCTGTAAAGAAATGGAAAACGATATGCAAGGATTAGTGTTTAATATTAATAAAATTTCCAAAAGCTTCATTGGAATTGCCAAACCAGAATGAAAACTGGTCTGAATTTCTAAGGGTAACAGATCTTCAGCCTTTCATAATATTTTTTTTCCTTTTTTTTTTTTAATTCAAGGAACATCTTAAGGCATTGGGTAAACCAAATCACATTCAAAGTAACAGGCTGCAGTGCGGACAACTACCTACACATGTTTAATTGTGCACTTTGAGGTGCTCTGATAAGTCTACATGTCTAAAATAAAGAAGTATATTTTTGTAGAATCAAGGACTAATTCAGAAAGTAAGATTTTTCATGATTCTCATTTCAAAGCATATTGATATGCATATTATTTGTTTGCATTCTTAAAAGTCTCGTTCAAATAGAAAAAACTTTCAATTACTGGTTTTAAAAAATAACCCACTTACAACGAGCTTGTCTTCACAAACCTCTTGCTGCACTTATTTTACATAAACAAATGGCCAACAGCTAAAAAATATGCTGTTTTTATTTCAAAGGTGCCTTCATATTACTAGAATGAAAAGCTCTTTTGAAAAGCTCTAACTGTATTTTTAAACAGATGTAGGAAATGAAATGTATTCATTTACTGATGAAATCAAGAATAACATGTATTCAAACTAGTAACACTTCCCTAATAAAATATGCTAACACTATCACCTATCGTATTAGTTCTGTGGAGATCAGATCATCTAAAAAGCCCATCAAAAAGCAAAGCAAATCAAACCAAATGTATTTAGTTATACTTAGGAGAACATATTTTTGGCAAACTATAAAACTTCAATAGGCACAGCACTATAAAGCATTTTCTTTTTTAAACTAACTTGAGAATATCATGACAAAAAGAATAAATTATGTATTATGCTACCAGTTGGTTGGTTTGCTCTTTCTTGTTAAAATATTTGCTTTCACTTGCATATCGATTTTTAGCCAAAGCTGATGGCTTATTATAATTGTGGTTTTTTCATTGTCACTGGGCTGTGTGGACTTACAAAGTACTAATATTTATTATATATTGTGTATGAAATCACAGGCTGCGACATAAAGCCTGGGTTTTGACATATGCATATGAAGTTCACTATGCTTTAAATGAGAACCTCTTGGAGGTATTTAAAAGAAAAGTGTAGCCATTTAATATGTTTGTAAATTTTGTTTTGGTATTTCAGGATTAGTTATAACATGGAATTAAAAATTTTCCCTCTTTGGTTCAAGACTGAATTTCCAACCAACTCACTCTACAAGGGCAAGGTTGGATGCAGAGTCACTTCTGAATTTTCTGTGAGGTCAGTGTACAAACCCATGCTGCATTAACAAATCAATGCTGACCTGCAGTCAAGGCTATGCTTATATTCTCTCAATATCACTTTTATCTTCCTGAAAAGAAAAGTATTGATTAAGCCCACTAGTTGTCCTCTTTAGGATAAAAAAATCAATTTACAGGCTAATGTGTTTCTTAAATGTTCTGTATGTAATGCCCAGTTGCAAAAGTCTCAGTGATGGATACCGGGGTTCTACAAAGAGAATACTTGACAGAGATCTTCAGGATACCCTGGTGCAGCCCCAAAAGTTCATGTCATTAGTTCCATTCCGCACAATGAGCATTTATGTTTAATTTTTATATTTTTATTTTGAGGAGAGTGGGTCTGGGGGAGTGCTCTCATACAATGGAATCCCTTAATCTAAAGAAATTTGCAATTACATACTTTGCGCTGATTTGGGTAAATGTTATGATCAGTCAAGCACGTGCCTTAAATACCTCTCAGTTTCAGTGGTACAACTGTGCACATAACATGGATGGTTGAAGGAAAAACGTTCAACTGGCAGCTGACTAGTCTTATATTCTGCCAGTGCCAGCAGAGCATGCACTGAGGTGTTAGCACATGCCGACACTGTGATAGCTGAATGCCACAGCACTGAAAGGAAGGAGATGATTTGGGAACACTGAGAAGGAGAGCAGTAATTAACAGATATCAGGCTTCTGTTTTCAGCACTGTCAATGCTCTGCCAAAATCTGTGTTTCCAGTATATGCTTTCTTGACAAGGTAACTACCATTGTTAAATCTCTTAGACTGTTGTAGTTTTAGATTCTGAATATTTGGGGTTTGTACTCTCTCATGAGCAAACTCAAGATCCTATGGACAGCCATAGTAGTTTTATCTGTCATTCAGAGACCAGTATGTGATCCCCTTATTTAAGGACATATAAACAAACACATGATGATGCCTATGAAAATGTTGGATTTTGCTGACACTTACAGCATTTAGTAGCTGGATTATGACATCATTCCACAGTATTTAGGATGGAAAACAAATGTGTAGCCCTTGGAGATGTACTAAAAGGAAGTAAGTGTGTAGTGAAAGCCATTTGAAAGTGATAAAAGAGTCCTCAGAAAAATGCATTTTTGGATTATTTGGAACTAGTATCAAGTCAGATCAGCTATACTTCAAAGCAACATAACTCCTACACATGTAAATCCAAATACTTCTAATGAAAAGCAAAAGAAAGAGACATTTCATTACTCTTCTACATTTCATTAATCTTTTGTCCCTGCCTTGCATTTTGAATTTTTCCAGTGTTGATAAGCTTTCCTCTGGCTTCACTTTTGAAGTTTTAATTATCTTAATACATAGAAAGGAACATGACAGAATTAGTCTTTCTGCTAAACAAGGCAGATGGTGTCCCTAGCCCATACCTGCTATCAACAAGTCTAAATAGAAAAGGAAAAAAAAAAAAAAAAGGAGGAAGTTTTGATGACAATATAATAAACAGAAATGCCACAAACTACTATTGAAAATGTTTTGCCCAAACTGTAGCTCATTAATTGTTCTTCCTGTAGATTTTTAGGTTCTCTTTCCTGTCTGACAAAAGAAAAAATTCCTCACCTTTTCTGTTGTTTCAACTATATCACACACACACTCACACCTTTTTTCCATCTTCACTGGCACAATATTATTTTGCAAAATTGTAATTAAATAAATTTCAGATTTTAAATTTACAAGTCCCTCATATTTCATCATTAAATGATACTCTTAAACTACAACATAGTCCAGAGTGATGTAATGGTCTTAACAAAGAAATTATCCATTCTGTATCCTTTTATTAGTTTATTTAATTTATTCCTGTCTTTTACTAACAATATATATCTATAAAATATAAATTATTAAGAATTCAAAGGGTGAACTAATTTTTCAGGCATAATGTAAAATGTCTATTTTTTGAGAGCTTGAGTGGAACAGAAGTCCTACTTATGATGTGAAATCAAGGTTAACCATGGAAACAAGGTGGGTTGTCTCTGAAACAAATTCAAAATCTTGTGAAAAAAGACCATTAGATTTACACTATTCTTGACAAAAAAAGGGAAGAAGCAAATAGCTGACATGATATTCTTCATACTTGCAATTAATTTGTAATTAAAATTAAATTCATATGCCATTATTTTGACTTGAAGAAGAGGGTCTTACCCATGAAAAGGTGTTTTGCTTTTTGTGGCTTGTTTTTTGGTTTGGTTTTAATTTTAAGTCCAGTATGGCTACATTTTTGTTGTTATTACTGTTAGATTAAGAGAACAAAATGGAAAAAAAGTAGCATGACTCTACGTATGGACACAAATATGGATTTACAACAATGCTTAAAGTGCTTTCTTATTTGAGGAGATACACAAATGACTTTTCATGCTTATCTCCTTGTCACCATTTATTATATGCTTGCTGCTTGCTCTCATTTATAATATAATGATAGGGCATTATTTTCATACTCAGAGTTTAGTATATTGTCATAAAAAACATGTGAAAACAGGAAAATGGCAATTCTATTTGTGTATTATTACAGCAATTTGAAAATTTTATTAAATACTCAAGTGCTTTATTTCATCATTTATTCCTTTGCTTCCAGTGTCGCTTAAAGCACTAAGTACAAATAGATAATACTAAAAGCATATCCATCCTATTCTGCGGTTTTGACTAGTATTATTTACTGATGTCTTGCAGAACCGAGATGAAATTATGATCCCACGTGACCATTTATTTGCTGATGCTGCAAGATGTCTTGCCTCCAGGATTGGTTTCCACGTATGTGGTTCACCAAAGGTGTAAATCTTATGAATATTTATACATTGTTATGTCTTGTTGTTAAGTGGCAGTTCTGTCATATGAGATGTCAAGTAGTATACTTTAATTTGCCAGTACCAGAAGTTGTGGGAGCAGCAGAAGCTGTGGCTTGGCTGCCTACATACAGAGGGTCCAAACAAGCCACTTTGGCTGCAAAGAATGAGTGGATACAGTGAAGGACTGCAAACAGGTTGGAAAACTCCAGCTCCTGGAAGTGAAAACAAAAGAGATTAAACATGAAAGAGAATACCCCACAAACATATACCCAGGAATGAACTGTGACTCAAATAGCAATAATTTCAATAACTTAATGTCATTCTGCTCATGTGTCCTACAGTTCTTTATTACAGGGACTTAGACATTGAATATGTAACATTCAGTAAATAATTGTTCGGAGGCTCAGGTGGACAAATTTCTGAGTTAAGTGACTCCAAAGAAATACAAGATCCTGCCAGATTAAGGGGAAGGAAAATGACACTATATAATTTTGCCTCAGGTTGTGGAGGACTGAACGTTATTAATGTCTTAAACTTTGTCAAAATCATAGAAAGACTTCTGTCAAAATGCAAGGAAGGAACTGCCTGCTGCCACCACTGAAGCACCACCCCACTTTCAATGTTTCCTGACTGGAATTGGGACTGTGACTGGGAACTCGAGATAGGACTATTGTCTGATCATCTCAGATCTGAGCAGAGGTAAACAAGGCTCAGGGAAGAATGACTCTATGTTAAGAATCTGCCCTAGCTGAGCTCAGTGGGTGGCAGAGGGAGAAGCGTTTTGGTCATGTGATGGTGAAATCTCTCCTCACCAAACCGAAGGAGTAAATCCCTGCTCCTGCCAGGAAGACCATATACACACAGGACATTAACGTGAGAGGCAGCTGAGAAGGGGTCATAAACCATCAAAGATCCCTGACTCACTTCTGAGGCCTCCCACCACCCGAAAACTGCACATGATCCAAGTGAGGCAACAAATCTGGAGTCTGTTGCAAGAGACGGCAAAGCTTCCCCCCACAAGAGGAAGTGCTAGGCATCTCCTGAATGTACACTAATCCTTTGGATTCTGTTTTTTAGGAGACCCTCACCACCAAGAAGACCAGAAGAACCAGACCGATGGGATGCCACTGGGTTCTACAGAGTGTTGATACATTTTCTATTTTAATCTCTCTGTGTCGCTCTCTTCCCCTGCCTTCCTCTTTTTCCCTGTTTCTTTCTATCTCTCTTTGTCTGCCTCACATTTACCATTAAATAAACCCCATACTATTGACTTTGGCACCTGGTCTCGTTTGCACCTTAGTTTGGGTAGAGGCATTTCTAAAAATTTTAATAACTGGATTACAACACAAGTTAATGCAAATCTGGTACTTTTGCAGGTTAATTTAGATAGGAATTTCATGGCTGTACCCTTACAATCTACAGACCTCTGGATGGCTACTGTATAGCCAATGTACCCACAAAAAAAATCAGTAATGTTGAGTTCCACATTTGTTCATCATGTCACCTCACAATGTTAGCTATGATCTTATTTGATTTGTTAATTAAAAAAAACCACAAAAAACAACAACAACAAAAAACCCATCCCTCCGCCCTGATTTTCAAAAAGTGTTACTATCACACAGTGATATTTTGGATCAATTTTGGATCTGTTATTGAACTAAAAAAAGGAACATATCCCGTGTTTCAATTTTATTAGGAATATTATACAAAGTCCTTATTTTTCTACTTTAATTTATGTTTCTTTACAGCCCTTCAGCATATCATTAGATTAGTTTGGACTCTTTTAGACACCACTACAGAGGAAATAAATAAAACCTACACTTTTTACATACATAAATTTTCTCCTTTGTATTTAATTGACTTTGTCTGATCAATTTTTTATTTTTTTTTTTTTAGGTTATCTTCAGTATGTGTTTTGGAGCTGGTATTTAGTCAATAAATATCTGTTGTATTTGAAAGCAAACACTGAGGTACTTGAATACATAAAAGTATAGGGATAATGGTGCAGAGTTGCCATCTTTCTGCTTTGATTCACTGCCTACACAGATTTCTTCATTGCAATATGAAACAAGTAATAGATATCTGTGGCATATTCTATTTGTCTTTCTGTCCAGCACTGGTATTTCCAGGTTATGTAGTGCCAAGGGTTTTGCTCTTTTGCTTTGAAGAATATTGGTAGTGCAAATTCAACAAAAATTGATAAATCTCTCAAAATTACATCAACCTGCAATTTTCTGCCCCTTGAGACTTCCCGAAAAATAGTGCTTCATGGAATACTTGGAGACATTCACAAATCCCTTGTGTGTGAGGGGCAACAACAGCATGAAAGCTGCATGTGTGGAGTGTCCAGTGATGTACTGAATGGGTGAAGCTTTGTGCAGCTCTCTTACAACCTCAGCAGAAGTTCTTCAGACATGCTCAAAAATGAATTTGTAAATTCCCATGAGCTTCTTTAAACTCCCCTGACAATCAATTATCAAAAAAAAAGATAAAGTTTATGCCAAATTTCACAAACCTTTGTCCACATTAAAAAAAAATCTGTTTAGAGACATTCTCAATTTTAAACCTTGGGAGAAAGGCAATTTTATCACTCTATCAAAGTCAGGTTTTTTCTCCTTCAAATTTCAAAACAAGAAAATTTATAATACATAAGAAAATGATGGACATTGAAAAAGGAGGAAACAAAATTATGGAAGCTATTTCAGAATAACAACTTATCAGTCATTGAAATTAAGCTACTTTTCAGTTAACTCTATTTTATTAATATATTAATTTATCCAATGGATTTTATAAAAATAAAACTGAAGCTTAAGATCATAAAATAAATATTTAGTTCAACTATGAAATATTTGCAATATTAATTGCATCTGTTATATGTAGAAAGACTGTTTATCCACATGTCTCAGTGGGATAAGCCTATTCAAATATTACAGTCTGAGAATTGTTCAAGTTAATTAGGTAACCCTACTAGCTGAAATATACTGAAAAATTCTTACTATCATAATTACAGCTACTGGACACTAAATTTTCACAGTGCATGACTATAATAATTATCAACAGTTATCACAGGTGTTTCTGCAACAGTAACACATCAGGAATATTCATTGCTCAATGGACTATCAAGGAGAATGGGTGAGGCAACAGAACAGCCGCTGAAGGTCCCCCTGGATTACTATTATTGAGAGTAATGATGCAATGTGGAAATTACGTTGACTGCAAAGAAGAGCACTAAGATGTCAGCAAATGCTTCATTATTATTTGCCATAAAACATTATTCTTACTACAATGAAGACATGCATATTTGACTGGATATTAAAGCAATGTAAAGCATAGTAGACTGACTGGTATGTGGTGAGTACCTACAGGTCTGATTAACAGCTGCAGCCCAGTTCCCAGGAGCCTGATTGATGGTAACAGGATCTATCAGGAACAACACTTTTTTGGCAGATTAATCTAATCTCAAGAAAATTTAAGGAACACTTAAGATGTTATGTAGAGCTGCTGACAGACAAAACATTCCCTCACTTCCACTGAGAACTTGCACTTTATGCTGCCCACAGGTCAGCACTACTGCCAGAAGATGGAGGGGAACCTACAGGCTTTTGTGCACACCCAGCCACCCCTGGCTGTTTTTGTGTATACTTTGTCATCAGTCATCCTCTCCTCTGAATATACATTTATTTAGGCAGGGCGTTGTGTATTGCCCACTTAGTTTACATGAAATTTCATGCAAACAAACAGACAAAGCCTAAGAAACCTGAGGAAATATGATGTGAAGCCATTGAAGTTGATACCAGTAGAGAAAACCAAATTCTCTGAAACCCGAAAAAGCAAGAAATCTTAACCTGAGCCACATCTACTTATCCATGCACAAGTACACAATTTACTATTATTCCAATTTCCAGAATGTTGTCTGTGCACCTCACCTAAGATCCTACTCCCCTAGGATTATCAATGTACCCTCTGGTCTTCAAACTGTCTTCATAAGCTATCTCTTGATTAAACTACTCCCACCCTACAGTGCTGTCATTATATCAGACACTCCCAGATTATTAATGTGAACATTCAGTGTTCCTGCTGGGGACAATGTAAGTGGGCTGAAAGATATGTGAAAAAGATACAGTCATTGAGAAGAGTAAGAAATGTATGGGAATTCTAGTAGCCTTTCACAAAAGGAGTCTGGATTGAAAGGAACGACATGAAAAGAGGAAACAGAAAAAGAGTTTCTCCAAATGAGAAAAACAACAAACTAACCAACAATCTCTTATTGCAATCTATTAATGATACAACTACATAAATGATACATCTACAAAATCAAGCAGTTTCAAGTTTCTAAGTATCTGTGATATGGTTAGAAAAAAATCTCCATCCATATTCAAAATGCTGATATGAGAAAATACTTGTTCTTTCATCAAATGTGGTGTTACATGGTCTCTCTATATTAGCATAAACTCTGTTCTAAAATAAATATTAAACAAATAATTAATGTGCAAGACAAGGGGAAACTGAACATTGAAACATGCAAATCAACAAAGGTCAGAAATCTGAACTCAGAAATGCAATCACTGCAACTGAGCAGTCACTTTGTAAAAGTCCTAAGAAGGTATATTTAAAACCCATTTCAAGATATTCTAAATGTGAAGAGCACTGTGATGCTCACAGAAAAACGCTCAAGGCTAAGAATAAGGATTAACTTAAAATTGCATTTAGGAGAATATACTTGAAATGAACAGAAATGTCAGCCTGTAAAATGGTGCAAACAACTCACTGTCACCTTGCAACACTTCAAAGTGAGTGTTTTTTTCACAGTAATGTGAACAGCAATAACTCAGGCTATTTGTCCTCTTTTAGATTAGGCTTCTATACAAGACAATATCAAGTACAAATTAATTGGAATTAATTACTATTAAGGTAGTATTAATTAATAACAAGATTAATGCTAAAACCTTGAAGTTACACTTTTTCCTTTGGTGATACCACATTTCTGCCCTCTTCAGTTCTCCATATTCAAATAGAGAAAGACAATTGACTGGACATTCATCTTTGTAAGCTTATTTTTGTAGTCCCTTTAGCTTTGTACTGCTCAGCTTAGAAGTTCAACCAGTCTGTAAACAAAAGCTCACCTGATGCAGCACAGCTGTGTGACCTTGCCTGAGTTTTTCTGACAGAACTGCTGTGCTGCAAGTTGAGAGAGGTGAAAGCACAGATTGAAGTGCAGCCTTTGAGTTATACATATGTTTTGCAAGGCACCGAGATGCTCAGTTCACAGGTTGGTGTGTCACAAAGTTCAAATGAGAAACTGCACGTAATAAGAAAAAGAACTGATGCTGATTTTTCTACACATTGCAACTCCTATGTTTGGAAGCATATTATCTTGCAACAGGATCTCTCATAAATTTAAGGCACTCTTCCTTTTTGTCAGAAAAATATAAAGTAGTTTCTACTACAGTGGTCTAATATTCAGTCAGGTAGAATTGAAGATCACAACACTGAGTTTATTACAGTCCTGAGATTGTGATAGCCTCCAGAGGCTTCTGTGATACTATGGAGACACTAATAGATCATCAAACTATACCTAAAAAACAGGTAAATAGATAGGTAACTAGATAGATGCCTATGTGAATTCTTTGCAGATGTAGAGCAAGCTTTGCCCTTTCTGTGATTGTTTTGGGGTTTTTTTGACCCATCCCCAATAGTTCAGTAGGAACAAATAGAGGGACACATTGGCTCCATATTCTGCCAAGCCGACAGCTCTATTTTGTAGCTCTCCATCAGAAAAATTGTGTCTGACTGTGCAAACTTGTGCAATATCTCCTGCTGAGTGACAGCTGGGAAATAACCTACGGATTGGAATGTCTAAGGGGTATCGGTGATTAATGTCGCCCTTAAGTGGTTTTCTTGTCAGAAACCACTTAGACCTTGCCTTAGAGACCTTCAAAGTCAGGTGTTTGTTTCCAGGCACCCTGCCATGGATCCACTGGTGTGACCTATGGTAATTATTGTTCAGATTTTTCAGACTGGAACTGCTTAAATCTATGAGGAAACATTTTATTCTACATTATATACCTTTACAGTTACATGATGTAACGTAGAGAGAAGCGAAACAGAAGCATCACTATAAAGAAAATAAAAAGCAGTATTTATATGTTTAAATATCTAAAATTATTTTAAAGCTGACAAGAAGTATACTGAGTTACATTGTAACAAAATCCATAGCACATGTTGTGTATTTCAAAGCAAGCCATTTTGAATTTTTTTAAGTCATGCATGAAGCACAATGTAAGAAATGTTGACAGTATTATAAAAAAATTAGTAATTCAGTGTCAGTGAAGTTGCTTTCATTTAGGAATATAAACTCTGGTAGAAGTGTGTTTCTCAACCAAAAAGAAAAAAAAAAAAAGGCACTAACTAATGAATGGATGTGGTGCTGGACTTTTTCCCAAAATGTATTTTTCCTTGATTCTTCTAACATTGTCAGTGATATCTCTGTATATTCCACCAGAATACAGGGGAGATGCTGGACAATTATGAAGACTGTATGGCTAAAACTTAAAATGCTGATGCATACATGTTTGGTTTTTTTCCAAGCAATGTGTATCTACAGGTTGGAATGCATTTCTAGAATAATAACAAATTTGTCTGAATTTTGGATCAAAATTCAATAGCTAAGCACTCTGATGCTCTTAATTCTGTAGATCATGAATAAGTGTCCTAAAGCTAAAGGGTGCAACATGCCATAACCACATATATTTGAGATAGGATAAGATACACAAAATGTGTCATGTCATAAATGAAGGAAGACAGAAAGCATTTGGATTTTGAAAAGTCATATTTTTCTGTGAAGGAATTATATAGAATCAGAATCATTTAGGTTGGAAACAACATTTAAGACCATATAGTCCAACCACTATCCCAACACTGCCAAGTCCCATGACTAAATCATGCCCTAGGTGCCACATATGCATATCCTTTAAATAACTCCTAGGATAATGACTTATGACTTCCCTGGGCAGTCTGTTCCAATGCTTGACAGCACTCTTGGTGAAGAAATTTTTACTAATATTCAATCTAAACCTCCTCTGGTGTATCTTAAGGCCATTGTCCTATTGCTTGTTATGAGAACAGACTGACCTCCACCTTGCTACAACCTCCTTTCTGGTAGTTTTAGAGAGTGATAAGGTCATCCCCGAGTCTCCTTTCCTCCAGGCTGAACAATCCCAGCTGCTTCAGTTGCTCCTCATAAGACCTGTGCTCCAGATCCTTCACCAGCTTTGTTGCCCTTCTCTGGACATGCTCCACCACCTCAAAGTCTTGGGGGGCCCAAAACTGGACACAGGATATAAAGTGCCTTGAAAGTTACCTGCCATGCCCTGCTTCCACACTACTTGGAAGTGAACAGCCCTAATACAGTGGTGGAATGGCTCCTCAAATTTTTTTGTTTATTCTCTGCTGTGAGGTCTCATTTCACTACATTCTGATTATTCCCCATGTAATATAATTGGAAAAAAATGTAGAATCATAAAGAAAATGTTACACTGTATTTCCCCTTCTAACAGTGGATCTCCAGGCCATCTGAAAAACAGAGCTGCATTTAACAGGTGATGATAACTCTGGCCATGAATATTCATCACTACCTTTAACAGATGTTTTACAAAATTTCAATCGTCTGATTCCAAATGAAGCCTGCATACAGATGCATGAAATCTGGCATTATAAGCATTTCTGAAAATCTGATTAACATTTCCTAGTGACTCAACAGTTCCACAAATAGCTATACCTCTAACTCAGTAATGTAAAGTAAAAAAAAATTGAGGCTAGACTGTTCCGCCTCTCTTCACGCTGAATAGTGTCCTAAATCCATGAAAGGTTTAAAGGCTACTGAAGGGAGCTGTCCATAGAATTTTAAGCTAACCACTGAGTGTTCAAAACATATGAACCAAGAACCTTCACATTCATTTTATAGCCACATTTATCTACATTTCTTAGACTAAGCAAACAGTCTAAGCAATATGTAAACAAATTGGAATCAATAGAAGTGCTCATTATAAATACCATAGCACCTTCCAAAGAGAATATAATCTGACATATTTGATCATAACATAGTTGATATGCTTTGATTACCAAGAAAAATAAATGAAAGTAACAAATTTTTATTTCCAAATTGATTAATGTGAAATTTTAAATTCATAGTAAAGAGAAGCAACCAGGAAACATGACAGCACATTAATAAGCATGTTAATAAGTTTGAGTAATATTCTGCCTCCAGAAAGTTGAATTTCTACCTTAATAAAAGGTAGGCATAATTTTCTAGAAATAAAGTTCTATTCAACTTGAGTGGAATAACAATAGGTAAAATAAAAGTACCAGGCAGAATATCTCTAGGGCTTGACAGATATAATTTAAAACAGGAAAACATTTTCATGAAAACTATTTTCTTCTTCAAAATCTAGATTTCATACTTTGTTCTTATCTTTTTAAAAATTTAATTCAGTATTAAAAATATATTCTAGTTTTACCAATTTAAAAAAACCAACCAACAAAAAAAAAAACAACAAAAAAACAAAACAAAATCAAACAAGGAAACCAATACTGTCCCATTCTTAGATTCCTATGAATTATCTTCAGTCCTAAAATCATGTGTTAATATGACAGCAGTAGCAGACAGATATTATAAAAAGAATAACTTGACTTTCATTCCTCATAGGAGGGCCCAGAAAGTGCTGGTGAGTGGTGCTGCATCCAGTTGGCAGCCAGTCACTAATGGGATCAGTGTTAGGTCCAGTACCTTTATTGATGATCTGGATGAGCGGATAGAGTTTACACTCTGCAAATTTGCAGATGGCACCCAGTTGGGGGGAGTGTTGATCTGCTGGAGGGTAGGAGGGCTCTAACACAGGGATCTCAACAGGCTGGATACATGAGCCAAAACCAACGGTATAAGGTTGAACAAGACCAAATGCCTGGTGATGCACTTTGGCCACAACAACCCCATGCAGCACTACAGACTGGGGACAGAGTGGCTGGAGCGTGGCCAGGCAGAAAGGGACCTGGCGGTTCTGATTGGGAGGAAACTGAACATGAGCCATCAGTGTGCCCAGGTGTCCAAGAAGGCCAATGGCATCCTGGCCTGTATCAAAAATAGTGTGGCCAGCAGGACCAAGGAAGTGATTCCTCCCCTGTACTCAGCACTGGTTAGGCTGCATCTCAAGTACTGTGTCTAGTTCTGGGCCACTTAATTCAGGAAGGATATTGAGGAGCTCAGGTGGGTCTAGAGAAGTGCAATGAGGCTGGTAAAGGGACTGGAGCACAAGTCCTATGAGGAGCAGCTGAGGGAGCTGGGCGTGCTTAGCCAGGGGAGACCTTATTGCTCTTTACAACTACCTGAAAGGAGGCTGTAGTCAGGTGGATGTTGGTCTCTTCCCCCAGGCAACCAGCAATCAGACAAGAGGGCACAGTTTTAAGCTGTTAAGAGGAAGTTTACGCTAGACATTAGGAAGAAGTACTTTACAGAGAGAGTGATTGAGCATTGGAATGGGCTGCCCAGAGGGGTGGTGGAGTCACCAATCCTAGAGGTGTTTAAGAAGAGATTGGATGTGGAACTTAGCACCATGGTCTAGTTGACAAGGTGGGGTTAGGTCATAGATTGGACTTGATGATAGCAGAGGTCTTTTCCAACCTAGTTGATTCTGTGATTCTGTGATGAAAGTTTATAATTATTTCCTTAAGAAAAAATAATTCTCATGACATAAGATTAGGTTGCATTTTCTTATTATAGGTGAAAAAGTTCTGTAATATTATAACTATTTCTGAAGGAAATCAAAAGTAAGAAAATATTTATCTTTGAGATGGAGCAGAACACAAAAGTATTGAAAGCCATAGTCATCACATTTCATTGCTGTTGATTTAACAGGATCTTTTACATACCTTTATTGAGTAAAACATTCAAAATCAAGAATAAAACTGCTGGGTAGAAAATAACTAGTACCAAACATAAAGAAACACAGAGGAAGGAAAAATAGCTGTTTAATGTAGTTATTGGCATTTAAACTCAAAAGTGTCCCCAAAACAATGCATTTTTATTTTATATATTTTATTATACTGGACATATTTAGCACTTTCAGAGAATTTATTTAACTGTTACCTTTCTGCTCATGGAACTGTATTATTATCACATTTAGTCATCTTTTTTTTCTCTGACATGATCAGGAAAAATTGTATAGAAAATTATTCAAAAGCAGGGCTTAAAGATGGACAAATAGTTTTTGGGCTTACACTTCTAGTGTTAACCCAAAAAAAGAACTTTAATTCAAGTCAAAAAGAACTTCAATTCAGACTGTAAGGCAGTTTCAATTATCAAAGACCCAGGGAGATCACTTCTCACACACATCGGTATAGTAAATGCCCTATTGTCAAAAGACATAAATCAAAGTAAGCATAAATCTCTCACAGCTACTGTTTTTATGAGCTAGCTCTTGAATCAAAAGCACAACTGAAAACTCAACTTTTCTGATTTTGCATTGGACATAGACACAAAGCTTCAGCCTTGTAAGGGAATATGTGTTTAATTCACACTTTTTTTCCCAGAAAAATCAAATGTGTTTTCTAAATAAAATCAGGTTTTATACCTTTGCTAAGTTTTGTTCCAGGGTTGATGTAAGGGTATATTTTGCACAATTTCTTCATGATACAAGTACAGGGTGAAAAACAGAGCACTCAAGCTCACAGGTAGCTTTATCAAAATGACAAAGAGGAGAACCGGCAATTGTGCCTAAAACCATATATAGTGAGTTCTTTATTTTATGAATTTTTAATCTAATTACACCTTTCAAAAGACTTTAAACTAGAAAAAAGTCCAAGTAATTGATTCAGAGTACTTAATTTTCTTTGGTTTTCTTTGCATTCTTTGTGCATTAATCTCATCTTTCAAACTTAGTTTATTATACTCCTTCGCTCCCTTATCTGTTTTGAAAATTTGACATTGCCTTCATACAAACAATGTATTGTTTTTACCTTTGCTTCAATTTGTTTAGTATCTTGGTTTTGGAACAAAAACTTGATTTTGCTCTTCCCATCATCTGAAGAACCTTTGAGCTGGGAAAACTTGTACCTCCAAAGCACAGCCTAAAGGAAAAAAAACCCAGAACATAAAAAATGAGTTATCACTGAAAATTGTATTAGATAGCTGATCTCCTTCCAAGAGAACTTTTAACCCCTCTATGGTACATAATTAAATGAATGTAGTGTTCTGTGGTCAGATGTCCCTTTGATCATATAGATGCATTATACTTTGACAGTATTTGATTCCCATCTGTCAAACTACATATGTGAAATTTACACTGACATTCCTTTATCTATATTTAATACCGATTAATCAGAAAAGAGAAGGATTATACATTCATCGTCATGTCAAAAAACAAAATTTTTTTTCCACTGATGATCATGGACTCCCTACTCTGTCTGAAGTGATGATTTGACACAAAAATCCCCTCTTTCCACATTGAAAAATCTAGTATTAACATAAAGGGCATGTCAAATTAAAAACAAATACCTATTTTTAAATTACAAGATAGCAAAAGAAAACGATGTAATGAGAACAGATTTTGAGTTTATTTATGAGAGCTCTAATGAGGAATTTGAGCAGATCATAAATTCTAACCGTATCACTGGCTTTTCAAGTAATTATATTACGAATTATATTGTGCCTTGTTGAAAAAAAGACAGGCTTCTCTACAGAATAAACATGCAATCAATAAAATCTACAGCTGTCTAGAAAAGCACTTTTTTTTTAAGTATATCTAATGTGGACTTATGTAGAAAAAATCCAACATTTCAACTACTTTGCTTAAAATTGGAAAAGTGCTACTTTTTGTCATAATCTTCTCAGCCTCATTTAAAGATATCCCCTCACCCTTCAGGTATTTTGGAGCATTGAAATTGTTCATTGTGATTCCAGTAGTATTCCAGATAATTAGTATGAAAATTATTTCAAACAATTAGAGTAAAATATCACTCACATTGTGCTGTTACTTTGAGGAGACATTAATTTCACAGGCATTGGACAACACAGAAACTTAAGGCAACCCTTTTGTCTAAGGGTTTGCAAATTATTTCCTCTCGGGAGCATAGGATGACACTTCCATCTGTGCCCTTTGTCTATATCTATGAATGATTTAGTATCTACTGGGAATTAAATAGAATATGAGAGAAGTCAAATTTTTAGCTCTCCTATGCAGACCCCTTTGCTTCAGGATGTGTTGTTCTTTTCATGTTAATGACTGGCAAAAATATCTCATCTGTACCAAGCTAAATAAAGTTTACTCTTTCTCTTAGTAACCTGAAGAGGAAAGATTACAGATAATAATACAAACCTAGTCTCAGCACCACTTTCATTCTCTATGTGTATGTGACAGGTGAGCTCCCATCTGCCATAAACAGAATTAAGAACATTCTGTTTCAGAGAAACTAGAGGAATTTGACAATTTATGACAAAATATATTTGTTTCAAATGCTGTTCTCCCGAGATCACCAATCTATGCTACAGAAAATAGAATATCTTGCCTCTTTTCTAGGTATGTGCAATTCCTTTGACCATGTTTGATCAATGATATTTACTCAGATCTTGGGTTCAAAACAAAACAAAGTAATCCAGTATACCATTCAGCTGGCCATATTCCTACCCACTTTGTAAAATCCTGTTTTTTACAGATCTATATAACTCAACAAATCTGGCCAGAAGATCACGACCATTGCCTTTCTTCAGGAACAGCAAATCTATTTAAGCATGTCATTTCTAAGATGAGAAATGTAAAGGTCATTGATTGCCTATTTATCTCAGGAGAAAACAATCAAAGAAAGGAGCTATCATCTTTCTCTTCTCTGATGATGTATGGAGAGGCCAGGAGGGAGATACAGCATTAACAAGGACCCTTAGATGGGCACGCAAAGTCCCAGGGTACCTGGCCTTATTCCCAGTCAGATTAAGTTCAAGTGCAGATAAAGGATCTACAGGACTGTAGTACTTTGACATTTCCATACAGTTTTGCCACGCACTTCATTCCCACTCATGAAGGAGAATGACACCAAACCACAGGCATGACTCAGGAACACATATCAATTTATGCATAACATTGATTTTGGAGACTCCTACTTAACAACGGCTCTTACTTAAGTACACTGCAAAATCAAGTCTGTAGTGTGGAGAGGACTAATCCCAAAAAAACTGCACTTCAACCATCAGGATATCAAAACAAGCTCTTAGAACTGACTGTCTCATTTCAGAGATGCTTAAACACTCTTCATCTAAAGTGTAAGGAATAAAAATGCTATCAACAAAGCAAGAAATGATTTCCACATGAAAAAATTATCTGTTCCTTTTGAGTGATCTTCAACAAATTGCACACATTTTCCCGCAGAGAAGTACATGAAGGAGAGTTCTTTTGGGAAAAAAAAAAAAGTAAAAATCCCCACAAAACAAACAAACAAAAAAAAAGAAAAAAAATAGGGAAATGTTGTGAGTTTTAATTTATTAAGTCAGGACTGCAAAGCATTTCAAGGTAGTCACCCTGGCTATTTCTTTGCTTTAGAGAATCTCTGAATAAAAATTCCTACATCCTGGTTTAAACTGGGAAAAACTGGTTCTCTCTGATAGACTCTGGAGGTGTCTCTATTCCAATATACCATACTACATTAAAAGTGTAACAACTAGCTTGAACTATTTGAACTAGATGTTAAAATTCTAGATGGCAAAAACTGGGTAAATTAGTTACGTACATGCCCAGTAAGACCCTTTCTAGTACCAAAGAAACTGAATTGCTGCCTTCAGTTGTGTAGCCAGAACTGCACATTTCGCACGTATAGCAGATGTACAAGGTGGTGCAGAATCCTGTGACTGCAGTTACATGACTCTCAAAGTACAGTGTCCTGGGGATGCTGGATTGTGGGGATGTCCTTGGGGATCTCCTTGTGGTTTCATGTGTTCTGAGCGTGGTTTTTTCCTTCTTTTCATTTTCATTACTGCAAAATGCATAAGCAGTGAACAGGGACCAGACCTATCCTTTTTACAATAACTACTCCATAGTACCAAAGCAAGAAAGGAGAGACCAGACGTACTCACCTAAGCACCCAGTTTCACACAGATGTGCAACTACAGCAGAGACTTAAACTCGTGAGACAGAGAGTTTTGCATGTTGTTATCTTTCATGTTCCTGCAGGCTGACTTCACTGTCACAGTGTTCACTGTGGTGACTGTTCTGAAGTCTAATTTTAAAGGCTAATTCTCCTGCATTAGAAATAGGTACCCTTGGGAATACTGATCTACTCAACTGTCACTGTAATGATTTTTTCATGTTTTTGAATATCACAGTTCTTCAGAACCATTTTTTGAATGCTTGCCTCAGAAAGTATAGGTTGCTATAATTTTGTACAAATATATATATATGGACTTCTAAGCATTCAGTACAATTGTAAAACATGCTGGCTTTTTCACAAATTGTGTCATATCAATTATTTCTAAATCAGTTTTCATGAATTATAAAGTATAAGCAGAAGTACTTGCTGGTTTGAAGGTACAGTGTTACTGAGCTCAACACTCTATAATATATTCTAATAGGGCTTCTTTTAGCTGGTAAAAGCAGCCTGTTCTCTTCAAGTACTTTCCTTGTATAATCCTTCATAACTGTGCATAACTTGCATCACTGAGAATATTTTATTGAACTATATGTAGCATTTTAGGAAGCAATACATTTTCATATACCCTAAATAGACTTGACAGGTAGACCAGGTTCCAATTGCTTTTAAAGCACAAAATGCAACCAAATTAGAAAAGATTCTCTTGTAGGTAGGGCATGAGGTACTCATGAGGCCTCTGAGACACTTTCAGTGAGTAAAGATAGAACTTCTGAACAACAGCAAGCAGTCCAATTCAGAAAAAGGGGACCAAGATATACTGAATATACTGAAATATACTGAAAATACTGAAAATATACTGAAAATACCACCATCTTCACAATTTCCATACTCTTAGTGTGGTTGCATAAAATCTGACATAATTTTCCATGTTTTGGAAAGTGCATTGTAAGAAGACAATTTCTGAACAAATATAGTATGTAATATGCATACAATTGAAAACAACCAATAACATATAAATCCTTTCCCAATTATTATCATAGGTTGCTTCGGCTTTTTTTTGCATTTTATATCATTTAATAAAATTAACTTCAAAGAATACCAGAATGCAATGCAAACAAATAAACAGTGCAGACAAGCTGACAAATTAGATTTAAGACTTCTCTTGAGATGCTATTAAATTATTGTAATAAGCAAAAAATAAAAAAGTAAAATCTTATATTCACTGAAATTAATAGGATTTTTTTCCTGTGACATATCTGGGTGCAAGATTCTCCACCAATACTTTTTAATGAGAAATATTTTATTTATAAGTAATCATCTAGGACTTATTTGTTCTAGTCTTTGCAACCAAATTACTGCCTATTATCTTCTGCTAGTGTTAGTTGGCTATAATTACCCAGGGATGCTCTCTGCCTGCACATGTTTATTTTATAGTTGGGACATAAAAGCAATACATACATGACACATGGAAGAAAAGCTATTGACTTCTATACCTGTAATACTTTGCTAGTGTTTCCCAGAGTCATGCAAATGAAGAAAATTCTCTTGCTTCTATTCTTAGCACTAGTGCTAAATCTAGACTACATATTCTGCAAGGGCCCTTAGAAAATACTTTTCCATTCATATTATATGTCAGTTTGCTATTCATTCCCAGAATCCTGGACTAAACCACATACAATTTTGATGAGATGACATCAGAAAAAAACACTAGTCATCTAGATAATGGCATCAGAAATGTTGGAATACATGATTAGTTTATGCTATGACTGGGAATGTTAGTTAGGGGTTTTGCTTTGTTTTGAGTCAGGGAGTTATTTTACCCTAGACCCTGGATCACCAAAAAACTACAGAATAAATAGTGACTGTATTTTTACTAATCATGCTCTAGGGAATATGCATAGAAATGTGATTGTCTGACTAGTCCATGGCTCTGTGATAGCTACATGATTTAGGACAGATATAGAGAGGGCATTATGCATTGGCACTAGGAAAGAAAAGCTGTATTTTGTCAACATAGAAATGTCCAACAAGAACAGATTTAATTTATGTGCTATGGTTTCAGTGATGAACTACCTTCAATATATTATTTAACAGTCTTAACCTCTTCTATATTGAATTATGCACCATGGACCAAATCTTTTCTTGAAGAAAGACTATTTACACTTAAGAAACTTGTGCAGTAGTGTTTCCACCACATACTGCAATGGCATCATTTCACCTGCCAACGAAGCCACTTGAGGAGTGGCTGAGGTCACTTGGCTTGTTCAGTAGGAGAAGAGGAGACTGAGGGGAAACCTCACAGCAGTCTACAGCTCCCTCATGAGAGGAAGAGGAGGTGCAGGCACTGATCTCTGGTGATCAGTGACAGAACCCAAAGGAATGGCATGAAGCTGAGTCAGGGGAGGTTTAGGCTGGATATTAGGGAGACATTCTTCTCCCAGCAGGTGGCCAGTTACTGGAACAGGCTCCCCAGGAAAGCAGTCACAGCACCAAGCCTGGTGGAGTTCAAGAAGCATTTAGACAATGCTCTCAAGCACATGGTGTGATTCTTGGGGCTCTCGCAGGGCCAGCAGTTGGACTTTGATGATTTTTGTGGATCCTTTGCACTTCTATTCTATGACTCTATGAAATACATGTTTTCTTTACACTTTCCGTTGCCATGAATTATGCAGGTTTTATTGTGTAATAGCAAAAGAAGTTTGACCTTCAGTAGGATGCTTGGCAAAAACCTGAAAGAATCTGTCAGTGTTTTATAATGATTAGACAGCTACATTTCAGACCACCTGTAAATGGTGCAGTCAACAAAGAAACCATCTTTATTAAGGAAAGGATGTCAGAGGTCTCTTTTCAAATTATAGTTGCTGCAAATCCCTTTGCTGTCTTTTCCTTTGCATCTTCAAAAAGCTGTAGCTGTACATCTTCAATATTGGCTCCTTCTTGATACTCTGACGGATTGAATTATTCTTCCTTTTAGGTTTTTAAGGCAATTTTTTATATGATATATATTACAGAATTATGCTAAACTTAAGTGGGCATCTTTCAAGCTAATGTTGTTTGTCCGCTGACTCAAATAAGTAAAACTCCTGCAAGTCAAACTAAATCAAGAGCAGATGCCTTGGAGGTCTTTGTTTTCAAGAATAAAAGTAATTGGGTCTTCAGGCACCTGGGAAATACCTTAATTTGTCTGTTTGTCTCATAGTTAATTGAGAAAGATCACATTCTTGCAAAGTGACACTTTGTACAGACTTATAGTAGGGAACTGAGTAGGATTAAGATCTTGTTCATGCTCAGTTCTACTGTGTTACAGATCTCTGGAGAGTGCCTTACTACAAAAGAATTATGGTCCAAGGCAATCTCCTTTGTCAACTGCTGCAGCTTTATAACTGTAAAGGGAAAAACAGGGGAGGACACAGAGGATAAAGAACAAAAATGAGACAAAGGAAAGAAAGCAAGAAAGTCAGCCCTTAAAAAATAACTATTCTTGTCCATTACTGAAATTACATAGAATACTAAAAGACTACAGTTTATTTGCTTCGTACTGGTGGATGACCTATCAACATTTGCTTCTAGACACAGAACATTAAACTGTATGAACCATGCTTGATGGCTTATATTACAGCTGTAGTAGTTATTTTTTTAGCATTTCAACTTCTAAGGATGGAAAAAATATTTTTTCACCAGAGTTACATCATTAAATCTCTATCTTGAGTAAGCCTAGTTTCCTCCTGCCTTCTCTATTACTGAACTTTGGGAATCAAGAGGGGCTTTGCATGCTATTTTATTGCAATATGTTTTACATTTATTAGTTGTATGAAGAGCTAGACCATAGGGTATGTATCCGTGGAAAATATAGTTTGTTCCTAAAAAAAATTAAAATAACTATTACTCTGTGTGATTTAGTAGTCTTTCAGTATGAAAAACAAATTAAATATATTTGCAATGCTACTTATTGTTTACAGCGTATTTTCTTTTTTGATGAAGTGTACCAGGTTTCTGCAAGAGAACAGAGGACAGGTACACTGAGCTTTGTTGATATGAGCCTCATGAGCCATTATGGAGCTTTTTGTTACTTTGTTCTTGCACCACCATATAATTCAGCAGCACCTTAATTTATTTTCAGTCCTACAAGGGACGATTTTTTTCTCTTCTGACAAATATACATTTTTGACTGCTGGTTTAATGAGCAGTAAATGTGATGGAGTACAGTCATAGCACTTTGTACAGGTAGGTATATTCCAATGTATGTTCACAAAAACATATATATATATATGTATTATTCATAGAAGCTATGATGCACATATGCACGTTATAGAAAACAATTTTAATAAATGTCATTATAAAAAGAAACACATATAACATACATGTCTATGTATATTCACCCATACACTTTAAGTGTAGCCATTTTTTTTTTTTTTGTTAGAAGCACATTAAAACTAAGTTATTGAATGCCACTTCAGTAAGTAGTTTTATACATTGGACCACTTTCAGAATAGTAGTTAGATGAACTTCTGTACATGTCTTGTAATCTATAAATTCTTGTAATTTGTACATTCTGTGTAATCTATCCGTCTCCACACTTAATTCTAAAGGTGACTATATTGGCTGCAAAACCTTATTTATAAATGTTTATCATAATACCTGTGTATCACCATACCTAACATGAATTGGCCACAAAAGATGCATTTGTTCATTAAAACATTGATGTCTATATGCTAGTTAATGTCAGACAGATTTAGGCCTTGAATTGCTGTGCTATAATTGTGCTGGACTTGGGAAAAATGTTTTCTTCAGTAGACATTGATGGACAATGCTGCAAAAATGACCTAGGATAAAATTTGGTTTATAATTTGTTAGATCAGGTTAGATCAAACTAAACTTTTGCATCCTTTATAGAATTAGTTAGAATAGTTTACAAACAAATAAGCAATCAAACAAAACATTTAGCATGGGAAACACCTCAAATAAAAAATTATGTCTGGCATAGACGCTGTACACTAAGACACCTTTTAGTGCAAAAAGTAACTAAACAGAATCTGGGAAATGTGATTAGGTAGCCAAGAGAAAGGCAAATATATAAATGTTATTCACAAAGGTTAGATAAAATCCCTTTCTGTAGAATACCAGCAAGGAAGAAAGAGGAAGCTCATTAAGAGGATGTTATTCAACTTCCTGTATTTCAAATAAAGCAAATGAAATTGCATTAAAGCTGATGGACATTTTTTTTTCTTAGGAAGTCCTCAGTGGAAAAGATGCTGTGGGGAAATTCTGTTGATCAGATTTAAACTTCCATGTATGCTAACACAGGAAGCATGTGGCCTTTTGACTCCAAGTGTATGACTACTGACAATAAAGGACTACATCACAGAAATAAACATAATCAAACATTGGCCAATGTCTGCTTGGACTATAGGTCACAGTTTGCTTTCATCATTAGTAAGAAAGAAAGATGACATCTTGCACTGGAACTCTGACTCTGGAAAGTGCTACAGAAGAACAAGGGCACAAACATACTTGTTACTACTTTATGATGTTCAGGGAGAAAAATTATTTTGTGTCCAAAATTATATTTGATATTTTACAAACTGTTTACCTGAATTAAGAAATTATTTTCTGAAATATATGGAAGAATCTGATTTAACTAGGCAGTCTTAGAAACTGTTTTTCTCCTTTCAGGAAATTACAATGGTTCATTATAAACAACAATGGTTCATTATAAACAACAATTATAAACAACTAGAGAAACATACCAAATGCTCTAAATGACAAAATAGGGTTGAATCTAAGAGCTATCAGTCAGAAAATGAATAAGAGAAAGCAGGGAATATGCAGCAGAAACAGCTCTGATTTATGTCAGTGCTGTTATAATCACGTCACAGTACAGATTTGTTCTGAATAACTCTGTTTAATACTGTGTGTACTCATATTCATCATTGGTCTGTGCAGACACAGAAACAATGTTTTTATTGAATTATGATATGTTTGACTTGAAATACATTTAGCACAAATGACAGTTTTTACCTACCAATTTTAACTTACAGAGTTAAATATTATATAAAGATTAAATGATAATAAGAAAGGAAACAAGCCACACAGGCTTGCACAGCTTTTGTCTGGAAACAGTAAGAATAATGAGAGCCATTACCCTCTATAAACTTCTCCACGAAAATTGGTAGTGAGTTTGGGGTTTGGAACGTTTGTGAAATTTTGACTGCAATTTGTCAGTCAATTTTGTCAATTGGACAAAACCTATAAACCTGCTTGGAATTTAAGAAGAAGAAACAATTCAAATATTGTTGCATTGCTTGTATAATTGCTGAACAACTGTTAAAAACATGAGTTAAAGAACTTGGTTTCCTTCAGTTTTTTTGTGATTATGCACTTTTAAAGACACTTCACAGTCCATTCATTAGTGATTAAGGAAAAAAACTTAAAATACCATGAGCACAATGCTCAGGATCAGATTGGAATTGCTTGAAGATTTAGTGAAGACCCCAGTGCAAAAAAATATATGACAGTACTTCTCAGGTGTTCTCAGAAACTACTGTGTTTCAGAAACTACCTTTGTCTCTGAAGATCTTTGTGTTCTGGAAAACATGTAAGTGTCATAAAGAAATAATAATAAAAAAGCATTTAATGATATCCAATAGATCTGTCATCCGAGTACTTGTTCAAGACCTTCTTTGAATTCATGAAAACATTTTGCATTTGCAGTGTTATTCTGAGAAGTGAGAAACATACTGAATGAACAGTTCAGTATGAAAGTGAACTCTGAAGTTTATAGAATGTGGCCTTGAGTTAAGCTCTATCCAAAAAAGAGTGGTTGAGTTTGGTATATCCAGTACCAAAATAACAGAAGTGAACCTGCACAAGAGGAGGACTACTAAGATGGTCAGAGGACTGGAGCTGAAGACAGGCTGAAAGACTTGGGGCTGTTCAGGCTGGAGAAGAGAAGGCTGTAGGGAGATCTTCTTGCTGCCTTTCAACACTGAAAGGGGTCTTATACTAAAGATTGAGAAAGAGTTTTTACCAAGGCCTACAGTGACAGGACAAAGTATAATGTTTTTAAACTAGAGGAAGATAGAGTTTAGACTGGACAGAAGGAAGATATTTTTTTATGATGACAGTAGTGAGTCAGTGGAACAGGTTGCCCCAAGAAGCCGTAGATACCCCATTGCTGAAAGTGAAAAGATAGTAGTTTGCACAGATTTTTCAAATACAGATTGTAAAACTTCACAGAACTTAAAAAGAATGATTTTTAAGTATCTTTTTTTATGAACAGTATGACATTTAAAACAATCTTTTTGTCATTCATGGGACTCTTGTAAGGATTTTTGTGCAGTCTTAATTCCCAAATGTGTATGTAAACATAAATAAGATACAGATAATTTAAATTTTATTCATGTTTCCATTACTGTGCAATATGGTTTTCTCTCAACTTTATTGGAACATACATTTTGATTTCCTGCTTCATATGAACTCTGTCATCATGTGGAGAAATAATACTTTTAGCCCTTGTGACTATACAGGTCTAGTTTATGTTTCAGTATATGTCAGGCTAGCAAGATTGTTGAAGAACGTTGGCAGCATAGACACAACTTACATCTGTTGTCATCATAATGAAAATATCTGAATAAATTTTTGGCTAAGAGAGTTGCAGCTTTCATCTTTCCATAAAATATGGAGACTAGTTAATAGTTTTCCTGTTTAGGCACCCATTAAAATGTGGTTGACACACTTAGAACAGATTTGAGACAAGTTTTCACCCTATGGCTTCTTTGACAGTTTTAACGGTAGCGGTCACTTGGCAAGAGATCATGTTGCTTTCTATTGTATTGTTTCTTTTCTCTTCTAATACAGTTACCATCCTTATCTCACACTGCCTAATGCCTGATTACCTAACAAAACAACATCTGTTCTTATTCATAGTGCTATTTATGCTTTTTTCTAAAATACAATACAGTGCATATAATACAAGGAGTAATGGGTTTTAACCAAAAGAGGGGAAATTTAGGTTAGATATACAGAAGAAATTTACTATGAAGGTGGTGAGGCACTGGAACAGGTTGCCCAGAGAAGCTGTGGATGCCTTATCCTTGGCAGTGTCAAAGACCCGGTTGGACGGGGATTCGACCAGCCTGGTCTAGTGGAAGGTGCCCCTGCACATGGCAGGGTGTTTGGAACTAGATGATCTTTAAGATCCTTTCCAACCCAAACTGTTCTATGATTCTATAATATTATATGTATTATATATATATACAATATTATTGGGGAGTGAAGAAAACCGTTTTGGGGGGTTTTTTTATTAAGCTACTGCATTTTAATTCTGATTTTTTGTGTAATACCTTCTAAACTCATAGTTGCATTTCACTGATGAATCAATCAAGATTATTTGCTTAACAAAAAGAAACATACATGCATACATGAGTGTTTTGATTGCAAATTCACCACTCCTTGAGCAAATGAACTGTAGAACAGAGTGGGAAGAATAAAAGGGTTCAGATTAGCAGAGTAATGTGGTGGGAAGGGTTCACTTACTATAGAGCATAGGAGCATATTCTGGAGTCAAAAGGGCATTTTCAGTACTTGCTGGTGACAATGGTGCAGCCTCTCAAAGAAAAACAAGTACTGAAAAGAAGTGTAACTAATAAGAGAGATTTCACATTCTCACATAACAGAAGTGCCAAGTAGTAGCAGCAAAGCCTGCTTACATTTTAGTACTTGCTAACAATTAGTGCAATTGTCAACATACTCAGGCTCTCAATGATTTTACTGAGATTTGGACTTGCAATAATATCATCTGGAAATGGATGCCATACTATTCACTGGATAAAGCAAACTCTTTCATCAGTTGTACTGAGCTTTTTTAAGGATGACAGAAAAAACTGATGGGTGAGACATGCAGACTACAGTTGATTTATCTCTTTACAGACACCGGAACAAAAATATCTAAAAAATAAACTGGGAATTGCTGTAATAGCACACACTCCCACCCATGAAACAAGAGAAAAGAATGGAAGGGTTCATAGATCAGCTTGAAACCAATAAGATTATTTCTTCTCAAAACCAAGGACACACTAGCAAAAGAAACTTCAAACTCAATCAGTGTGGGCTTTCATGTGAAATTAAATAATGAAGATCTGATGCTTGTTTCAGATTGATATTGGTATTGAGTTTTCAATAACAAGCACGTAAAGAATACAACTTCTCACATAATTAAAAATCAGTACTGAATTTCAACTAAAGCATGAGAGATTTGACAAGAGATGATCTGTTTCTATAACAAAGAGAAGGACATTTTAAGGATGTACTACTTACCTCAAAATATTATTAAAAACAAGGAATAATAATAGTTTTATGGAAACAAGTCTTAGAACTTTACCTTTGTGGCAGCATCAAAACAGACAAAGCCCATGCTGAAGTCAATGGTAAGTCCCATAAGATGACTCTCCAAAACACAGGCATATGTCTTGCACTGTAAAAGAAAAATCAGAGAAGGTAGTTACCACAAAACACATTTCTTACAATACTTCCTAGGACCACGATTTCTGTGTCCTTATTCTAATGTTTATATTTCTCAAAATTATTGTCAGGACTGAGCAATTTGTGTGTAAATACGTCAATGTATTGCCAGTATATTTCAAACCAAAGAATTTTTATCAATGATGAAATTGTCTAAGTAATGTGAAAAGAGGCATTGCTTCCAATAGGAAAAAAAACCAGAATCAGAATTGCCTCAGTGGCTTACAAATGACAATTGCTAAAAGGAGAGTTTTGTGAATTTCAAACCTTCTTATTTGTTTTCATAACCAGTAACAACTTTTAACATTAATATATTCCTTTTAGCTTTTAAGGAAAAATAAGTGCATATATAAAATATCTCTTTGGTATGCTGTTTATTGTGGTTCTGTATTGTCCCAAATCTCAGTGAAAAAGAGAGTATTTCATGCAATTTTGCAACTCATGTAATTATATACCTTTTTTGCTTCAGCTAGTGGACCAACATATCTCAAAGGTTTCTAAGAGAAACCTTGAAATCCTGAAAGACTTTATCATTCCACAATTTTTAAATTTATACATCTATTTATTTCCATAACAATATAGTTCAACACATGTTTATTAAAATAATTTTCAGGATCAAAACTGTTGCTGTGTTTGGAAGCTGACTCCAGGTACAAAATGACAGATGTATTTTTCATCATAAAATATGCAAAAAAAAAAATTAAAACATTTCCAAATCTGATGCAATTTCTTTAAAGAAACTATTCTTATTTTATAGACATTTTATTCTCCCAATTAAATACAGTTATATTCTTCATAAATTGCTATAGCCGCTAAAAATATGAAATGAGAACAAAGACTCCCATGATCTATAATGTTAGAGAATCAAAATATAAAATGCAAATATGGGAACAGTGTGAGTTACCAAATTGTCAGTACTACAAAAGTACCTACGATTATTTCTGGTATTTTGATTATGAAGGATAAATCGCATGCCTTTACTTATATATATTTTTGGAGGGGAGTGTGAGGGAGTGCTCTTTGGATTCTAAATGATCTTCCCCAGAACACAAGAAGATGAAAGGTGCCTTAACAGCTTCTAACAGTTGGAATGGACACTGCAGTGAAGGAAAACTGAAAACCTCACAGCTAGTGTTCATATTAGCAAAGAAAAGTTGACTTTTTTTCTTAGATCAGCTACACCATAAAACTACTACAAATATGCAAACTTTGATTGTAAATCAGTGCTACTGAAAAAGAAGATGATATTGCCTTGGCACCATCTCATTAGTACAAAAAAAGAGTGTAAAGTAATATATTTCACAGTTACTTACAGTTAATGAATTCACATATGCAAAACTTTTCAGGTTTTGCATGCAAAGTAAAAGATATATAGTTTTGTAGAATTATCTTGAAACTTCTCATAAGAGCAAATAAACCTACAAGATCTGGGATAGACTGAGAACCTCTATGGGAAATTAAATTTTGTCAAGGAGATAGTATACGAGATTTAAAATACACATTGTCATCTAAAGTCATCTAAATGCACACCTCAACACCAGAGGCCAGCCCACAGCGTGCACTGCGGCACCATGCTGAGATGATGGCACAGCTACCTCTCCTTAAGCACAGCACTGTGCTTGCTCTAATTAGCCTCACTGGGTACTTAAGATTTATGAGAAACAGGACATATCAGTCTTGGTTCAAGGCTGCACTGAAAAACCAACCTGCTTCCTAGATTGAAACTTCTTTCTTTAAAAGGCAGTACACAGTTTGTGGAGAAATATCATCTAGTTCACCTCAGTGTAGTTATTTCTAGGCAGAAACTGCAGACCACGAGTAGAAGCTGATGCTTTATTTATTCTTTACTTATATGTAAGACCATTCTGTGCCCTCAGACCCTGCATTCCACAATGCTCAAAACAATTTAGAGAAGCAAAAAATTGAGAATAACAAAAAGACCTCTGGACTGTGAAATTCCAGTTTCTGTTCAGAGAAGAATGTCCCTTAGCTTATGCATGTGTTGTATGCACTTGCACGTGATTCTGGTCACAGGTCAGAATAGGAATGTGAACTTTCAGTCTATTTAATTCTGTTAGGATTTTTTGCATCTTTATTTTCTTTAATCTGTCTTTTAATTCAGACATTTGGAGAAAACAAAAAATGCAGAAATTTTTAACAGGATACATGAAAATTTAAGATTTCTTATACATTTTACAAACATTAAAACCTTAAAAGTGACTATTATTAATGAATACTCTGGATGTTTGGTTTTGGTTGCTGATTTCTTACTTAGAGCTCATGAAAATTTTATCAAAACTGAAGCATTTCCCTCCAAAAAGAAGCAAAATATACTTCAGCATTCATTTTTTGTTCTCTCACAGAATACACAATCTTAAATTGGGTTTATGAATAGTCCAATGGATCAGGCAGGGGCTGAAGGAGACAACTCAAAGCTGTCCCTTAGATTCTAGCTTAAATTGTGAGTTTACTTTAAGCTATCTCTGAAGTTGAAGGAAACTATAAAAAGTTTGTAAATCTAAGGCTTAATTCAGATTTTTAAACTCAGATTCAATTTCAATGGAGGCAAATGTTAAATGTTAAAATGTTATGTTACTGTAACATAAAACAGTTCACATAATAATCCTTATATTAGAAAACAAACAACTACAATACAAACAAGGACAGTAATATAAAAAAAATCACAACGTAAGAGGTGAAAACTTTAGCTTAAAGTAGAAGGAACACATAGGGAACATGAGAGTTACATATAATTTCACATTATTATGCAAGCTATAGTATTCTCAGACTTCTCATACAAAAATGCTGTGAGATAGTAAGGAAAAAGATCTTCAAATCAACTAAAATTTTGTTCTTTTAATGGGTAATTAGGAAAATGGATTAGCATCACTTACTACCCTAAACAAAACTAACTAAATGGTGACTATAACACACCAAAATGACACCACTACATTATTGCACCACATTCATAATTATTATCGGCTTGACTATATCCCCTCTAACATATGTCTTTTCTAAAAGAACCAAAATTATATATTTATAATGAGGCAATTAAAAATATTTTAATTCATGATATATTCCTTGAAATTAGATTAGAATAGGATAATGATTAACCTCCTGTGGAGGTTTATGCCAATTTATAGTCATATGAATTTATTGTAAGGCTAACCTGCACACAGCTGGATTATCATTCACATTATATCTGAATATGATTGCATAAACCACAATTTTAGTAAAACTGTACAGTTGATACTTCAGTTTTCAACCTAACACCTTTTTTTTTCTTTTTTCCTTATCACAGAGCAATGAAAGAACTTGGAAATAAATGATACCATCAGATTTTATCTGCATCTTCAACTTTGTAGATGAAAGCAGAAATGGATTGAAAAGGGAAAGAAAAATGAGGAGGCCAAGCTCAGTTATATTAAAAAGTTGAGGGGGAAGGGTGTTTGAAATTGAGATAGAGAAAATAAAGAAAAAAAGTTAAAATAATGAGTTCCATAATAATAATCTATCATGAGGAGTCTTTCCACCTTTACAGATTTGCTATAATCAATCAATCAATCAATCAATCAATCAATCAATCAATCAGCCTCAGGGAATCATTATTTTGAGTTTTTAACTGCTACTCTGAACATCAGGAGAGAGAAAAGAAAAGTGCAAAGGTTAAGATTAATCTGAGAGAAATATTATTAGGGAACTTATTTTGGGGAAGCATGAGAGTAATTTTGAATAAATATAATTCTAAAACCCAAACGAAAAGTCTAAAATAGGAATGTTACAGTATGAATCAATATTAGAGTAGAACAAATGGGAAGTGGCTTCTGGGCTAAAAATTATTCAAGGAAAATGCCATATATTTTTTTACTGATAGCACAGTACTGCTTCTAAAAAATACGTTATAGTCAGTTATATAAGGTAAGAGAAGTTTCTATAAACGGAAACACAGTGTGTGAAATAAAGAGAAAAATTGAATCTTTTCCACTCCTCCTCCAACAAAGACAATATGCATTTAAACTGACAGCAATGTAGTCTTTCCAAAATTGATCATTAGTATATACTAATTAGTATATACTAATATATACTATTAGTATATACTAATTCAGTCTGTCTGCATGTAGTGGTTCATAGGTCAGAAAAGGGCTAATATATAACTAACTAACAATTTGTCTGAATAAAAATGTCAGTGCTTGCATTCCCAGGAGGACACAGGAAATGTGCGAGCCAATACTTGCACAGGTTAATATGCTAATATGACTCCTGTAGGGCTGTATAACTCATGGTAACATCAATTAAAGCTGTTCTAACCACATGTATATTTTATGATTAGAACATCAATATATCAGCTAGGATTGGGTGAGTTATAATTGTGGTGGGTGGGGTTTTTTTCTCCTATTTTAAGTAAAAAAGTCATGACCTTTTGGTCATGTGTGAAAAACAAAGTTATCTTTAAATGGTGTCATATGTAATTTGCTATAAAAATTCACTAGTAATCAGCACTGAATGTCATCCTTCTCTGCCATCATATGACTGTTGAGTAAATACACACGAAACAAGAAATGTGTGACAAAAGAATAGTGTATCTGAAATACAATTTTGTTCTTGTTTGTATCCAGTGAGTACTTTATTCAGTGGTATTACAAGGACAGCTTAATTCCTGCAAGGTTCTTTTGTGAAATCCAGTAACAAGTAAGGTGGCATGTAAGACAGTAAGAATATCTAAACAGCTGGTTTTTGTCCCTGATCTATAAATTGTTTTAACTCGTTTGTCCATGAACTTCAGTTAACAAATATGTATCACCAAGTCATAATAACTCACTGACTATATTTGAGGTGATCTTTTCTGAACATTAGATTGCAAGACGTTTGGGAACACGCAAAGGGTATTTATGCAATTACTTACATAACACAATAATAATATGAGAGCTGCAGGAGGTCAGAAAATTTCTTAAATTGGATCATTATTTCATATCAGCCTCATTTGTTAATGTACCAAAAGGTGATCACCAAGGCAGTTGTTCTCACCTGTATCCGTTCAACTTCTAAAAAAGTTGCTGTTTGGAAGGCTTTTTCCCATAGTGTTAGGTCAGACTCCAGTTCCACAGAAAAGTAAAGATCTTCTCCACATTCAGACTGGACACTGAAGCAATGTTTCCGCCGGTCCAGTAGATCACTGTCCTGATGAAAACCTGAAGTTTTATAATCTGGCATACATCAATTAATATTTTTAATTGCAAATATTTATGCCTCAAACCCAGCATTTTTAAATGGCACTTCTAATGATAGTAGTAACTACTGAGAACTGAGGAACTGAAAATTGGGGGTTTGCTGTAAACACTGACATTTCAATGAATTTAAAAGAGGATACCTACATTCAGAATGGCACAGAACAACACAGCATATCTCTGGAACAACTTCGAATATTTCAAAAAATCACTTCTCAAAAATGTTATCAGCTATACACTTTTAGATTAGATAAATTCTATAAAATGTATTCACTTTCTATTCACATGGGCAACACAAATGTCAGCTTCTCTGACCTTAGACACACCCACCCTACTCTGGGACGCTGGTGAAAGGAGGCAAGACATTTATTTTAAGCAGTATGAAAAGTCCATCTGTCCTATTTTCCCTAGAGAGGGTAGAAAAAAGTTCATATTTCTGGTGGCTTACAAAATTCAGTTTAGAATTTGTCTTTAAATGGATACTGCCAGTAGAGATTACAGTGGTTAGGTTGCTGGCTTTGGACCTGAAGGAGAAAAATGCTTTTGGCTTTACTTTCAACATAACACCACACAATGGATACCAGGTTACAAATATTTAATAATCAATGATTTCTAGCATTTTTAATTAGCACTAAACCAAGGAATAAGTTAATCAGGAAACCCATTCACTAAAATATTTATTTATTCATTTATCTATTTAATATAGGATACTTTATGGTAAAATTCTGCCATGCAATTTTTCCTTGTGAAAAATACTCTAGCAGATACAAGTTTAATTAATTTTTGTCCCTGCTATTCAAAGACATTGTCACAAGTCACAAGTTCATCAGCTGTCCTTGCCAATACCTCTGGAAATTTGCACATAAGTAGCCTGGATGCATTTTCTACAATGCTACCCCAAAGCAAAGAGCACACTTAAGATGAATGAAGGAGATTCATAAGGCACTATTGCCTTCTAGCTATACACAGCTTTAAAAGACCAAGGGGAGCATAATCAGCTGATACAAGCTGGAAGCGCACCTCACATTCTTCAAGTCATCTCTCCCTGGGGCAGAGAACCAGGAACCTGGAGCTGACTGAGAACAGAATTATATAAAAGAGGAACCTGTCTGAAACTATTACTCTTAGTCATACAAGTAGGCAACAGTAGAGTAAACACTACTTTTCCTTTTCTATTCTTTCAGTAGACATGACAGAACTTTTCAAGAAAGCCAGTACAGCATGCATTCATGAATGCTTCTGGTTCAAGACTGCTTTACTATTTCTAGAAGAATCAACTATGGAGGCAAAATACCCTCTCTTTGTGATCACTATGACAAACACAAGTTACTAGGATTTTAAAATTACCCGTCAGTGCACAATAATCTCCTTCCTTACTTCCATAAACTCCTAAGCTTAGTAGCTCGATAGCATTAAGTCATGTATGGAAAAATCAACATGAACACAGGCTGTTTGATCTTACAGTGTTTCCAAAGAATGAATATTCTCACAGATTTTTCTTCCAAATGTTTACAGGGCTGTGTAGTTGAACCAGTTAGATGCAGCTGAATAATAACCTATGTACTATGACAAAAACTTATGTCTCTTTTTTCGTATCTTTTTTCTCTTTTTTTTTTTTTTCCTTTCCAATCAGGCTCTTCCACTAAAACTAAAGTGTCAGTTCTGCTCACAGTATGTTCTCACCAGCATTCAAAAAAGAGGTTATAAAGTCTAGGTTGTTAAGGACATCTATGCTCCATTGCACATACAGCCTCAAAGCACACAGAGCAGCAGCACTGTGACAAATGTTTAACCTTGTGGATACGTGCAGCAATATAAAACTTAGAATCATAGAACACCTTGCGTTAGAAGGGACCCTAAACCCATTTAGTTCCAAGCCCCTGCCATAGGCAGTGGCATCTTTCACTAGACCAGGTTGGTCAAAACCCCATCCAATCTGGCCTTGAACACTTCCAGGAATGGGGCAACCAATTTCAGTGCCTCACCACCCTCACAGTAAAGGATTTTCCAATTTAAACATACTGTCTCTGAGTTTGAAGTCATTCCCCTTGTCCTGTCACTACATGCTCTTGCAAACAGTCTCTCTCCGTCTTTCTTACAGGCTCCCTTCAGGTACTGAAATGCTGCAATTAGGTCACTCTGAAGCCTCTTCTCCAGGATGAACAATCCCAATTCCGGATGAGTAAAAGCACTGGCAGACTCTCACTCCTCCAGAGAAAAAAAGCTACTTCTTATACTATAACAGCTCTTCTTGTCTAACAGGTTTTAAGTGGGGCTTTAACTCACTGTGCTTCCATAACTACACCTGATTGAATGGGCCTGTTGGTCCATAATCAAATGGATCTGTTCAGCATAGAGTCTGACAAGACTCACGTGTAAGATACATGTATTTCCTAGGGAAGGCTTTAGTTCTTCACAGCTATAACCTCAGAATAAACTATTTTTAACTCATCTTTACAACATCTTGACAACAGTCAGTAGAGAACGAGTAATTATTACTAATGCTAACTCTTAAATCTTTTTTGAAACATGACTATGGCTTAGTGCAGTGCTCTGTTCCAGAATGCATATCTCTACCTGGGCAGAGTAAAGGTTTGGTGCTTTTAAATTACATTATTAGACTCTTCAATTGTTGCAGATTTTTTTTTTTCCTGTTGAGAAGAATATGCTGTCTATGAAAAAGGGAAGAATCATTGCATAGATAAAGAAAAACAAGATGTTAAAAGTTTTACTGAGATTGAATTCTCTTAAAAAGTGCTTGAAAAATGCAAAAATCTCAGAAGCATCTTTGAAGTGATTAAATAAAAGCCTGTGTATTTTATTATCAAGATTGCTAGCAATAGTTGTACTAAGTTTTACTAAGAATTACATAAAACCTAGATGATGAAAAGAGAAAGAAGGGCTAAATGGGATCTACAATATTTATCCAGATTTTTGCTTTTTATATATGAAAATGAGAGCATGCTTTGATTTACAAAAGACCTAATCAATACTAGGTAGCATTTCCTCTCAGTGTTTTACATGTAAAAATTTTAGAGTGTATCAGATACTACATCATATTGTCACAAACAACACACATAATGTACTAAATACATTTAAATTATGTACTTTAGTTTTTCTAAAATTACTGACATACATATTAGGTATTTCTTTATTTCTTAGTGGTATTCCATCCCACTTGTAAAACTATTTTTGTGCAAGGTTCCCTTTAGTACTGGTCCTGCTTCTTTTTCTGCAAGATTTGTCTTTAGTTTTGCATTTGTTCTCAAGCATTTAAAATATTTATTGATCTAATCACATTTCCTTTTTTTTTTTAGGAATCCAACTGAGAATTGTCCAAAAGTATCTGCAAATTTAAGATGAATTTGTCAGGAGTTTCAAAAACAGGTCTGGATTAAGCAGGAATCTTCATTAATTAACTTTAACCAAACCCTTATTTTAGCTAAAATATGAAATGTCATTCTACCGATTTACTGCCATTACCCTGTATTTTCATATGCATTTACTAGCCAGTGATGGACATGAGCCAGTTTCATGCTGATTTTTTTTAAGAACTCTTTCATACTCTTAATGATTAGCTGCAGCATTTGCCCCTGACATTCTCATTGTGAATTAATAAAACTCTCTGAAGAGGAACAAGCATAAAACTTCTAGCAGTATGCTCATTCTCTCCTGGAGGGAATGTAGTCCTGATAAGGATGGGCTGTGAGGAAAGTCACTGGTTTACACCCAGCTTCAGGGTAATCCAGCATCTCTGCTGACAGGACAGTATGATTCCTGCTTGCCTAATTAATAATGATATCCATGTTAAGTGAGAGTAATAAATTTGTCTAAGGGAACCAAGCATGGCTCATTAGGCAGGTCCTTTCAAATTAAGGCAGAATGCCTCTTTATCACTAAGTAGTGACATTGCCTTCTCTTCTGCAGAGGCAATATTTTCTCTTTTGAAAGGCTGCTGTCTGCAGAAGCAGTACTGCTCCTTTTTTACTTCTATCCTTTCATTTTAAGTCTGATGATTGTGTTAAATACTCATATTTTGGCTACTATTTAAAGCTGCTAGGATGCATGAGACCTTCTTGTGATAGTAAGAGCTGAGTTGTTCTACTCTACAAAGCTCTGTGCAACTCAAAACACAAAACTAGGTCTACCACTTTCATTTTCATGGCATGACCCAGGAGGTGCTCAAGTATGGAATTTTGGTTTACCTGTGAAGTTATATACAGAATATTTTGGCAGTGGAACTGTCAGTGTTAGTGACACTGGCGAGCAGTTTTTGACATGAACAACAATTTATGTAAAATGTTCAAAACCACCCTAATCAGAGTTGTATACCCAAAAAGGCAAACTAGATCTTGAATTTCTAGATAATTTTATTCCAGTTGTTAAAATGAAGTAAATATTCATATTTGTCTTATTAATTATAGTAAATAACACACAAATGAGAAAGCAAATAAAACCTGTTTTCTTTGTTGACTAGTTTAGATCTGCAAAAAGAAATCTGTCCTATCATAACCAGGATTTAAAACTAGCACCTATGTTCTCTGAAGATAAAAAGCATTTTCTCCTCAATTCAAAAGTGCAATAATTCCAAGGCAACTGTAAAAACTAATCACATCAAGCCTTTGCACTTGCTGACATCAGTGCCCTGATTATTTTACTGTTTGTGTCTCCTTTCACTTATCAGTTCTGTCTACATAATAAACATATATCCTTCTTTCTAAAGGCTTCTAATGATCTACTTCTTTATCTGAAATTTTGGGAAGACTTTGCTTGAGTATCACCATTAGTTGCTATGGTGATAGTTCTAATAGCATTTACAGGCATCAGGGAACAGATTCACTCCAGAGTGAAAAAAAGATATTGCTTGCCCAACATATCTTCATTAATCAAGTAACAAAATAAGAATTTCCCATGCAGGCATGCATGTGTTTGTACATAGTTCATCTTATTTGGACCCTCTGAATTTTAGTGTTAAAAAGTGAAAAAAATGTGTTGAAATTGCATATATTTATATATATATATATGTATGTATGCATGTATATGCATTTAAATAAACACAGAATTGCATCTAAACTGAAACTGGACAGGATATTGTTTGATGTCCATATTTTATAAGAAATATCTTTTGTCAAGGGGAAAAATATTTATAATTACAGGATAAACTTTAGTTTCAATTAAATTTCCACTAGAAGGATCTGTCTGATTGCTTAAGAGAAATAGAAAGGTTCATTCCCTATAACCTGTTAGGTACAGCAATAAGCTTGAATCACTTTCCTATTCCATCTGAATAGGAAAATTAATTTTCTATTCTGCCTTTTTAAAAGATAATGCAGTCTCAAAGATCCTCATCTAAATCAGAATAAGAGCCTGAACACAGATTTTCTCTGAGCCAGTGCCATAAAATTGTGCCTATTTCTTAATGAACTCTATTCAGAAACTTGTTTATTTTTATGTTATATGAGAACAACTTTCAAAATGTTCATAAAACAGACTAATATTTTGAGGAAATAAATTATTCTAATACTTTCCAGAGAAGCATTAGCAGTTATTTTCTGCTACAGAGAAATCAGACTAATATAACTGCAAACACATATTAAAAAATGTGCTGATCATCTTTTTGGAGAGTCATTGAGGTTTTGTACCTCTTCAAACTTTGAGGCATTATTTGCTGGAAATTAAGAACTGATCCCATAAGAGTAAATGTAATGACAATAGACAGCAATGCTAAAGAGTGATCCTATCTTTTCATTTTGCCCCTTTAATTAGTACTTTCTCAAATTTTAATAATTGCAGCTGAGTTTTTTCCCCATGTCAGCTGCCTGCTTGAGGATGTTTCTGTAGTTTTACATTATAGTTAAAACAGTGAATCAATTCTGTAAAACAAAATAGGAAAAGGAATGAAATTGGTTTGTCAATGTTAAAAACAAAGAAACAAACAGACAAGCATTACCCCCTGAAACTGCTCTTTGGGCAGCTCTGGGACTTCCATTCTTTGGAATAGCAACAGATGATTAAGGGACAACAGAATACTTTTGCTTGGGTGGGGGAGTGGGGGGGAAAGAGTTAACATCTACCAAAAAAAGCTAGTTGTTCTGGGCAAAATTTGACTGTTACCATTTTGAAGAGTTCATTCTGAACATGCTCCACCCCTCTGGCGTATAGGAAGACAACCTTCTCTGTTTTCCCAGATGTTAGAGATTGTTATGCTACAAGCCATGGTGAAAA
Organism: Sclerurus mexicanus; assembly: GCA_013396755.1. Lineage (NCBI taxonomy): Eukaryota > Metazoa > Chordata > Aves > Passeriformes > Furnariidae > Sclerurus > Sclerurus mexicanus. The sequence continues at coordinate 412,332 of VWZF01002182.1, forward strand.
CAGGATACACTATTTCTCGTTAAAGAGGCTATGTACCTCTTCAAGAAGAGAAAAAAACACAACTCAAAACCAGAAGTGGACAGACAAATTGTGCAGAAGAAAAGTCCTTGTAATTCTCATTTTTGTAGATTTTTGTGATTTTTTTTCAAATGTAGATGTATTTGTTCTAAAGGTAGAAAAAGATCTTTTAAAGGCCTTCCTCATGAAGGATACAAATATTGGAAGGATAAGAATTAAACCTGATTAAATGAGAAATTGGAAAGTTACTCACCAAATTGATTATATTAAAAACATTACAAACATGACTGCATACTATTTTTTAGTTATCTTCCTTTTTTTTTGGACAGAATTCCTTACTTACTCAAATAGCCTGTCAATACATTACATCAAGATGAGAATACGTTAGAGTAGCATAGTGAAAGCATTTGTGTTGAATATCAATATGTCAGCAAATCTGTATGACCAAGTGTATTAAAAAATTATATTTTACATGTCCTTGCAAATGCTCAGAAAAAAAAAATCAAAAGAGACTATGGAGAAGAAGATCCTATCATAATACCACAAGACAAAAATTTGTTAGGAAATTAATATTTCTGTTTTCACTGCTGGATGTTGAGAGTAATTAATATGTAGACTTCCACTGTGAAGAGAATGCTCCAAAAGAAGTTTTGAATAGTTGTCTCTGAGTAACAATTTATTTCATATAAGGAATGGGATACAATTTCAGTGAAAAAAAACCCCAGAATTAACATTGCTGAATGAATGCTTATAATCCCTAATTCCTTGTGCAATAAAACTGCAACATCTCAAGATAAATTTAAGTATTGCAATAACCAGCAAGAAAGACAGGGGGGAAAAAACCCTCGAATAATCAGTCTGTGACCAGAAAATAAGAAAAAATTGATAAACTAGAGAAAAATGCTACACAAGAATCTACTAAAATTGATATATGAGAATATATTAGTGAATAAAATACTGAAATCCTAAATCACTCCAAGCTTTAGAAATGCCCTGATTAGACTAAGTTAGTCAAAGAAAACTTCTCAAGCTTCAGTTAGATCTCAGATATCTGGGATATAAGACATATGCTAGTCTTTTGCAAATATCCTTACAGGGTATTTATATGTCACACCTTACTTCTGTTCCTTTTCAACATTACTTTTGCATTATGTTAAAAGTTGAATTTGTGTTTGCTTTTCAAGGATGTTGCAACAGCACTGTTGGTCTCATAACTATACAGGCAGCAAAAAGCAATTTCTGCAACAGATACGTTGCAAGAGTCATTTAAACATTTATTTTCTGTATCTGTTACTCTTTTCCTTTTCCTCCATGTGTTTATCTTGTTATTTCTTCCAGGAAGAAGAATCAGACTGTGAGATTGGCAGCCACGGTTCAACAAAACTGACTCATTTTCACTCAAAAGTTTATACTATCTTAATATTGTATAAAAAAAATGGCAAAAAATCTTTTTCATTAAAAAAGAAACCTGTCTAAAGTTTATGGGCAATACGAAAAGCCTCAGTAACTTTATGTTTCAAATATTGTTTGGCCTTCCTTGCTGAATGAAACAAAAAATTAGCAAGCCTTTATACAGTAGTAGTTTTCATGCATGTAATAACACTGCCTATTTGCTTTCAGAAAGGACTTTTACACAGTGCTGTAGAGTTAGAGAAACATTAACATCTTTGACACAAAAGATCCATTAAATTTATCCAAATTTACACACCACAGATTAGGGCTTGTATAACTATGTACCTGTTGAGGAGAAATGAACTGAAATCACATACAGCATCACTGAAAATATGTATGATCTGGCCAGAGATGTGTCCACCTTACTGCCTGTCTCTATGCATGGTAGCAGCAGCCACACTCTAGCTTACACTTAGAAGGGTCCAGTGGTGGAAATTCAATGGCCTTGTCAGGAGCAATAGTTCAGTAGAGCAAAAGTTTTTCTTTATTGCATAACTGAAGTCAACTTAATTCAAGTGGACATGGAGATATTTATGATTTTTACTATTTTTCTTACAGTAGAAGACAATTGTAATTCTAACTAGAGGGGAAACAGATCCTCATTGGAAACATTAGATACTCTTAAACTCAGAACAGAGGACAATCCAAAGGCTGGAAATTACTTAACTGTTTACAACTGAAACACTTAGCAGTTTAGCACTTTTTTCCAAGAACTGGCATCTGGCTAAACCATGCTGAAAATCTAATATTCCATGGATACAGCATTAAGGTGTCCATTACTTCCACCTTTTAAGCAGCTTTGAGTATATGTGAAGTACTTTAGTGGAATCGCTTCAGGATTCAAGTCTCAGCCACTGAGTTAACTGTATTAATGATAGACCTCAAAATATATTCTATATCTTCACTTTAGATGCTTATGTGTCTACTGGCATTATTTTTAAAATTCATCTGAATATATAAACACTTCCAGTAGTTTCCCATGCTTTTTATATCACCCTTTTCCCATATTTGACTTACTGGAAATGGACAGCATAATTATAGGCTATTTAAGTGGGGAAAATTAACATAACTGCATTTGAGGATTTTACACATACTAACAGCTAAATAAAGAAGGAATCACAAGTCTTCTGAGACACCATGTTGGTCCTGATTAATATAGCAAGAAAATTATAGCTGCAGTGATGTGAATGATACTAGCTATAAACATCAATGATTCACTACCCTGACATATTGCCGGCATAGACTGCCTTCCACAATTATCCTCATATTTCATTTCAGAACCGATCTGACAGTTGAATATGTTTCCTGTTTTATGCTGAATAAAGTGTTCTTTTATGGTGAATCTCCAAATATTTTTGCATGACACATTGAAGATAGAAGGCAGGTGAACAAACTATAGAAAGCATTTTCTAATAATTAAAAGGAGATGCTTGGATGAGCAGAAGAACATAACTCAAGGAAAAAGAGCAGACAAGTGCAAGCTTTTATGTTATTCTTCATAATTTACCTAAAAAATGTAACAAATCTTTTTCTAATCCCCATATGGAAAAATTGCCTAAATATTTAAACCATTTACCAATTTATCTAAGATACTTAAATGTTTTTAAATTATACACACTTGCACATGCATGTACATGCACACACTCTCAAAACATATATGTTAAAACTGCTTATCAAAAATATGAGGTACCAAAAAGACACATAGAGTTAAATCACCTTTGAAGTACTGAAGAGGACAAAGCCATCTGCCCATTTCTGAAGCTAGTGATAGAAGAACCTGTTCTTCTGGGGTATTGAATATTTGTTCAATTGTAACACTAAAATTAGTTGACTGTTAATGCAGTTTTACTCCTCAAAATAGAGGATAGGGTGAAACAAGCTTCTTGCAGAATAAATTAGAAATATTTATTCATACTAAATTCTACCAGAAGTTCTGTTGAAAATGACTCATAGATACATTTTAATCACAGAATCACAGAACATGCTGAGTTGGAAGGGACCCACAAGGATCATCAAGTCCAACCCCTAGCCCTGCACAGGGCCATCCCCAAAGAGTCACACCATGTGCCTGAGAGAATCACCCAAATGCTTCTTGAACTCTGTCAGGCTTGGTGCTGTGACCACTTCCCTAGGGAGCTTGTTACAGTGCCCAGCCACCCTCTGGGTGAAGAAACATTTTCTGATATCTAACCTAAACCTCTCATGACACAACTCCAGGCCATTCCCTCAGGTCCTGGTGACAAAAATGGCATCATTAGATGATCTTGCCTGACAAATTGCTTAACATGGATCACAGATTTTCTTTCACATGCTAGTGTCACTGTCCCACTAACATCACTCTGAATAAAACTTGTGATTATTAAAAAATAAATAAATAAAAAAGTGGTTTCAATGTTATCAACTTCTCTTAGTGGCACCTTTCACTGACTAATCATCACAACTTTTATAGTTTCTAACTCCTGCCCCATTTTAAATTGCCTGACTTTGACTTCTACTCACTCTCTTTTTTACTTTTAGGATTAAAGAGTTCTTCAGTGCCTTGTATTTTCTCTCTGCTAAGGTACTTCCACTTCTTAACGAACAGACCTGTTGAACTTTTAATAAATCATATGTTTATGAATTTATGCATTTACCCCCTCCAGGTCTTAAGTTATTTGCATGTCCATAAGGTTCATTTTACATCAAACATTTTACATTCATTTTACACAGCACTGCTGTTTGCCATTATTTCACAGTGAATAATTTAAGCCAATTTAATTAAAATGTGATTTTTGTACTTAGCCTGTTTTACCTACATTTCATGTAAAAAACTACTGTTTCAACCCCAAAACTTTGAGAATTAAGAGATTTATATTAATGGGACATGCATTTTTATGTTTTTTTTTTAAATTTTATACAGAACTTTTTCTTATCATTCACTATTGTTATGCTAGTATATGAAAGTGATTATCAGGCTTTGAGGTTTCTTCTTTTAAACTTTTTTGCTGTATAAAATTGTAAATACTGAATTAGGGGATCAATGCTCCTTTGCTGAATTTCTCTCAATAAAACTGTTTTTCATAGAGTCAATAGACAACTTTTAAAATCTATTTTCCTGTTTCAAATTTTAATGGTCTTCCTGATTACTTAGAAGGTCCTAATCACATTAAGAATAGTGACTTATTGCCTTGCTTCGCCTTTCTTTTCCTTGTAATCTGATGGTGAAAATAAAGAAAGAAAAAAAACAAAAAACCACTAACAACTAAATAGTGATTTATTAAATGACTATTATAAATATGAACCCAATACTTATAAATAACATAATAATATCTGATTAAGGTGCAGAAAATCCTGCCTTTTAGCTGCTTGAGGCTGAGAGAACAGTTAAAATTGAAAATGGCATCCCAGTCTCCTATATTGTTCATGAGAAGAGTCAGAGCCTTTGCAATGCATGCTAGAGGAGAAAGCACACTAAGCGCATGCAAACAACTATGAAGAAAACATTGGCTATGGTGGCAGATGAGCTCTGAGTTTTATTTAACATTTTTGGACTATATACCCTTCCTGACGATTAAATCAATGAAGTCCTTTGCTGGGTGTAATGTTAAAATTTATTTAGTGCTTTAATATTTGTACCGCTACCAGAAGTGGAATTATTCTCTCATACTAAAACACTGAAATATTCATGTGTATTCTGTAGGATCTGACTGTTCATATTCCTGACTGTAGTGCTTCTGTCACGAGGAGAAACTTAGACAAATCTCTCAAACTGAAGAAAATTACAATTCTGTTTAAAAAGACAAACTTATAGTACTAAGTCTCTCTAATGAAAAACTGTTCTTGTGATGTTCGTCAGCATTTTAGTCAAAATTAAGGAGTGGAAAAGGAGAACAGACAGATTCAGTAAAGTCCTGTCCTTGTGGCATGAAGAACAGTTATTGAAATTGCCAATATACAAAATGAGAAAATATCAGCTATCTTGGGTGGCAGTTGCATCCTCACTTCTAATTCATATAAGTCTAAATATGGACAAATTTTTTTAAAATACCTCAGTCCATTGTAAGCCCACATAAAGCAGATACATTTTGATTACTAAATGTTGTGATAACACTTCAGCTTGACAAAGAAGACATAAGTGAAGCAGACCCATGCTCCTTCTGCTCTACAGAGGTGTTGCCACTTTCCTGACCAACACACTCAGTCCTGCCTTCTCAGGATGCCCAACAGGCTGACCAACATAGAAGGAAATATATTTTGGAATTTTTTAATTCTAGAGCACTGCTTCTCACCCCTGGGCTAATAGGTACAAAGGCTAGCACAGACCACCTGCAAGTCCTTCTACTTAAAGGGACTAATAGCCAAAAAAACTATGTCTATACTAACAAATTAAGCACATATGGGACTGCTTGTTGAGCCTACGGCCAACTGGCAAAGAATAAATCACATCCATGCTATGAAACTCTTTATCCCCCTAAAACACATGCAAAAGCTCATTACAAATGCTCCTTCACACATTATAACTCTCAAGCTATGACAGGAAATGCTTTGGAGAGTGCTAGATGGTTTATTTGGCCCAAAATATATCACAGCGATAATTCTAAAATAAATTAAGAATATAGATGATTGTGTTTCACCATCTGGGAATGACCTCTGATAGTGCTTTTAAACTAAGAGAGGGTAGATTTAGATTAGGTATAAGGAAGAAAGTTTTAATACAATACAATAAGATAGTATTGACTACAATAAGACTACAATAAGAATAATAAAACACTGAAAGAGGTTGCCTGTAGAGGTGGTAGATGACTCATCCCTGGAAACATTCAAGGTCAGGTTGGACAGGGCTCTGAGCAACCTGATCTAGTTGAAGACATTCCTGCTCATTGTGGGGGTTGGACTAGATGGCCTTTAAAGGTTTCTTCCAAACCAAGCTATTCCTATGCTAATTCTATGAGTCCCTATTACTCCTACTGAATATATAGACTGAAAAATTTGAGTTTAGCCAAGGATATGGAACTGAACCCTCTCAAGAGACATTGATGATATTATCCTGCAAACAGGCATTAGTGTCTTCCTGGGTTTATTTCTGCCCATTGACAGCAATTCTCTCTTCTGAAGTAGAAACACAGAATAATTTTATCATCATACCAATTTCAGTTTTCCTGAAAAGAATGACTGGAACTCAGTCTTTACCGTGGAAGAATAGTGCAGGAGGAGGAATACTCTGCAGTAGAACTCAGGTTTCTTTTCTTTATTTTCTTATTTGGTTTCCTGAGCTATCATGCTATCTATTAATCCCCAAGAATATAATTACTTCAAACACTGCTAATTTGTCCTTTTGCCATTCAACTTATTCTCCAAGGCAAACATATTTATACCAAAAATAGCAAGTGAGGTAGTATAGAAGGGAAGAAGTTTGAAGATGATCACAAAAACACCAGAGTAACTTTTTTTACATTGCCTCTGCTTCAGCAATATCCACAGGGCTTCTACAAATGTGTCTAGAAACACTCATTGCTAAAATGGTGACTTTTATGATGCTGGCATAAAAGTTGAACAAAACCTTGAGTCTCTACAGAAGACCAATGTAGTAGTAGTAATGGGAAGCTGTTTTTCCTGGTTTTATTTACTTTTCTATTTAGTGAAACCATAGTTAAGGCCTATAGTACCTGCTGCAGAAAACTAGAATACAAAGAAGATTAATACTCCAATGTCAGAAGATGCCATTTTATTCCAATGATTTTTCTACTTTCATTTTTTATTATTTACAGGTTTTAGTTAGCTGAAGAACCTGTTTGAAACATTTTGAGCTATAAGCTTGACCATATTTACAGACAATAAAGGAATAACTAAATATGAATAAAGTAATAAAGAAAAATGCAAATTATATTTTATATCACTTAAACTGGAATTGCCTCTCTGTCTGTCTGTTAATACAAAGTGAGACTGGAAGATCTATACCTCTTCCTAGACAGTTTGGAGAGCTGATGATAAGAAAAAACAGCATCTTTGTACTCATTTCTGTGTTTCTACACAAAAGTGGCAGGAAGGCATTGGTTTAGGTTTTACTGCTTTGTGGACTGACTCCTTAGCTCTAATAACTTCTGTTAAATGGCTGAGAAGAGAAAAAAGACCATCCATGTATTGGTATACAAGAACAGGGGACTCAGGAAAAGGGGAGAAAAATTTCTAAAATTACAAGTGAATGAGAAGAGCATCAACAAAGACAAAAGGATTTTTAAATTATAGAAAACTATATGGCATGCCTTCTGCAAATTTCTGTTCAAGGGGTATAATAAAATCTTTGGATAAGTCATAAGGAGTCATCATCCTGGCTCCAACACACTTCTCTGACAAAGAGGAGCTGTTTTGATGCTTACAGCATCAAGCCCAAGGCCTGAAGCAATCAGAGGTTACCTGAGGAAGTGGAGGGGAGTGGAAAAAGTGAGATTTTTCAACTCTCTTCAAAGTCTAACTATGCTCTAAAAGCATTGTTTTTATAAACTCTCAGTGCAGTGTCTTCAAAGAGTGACATTTCTTGTTACTTCCCTCCCTACATGACCACTTCCAAGGAGTCAATATTTGCACAAAGCTGGTAGTTAAAGGACATACCACAGTGATGGGGTGTTTTGCATTTGGGCTGTTTTACTCCCTGATGAAGACTCCAGACCTCACAGCCTTCATAGCAGTAAAAGAAAACCTTTCACTGTTCTGTTCAGATTGCTAGCAAAAAGGTTTTTCCAGACTATAAACTTGGTTTCTTTTCTTTTTTTCTGAAGTCTCAGATGTAAAATGTTTCTGAATTTTATTGAGTTGTTACATCTACAATCTGCCTCCCCAAGGAAAACATAGTGCACCTATGAGACCTACAATACCCAGGAAATGTGCTATTTATATCAGTAAAAGGACTTCTTAATGGGAAACACTTTTTAAAAAAAAATATTATTTGTTATACTTCTTTTGGATACTAGTCTGCATCTAACTAGATAAAATTCCAGAAAAGTCCAAATTATGTTTTACACAATTTTGACCCAAAAAACCCCAAACCAAATATACACCAGAAAGCATTTCAGATTAATTGAAAGAGACAATTTCTTTTCATCTCCTTTTCTTCTCATTTGAGAAAGTTTGAACATCTGGTTTTCACTGTTTTTAAAACAGAGAGAAGACCAGATAAACTAATTCTGTTTGAATTTAGAATTAAAAATTAAAAACAATGTATAATAATGGTCTTATTCAATTTTCTACTCATAGTTTTAACTTTCTAAACATATTTCATTATCTCTTCCCATTTATCGCAGTTAAGGCAAACTGAAGAATTTAGAACAAGACAAAAGTTTTCAGAATGGTACTGTATATTTTAAAGACCAGTCTCAGGCCTAGTGAAATCTTACATTGCAGCCACTATTATTTTCATCAACATATTTAAAAATAACCAAATTTATCACTGATTCTCTAGGCCCTCAGTTATAAAAAGAAATGTTATACTTGTTAAATATGCCATTAAAGTGAAGTTATAAACCCCAAATAACATTATGGAGAAATAAATTAGTTTCCTAGACAAAATCAGTTTATTTCCAATTTTGCCAAGCCTTCTAGTTTGGTTCTGTATCTACTGACACCAGGACTTCCAATATTTGACTTCAAAGGGAAAAAATAGATCTCTTTCTGCAAGGTGGTCAGTGTTGCACACTGGTTAGACTAGTAGTCTGTCAGAGTGGTAATTTATTTTATACTTTCTCATCATACCTTGAGAATTTTGCACATTATCTCATAAACTGAAAATGTTTTCTCAGCTCGTGTCCAATCCCAGGTTGTGACCTTTGAAAACAAAACAAAACAAACAAACAAACAAAATAAACAGAAAAAGAAATTAAGGTATTTTATTTATTTCAAGAAGTTTATTAACAAAAATAAAAATATATCCCTAAGCTATTTATACTTAATATGTATACAAAAAGACCATGCAGTGCCTCAGAGCAATAACTACCAGGGACCAGATTGTTCCATTCAGGCAATGCTTAGGAGATATCCTCCCTGTACTTACAGTGCAGCATGCAGGCTGCTCTGTGCTGAATGCTGATGCTTCCCCAGGGAATTGGCAGAGGTTGCATTGAGATCCTGAGAGGATACAGACCTTCAATTCATCTCACAGAGCCAGAGCCCTGACTATAAGAAGGCATGTTGCTCATCACTTTCTTCCTTGTAACTGCATGCCACTTTTTGCTCCCAATCACCTACAGTGTTTGCAATCCATAAAACCAGTCTCCAACCTTGCAATGTCCCAGACACTTACCTCACTTGCCTTGAAATCCAGGGTTAAAAAACCAAACCATGAAACAAGAAGCAAACACACATTTCCTTTCTTTCTTACCAAGATCTAATTCTAAATTCTAACAAATTAAGATTTGAAGAATAGTCTATTTTTCCTCTTTGTCTTGGGATTTGATAATTGTTTTTAACTGTATTAATTTTAAGCAATTATTTTACACAAAAAATGCATTGATAAAAGAATTAAATAAAATCATATAAGGGTTAAGACTCAAATAAGACAGAAAGAGGTAGATGAATATTTTCAGTAAGTGAAGAGTCAAGGCAATATCACAACAGTCTATAAACAACTTTCCAAAGAAACTGCAAAAAGGAAACAGGAGAATATTCAGTCTCACAATACAGAAGAAGGCACAAAATAGAATGAAACTGAGGCTATACATGAAAGAAAAATAATCTTGATGGTAAGACGTTTTGAACAGTGGCCCAGCTCAAAAGGAAGACCATTGTATCATTAAATTTGTTAGGCACGATTAAGAGGTTGATGAAAACACAAATTATCAGTAGTACAAGATTCAAGATAAACTTCATTGCAAAATTTATCATAAAATATTGTCCACAGCCCAAGAAGATAAACCTTATATGAGACCAATGTATCTCTTATCTAAAGAGAAAATAACCATTAATAGATGCAACACACCTGAGAAGCATCTATGGGTTTGGATGCCTGCGAATAAAACTTTCTTGATCAAAATTATTTTGCTGTTGTATGAGAAAATTCAATCCCTAACTTAATTTTTAGGTATAAACATTATCGTTACAGAAACTCCCTTGAGAAATCACAGGCAGAACAAAAAGTTAAAAAATATAGTGTAATAGTTCCTCCTCTATTAGAATTTTGTTTACTTGCACTCATCTTCAAATGTAGTTTTCACTACTTTATTGAAGTATGGGTATTAAACCACAAAGCTACTCTTTCTACTATGGACAAAAACATAAATTTCTCATCATCAACAGAGAAATGGGGAGAGGAGTCTTGCTACAGCTCCCCTGGACCCAAACCACCAGCCACACTAGCAGAAGTCATATTGCTCCATCAGAAAAAGTAGCTACTGTTGCTGCTGAAGCACAAAGCCACTTGGAGCTATATTTAAAAACTTACTGTAGGCTCCATACTTTGGGGGGAAATATAAGACCTCTTCCTTCTACCCTAGTTTCCTGCTTTTGCTTGTACGTATAAAGGGACTTCTTTTCAGGTCAAACCAAAACTCCTTCTATATAACAATATAAGCAAAGCAAGAGCAATTGTAGAATTAAGGCAGCCATTGAAATTGCTTCACCTGTTCACTTTTAATATTTTAATTTAAAAGCTTGCATAGCAAAAGAAAAAGTGTTGGTGGCTCTTTCTCAAGTGGTCCATCCTCTCTAAGATTTCCAATTATAAACGGTAAGAAACTGAAACCCACCAGATTTGACACAATTAATAATTCTAAAGGAGGAAAGGTACTAGGACAGAACAGAAAAAAAAACACAAAAAAAACCACAAAAAAAAAAAACAAAAAACCCCAAACAAATAATTTTGTCCAAAGCTTTTAAAATGCAAATAAACTCCTTTATCTGAGCACAGAAAGTAGAAGTACTGTTGATCAAACAGACAAAAAGAGAGGCAGGGGGAGGTTGTTGATAGACACTGTTTAAACACATGCTTCCCTAACGTGTTAGACTTTGGCAGAGACTGGGGAAATACTTTCATTTGATTTTCTGGTTAAAAAGTTGGCAGGACATCTCTGTGCAAAAAAAATATCCATCCAAGAAGTTTACACTGCAAATATAATTAAAACTGTTTTTTCTTTTAATTACACTTCATACATCTCACAAATAGAAGCTCTGAAACTGTCATTGAAACTTTGTTCATAACCTTTTGTAATCCCTGGAAGAGACGAACATATATACCTGCAGAACAGCAAACACAACTGTATGTGTAGAAGTTTGCATGCAGAAAATAGGATGTTAGAAGTCCTTTTAAAAGGCCTACTGCAGTCTTTGATAGGAAGAAAACTTTTCTGGACATACAAGTGTGCAATTAGTACATTACATGTTGGGATTGGAACTAGATGATCTTTAAAGTCTCTTCCAACCCAAATCATTCTATGATTCTATGTTTTTAAGGCAACTCTACAGGAACTCTTCCTCTGTTTGTCCTATAAAAAGCATGTTTATCATTTTACTTCCCTCCTACTCCATGGAGAGAAAATATTTTTCTCTACATTGGAACTCTTTATTTTAGAACAGGAGCCAGAATCTGGCAAAACAAAATCATGTTGTGCTTGCAGCTCAGCTGAAAGAAGACCTATAAAAACTCAAGGATGGGTGGGTTGTCTCATACAACAGCAGTTAGGCAAAATTTTCCTTACTTGCACCACCACGGTTCAGAGACTTCGTACGAACAGGTTCCTTCCACAGACATTAATCAACTCCCCATGACCCATTTACTCATAGAAGTATTATACTGAAAATATACTGAAAACTTATGATTCTTTGTAAAGAGGCTTGTAGTTCCTTCCACAGTTCTTACAAAAGAACAATCTTCCTGTTTTATATTGAATAGGAGCTCTTGGCATTGATTCTGCTTCTATCTAGTGCCTAGAATGAAGGTGGCTCTATTTGACAGGCAAGAATTGCTCGAGTAGGTCTGGCAAAGACAGAACTGGTTTTGAATTAAGGTGCTTGGTAGCAAGCATCTGACATTTTAATCTGACATTTTAATCTGATCCTGAAAAATATCCACCAACAAAAGCCAAACTCCCAATACTAGTCATGGGAGAGCCAAACTTCCATATTGGTAAGCTACTGTACAAACATTGAACACATGAAGTTTTCAGTTCATACTTACTTCCACTCCTCATGTCTTTCACATGTTTTTAAACCTTTTGCTCAACAAACAGGAATAGCTACTAATGAAAAATGTAAAGATTTGAAAGCTGGCTTTGAATCACCTCAGGAACAGCTGGCCCAGAGAGATGGTAGATGCCCCATCCCTGGAAACATTCAAGGTACATTGGACGGGGCTCTGAGCAACCTGTTCCACTTGAAGGTGTCCCTGCTTACGTAGGGAGATTGGACTAGATGACCTTTAAAGCTCCTTTCCAACCCAAACTTTTCTACAATTCTGTGATACAGGCAGGAAGGAGCTACAGCCTGGATCTGGCAACACAGGGTTTAGCAGCAGCCAGAAAGGTCACCCAACAAGAAAAATGAATGCACATCACTTTCCCTGCTGCAGGCATGGGACTGCCACTGGATCCTTAGCAAATGGCTTAGATGTACCATTAAAATTGTGAAAGTAATTGCTGAGACAAGAGCTAAAATTTTGCCCAGTGTTGCCAGTCAGATTCCAATTAATATATTTAAACGAAACAATTTAAATTGCTTCCCTACATTCCTTTTGGTGCTTACAAGCAGCAAAAACATACATTCAGGATGAAATCTAAGTACAGACATATTACCATTTTCACAGCATGGAGAAACCTTTGGTATTTCCCCAAATCTCAGCAGTTTCCCTGGAATGATTGTCCAGTTTAAATCTAACGATCTTACTTTGGGCCTGTTCTGCCTGCCAAAGGAAAATTAAAAGCTCCCTTTTAACACAAGTAGATTCCTCTTTTATTTTTCTAAGTGTTCAGTTAAGTAGGTGGAAAGAAATTCTTGTTAGATGCTCAGTCATCTGATGAACAGCTGCTTTCTATCACTTCTATACCACATATCCTGGATCTTTTCAGTGCTGCTATTTACAATACTCTTAGCTCAATGACTGATATCTCATAGTGAAAGCCATGTACACATTACATGAATTTATTTTCTTTAACAGCATTTATTCCAACTAAGCATGAGAAATATACTTACTGGAGGTGCTAGAAATTTATACAGGGAAGATCCTCTCAGTGCTAGAAACTTTGGTGTGTACATTCGATCCTGAAGGGAGTCTTGTTCCCGTTCTTCTGTCCAGCCCATGTAGACTATCTGACAGAAAAATCAATAGTGTCGACAAATTCCTCAGACATTTTCTTGTATGACAAATATTTCATGTGAGTAAGCTAAAGTCTGTCAAATTTTACATAGCTACAAACCTTGAACCCCTGACACAATGTGGTGCATTGGCAGTTTGCATAAAGAATGCCTGTTAAGACAATCCAAAAACATGAGAATGAACATTTATTGTGCTAGCAACAAAAAACCTAGACTACATACTCCATGGATGTTAAAGGCCTATTCTACATATTTACTGACAGATCATATCAGCAAAACTTAATGTAAGTGAAGTAGAAGGAACCACTAGTTGATTCCAAATCAACCATGTTGATTTGGAATACCAAATCAAGCAACTGCTATTACACAGCAATAGAGATACAGCCTCCACATACAATTTCACAGTTAGGCATTAAACAATACGATCTTAAAAAAATTATTTCCAACTAATTACAATCTCCCTTTTTTTTCTGTCTGAAAATCCCTATGAGGAGTTTTGAAACTCCTTGCTTAGAAATAGCAAATTAGGGCTGTTTTCAGTCAGTATTTTCAACAGACTTAAGAAGGATTAACCAGAATGCTGTAGGCTCTTACAACTACTTGGAGGTATTCTGACACAGATGTTTTAACTAGAACTTATTCCAACTCATTTTAGGATGCAATTCCTTACCTATCCATCTATTGAGTAATTTCATATAAAATCCTTAAAGAGTCACCATTATGCCAACTTCTGGAGAACCACTGAACAGTAAGTAGACTCATCATGAAACCTTTGGTTTATAACCATGCCATAAGTAATAAAATATAATTTCCAGTGCACTGGTACATTATTGCCATGGAAAATAGATCAATCCATATTTCACAGAGTGTTGCTAATGGGATAGATCTATTTTCAAGTATCTTTGTAAAACTGATTTCTATTTTAATAAAGAAAGTATGAGGCAATCTCTGTCTTACATGTCAGTAATGCAGTAATGATCATCCAAGGAAAACAGTTTAGGCAAAATAAAGGCAATCATATAAATAGTCAACAAGTTAGTAAGTTTATCAAGAGCAAAAAAAAGGTCCCTAAGATAAAGTTTGTACTGCATGTTTTATTGTTTCAGATTTTGTATGTCACATCCTTTTAAAAAAGCAATTGACACCATTTCATTTTGCTACTTTTGGGTAGATGATTTCCATTAACAATTCTCCATGGAATATACATTAAAGTAAATGGTGGGCCTGTTTTCCTCCCCTTCCCCTTCCCCTTCCCTTCCCTTCCCTGCCTTCCTTCCCTCCCTTCCTTCCTTTTCCCCTGTTGGATTTTATTCTAACACCCTGGAAATTTATGGCATTTTCAAATCTCCTTGTACAAAATCAACACTACTACTCTCTCTCACAGTTTAGTGGATATTTTACGGTCTTTAAACAGAGACAGGGAGAAGGTCCATTCCTATAACATTACAGAGAAACTTCAATGTTTAATTATTTTTCCAATAGCAGACACTAAAACCGTCACAGAGTCTCAGGTTCAATGAAGAACTTGTATTGAACTATCTGCTGATTTGTTGACAAAACAAGTTTACAAAAGTCAAAAAGAAGACACATCTGCACCACAATATTCAAGAATCAAGAAGAGTGCTAAACAAACACAATATTGTCATATAATAACCAAAAAGCCATGGTCTCTGAAATCTCACTTATTCCTGAATAAAGAAATATTCAGAAGGAAAAAACCCCAAATAAACAACTGACAGGTACAGTAGGAGAAGTTTTAAATTATTTTAATTCAATGTTTGTTCAAATTTCTCTCATTTCTGCGATTTTATATGTTATCCATAAGTATGGATCCCCAATTCTTTCACTTGGCTGGAATCTCTAGACCTCAGGGACTGAAAGGGACTACACAGAAGAGTTAAATTAATATAAAAAATTGTACTACCATGTGCAGAACTTTGGCAAATTTTCCTGTCTGTAACTGAAAGAGAATGATCTCTAGTTTCTAGGAATTGAGACATCTATGCTTTTAAACTAATTAAACTGAATGAATTTGGTTTCATCTTGATTTTTTTCATTAAAATTAAACACACAGTAAACATCTTGCCTGATGATAATATCACTGTAACACTGTATGTAATCTCTTCTTAGCAAGTGTTTTTCTCTTTCATATTCCTCATTTCTACTTCTATTAGTCATCAAAATAACAGGATAAAGTCACTCATGCTGTGCAGATATGTTGATATTTCACATTTGATTGACTCAAAGCAGCCATAAAATTTAAGGCCTCTGTAAATCATGACAAAAAATTAGGTTGATTTTTCAGAAAACCTGCTGTACTGAAGTTTTATTAACAAAGAAGCATTTCTCCTTCAGACTCAATACCTACTATTCAACATAGAGAACTTTAAGCAAAGGCTATATGACTAGAATTAGGAACACTTACAAAGTCGTTTGAGTTTATATGCATGCATATCCACATGTGTGAATTAAAACAGGACAGGCTGGATTCCAGAAAACAAGGCAAAAATGAACAAACACTTGCTAAATATTTTAATAAATAACTATGATAACTTCTATATTCCTACAATGGTCTCAGTTTATTGAAAAAAATCTAAATATCTAAATAAATAATCTAAATATCTAAATAAAATATTGGATGTTTTTTACCTAATAAGGCTGAGAAACTGTTTAAAATTTTCACTTCTGAGATAAAGTAGATGACCTTTTTGAGGCATTTATGTTACTGGTAAACATTCTGCCCTTTAAAAAAAAACTTTGTGAAAAAATAAAAGATAATTTTTTACTGGAAAGGGATCTTAACTTTCCAAATTAATATCTCATGTGTATATATGAACTGAAACAGTGATGAATATGATATTTGACTTGTGAGTTTTGGACCACATCTCAGTTTTGCTGCACATGTGGACTTGATACATATGCAATTTAATGAGATTATGAAATTTCAGAAATTTAATTTCTGAAAATAAATGCTTAGAACTACAGACACATGATGAATGGAAATAAATGCTCATTTATAAATTCAAAAATCTGATTAGTTTTTTAATCTTAGTATGTTTTTTTAAGTCCCTATAAAACTGACTGCTACCAACAAAGGGGGCAGTGCTGGTGAAAACAGATTTTATTTATGATAACATTCCACTTGAATGATAATTTTTTCCAGTCCTGGTTTCTAACTTACCTGAAGCAGCTCATTCTTCAAAATCGAATGGTGACACAAATTAGTTAACTTACTGGCTGCTGGTTCAGTAACAAAGATTCAATAAGTCATTATGGTTTATGAGTTAAATCATGTGCAGTTTAAAAAAATCTATATTGAAATGATAAATGAAACAGGACAATTTCTTCAGTCAAAAATCCATAATCTTGTAATTTAATATGTATTTAAATCATATGGACATCCTAATCAACCAAGATAAATTGCCACATTTTATATCAGTCCAATGTATTGCTAAAAATTACTTAAATAGCCTTGACTTTTGGACAGACTTTTTCAGAGATTTTACATTGGTTTCATTATATTTTTAGGAAGAATAGTAAGATAAACATACAAGAAAATTTCCCCAAAATGAAATGTAAAGTGTATGCGTATGACATTATAGAAATGAGACAATTCAAAGATCAGAACAGATGCACTGACAGCTTTTTATCTTGGAAGTCTGATAATCATATACACTTTTTGTGAAACTGTGCTGTAGGGCAAGAGGATGAACATGGAGTCAGAAGACAAATGATTAAGTCAGACAACATAGGAGGAAAATGATGAGGGATGAGAAACTCAGATAACACTCTCTACCTTGGTTTTAACATAATTTTCTCTGTACATTTAAAATAATTTTCCATATACTCTAAAACTTCATGATAGTAATTTGTTAGCAGAAAAACAATAAACACGACATAGCAGTGTGTGGAAAAAAAAAAGGAACAAAAAGTGTGATCGTAATGCAATCGTTTGCAAAATCAGTTCTGTATATAAAAGGCTTAGGATTTTTATGCTAAGAATTTTTTTTTCTAAGTCAACAGAAGAACTAATCATATACAATTTTGAAAAATTTTGCTTAATTGTAAAGGCACTCAAAGTGTCTCATTTCTCAAAATGTCTCCCTTCAGTTTGTGAAAAGCCTGGTAACCTTTCCATAAATATTTTCTTTCAATTCATGTGAATTATTTTCTATCTTCTTCACCAAAAAAAGTCCACTAAAACAAGGTGGTCTACATATGAAAAATAATCTAAAAGAAAAAGAAGGCAGTGGGCAATGAAAGGCTATTTTCCATAGGTTTCAGATTAGACTTAAAATAACTTACAGTTGCATTTTTTCAGTATGTTTTGCAAAAAATAAACATCAGTAATAGTATTCTCTGGAAAATTATGCCATGTAATTAATAGCAAAGGAATGGCTTTGGCAAACATTCACTTTGACTTTTATTTCTGAACTTCAAAATTCAGAAATGAACTGGTTTTGGTTTGAATTGTGGATGGACATGATCCTGAGTAACCTGCTCTAGGTGATCATGCCTCAATGGGGGGAATTAGGCAAGATTATCTTTAGAGGTTCCTTATGACCTGAAACATTCTTTGATTCTGTGAAAGAAAACAAATTATGAATGTATAAAAACATAAAACGATTGCTTGCAAAGTAGTCTCCCCTTTCAGTTCTCCTCTGTTATCCACCTCCTTTCTGCCCTAAATATTTTAGAGCTATCACTGACAAAGATCCCCTTCATATTTTTGAACAATCTAACTACTAATAGATTATTCAATCTATTAGTACATATAGTACATATTAGTATTGCACATATATTGTATCTCATATAGCTTAATTTCCTTCTGGGTAAGAACTCGCATTATCATTTTGCTACCAGACCAAGGCCGAATAAAGATTTTCCATTTGGCTTTGTCCTGTTCTATTTTTTGAAAGATCACACAATAATTAAGGAAATATTCTGAGCTCTGAATAAATAGTATCAGAGAAAGCAGAAAATATTTCTTGTTTATGGAAGATGATTTTTCCCTTACACTCCAGATAACTGAAAACTGGTATCAACGACTGAAAACAGTATACTTGCTTTCTTAGAAAACAACATCAAAATCAGAGCAAAGACAGGTGTTTAGGGTAACAGAACTTGTCTGGACCTCTGCAGAGGTCTGTCTGACATTAACAGTGCTGTTTGAAAAACATTCATGACAGTTTATATTACATCCAACACCAGTCCACAAGAAAACTTAGCACCTTCCCAATGAGATCTACCAGATCTTGCTAGAAATAAGAACTATATTGATATTGACTGCTTCATGCCTTGACTCTCTTCACAGATTAGAAAAATGATGGCTACATTTGGATACAGGATAGCTTTCTGAACAGGTGAAGATCTATACCTTGATTTTCCAGGTTTCTAACGATCTTCTTGTTATGATCTACTAATTCCAAGCAACATTTTGTCTCATGCTTTCAGTTTTTCATACACTGTTACATGTTAATAGCCACAGTTTATTTCAAAGCTCTCATTTTACTTATTTAAGACTTCTAAGTATTTGCTTATTGAAATAACTTCCTCTAATGACAAAGTCAATTTGAACATTAATTAGGCAACTGTGTGCCTTTGTCAAAATGTCAAGTTTAGAAGTTAGGGGTTTTTGCTTCCCTTAAATTATTCAAGTCAATGAATGATTACATGTATTTAAAATTCATTACAATTTGAATTTGCTAATTTCAATAGAGGCGATTAGCATTTAGAAATTACAGACTTTTTCCAAGAAAGACCTTATGCTGCTGTTATTACAAAGATGGATTTGGATGCAAACTGCAGGATTAGATACCAATCTTTATTAATTTGGGGGGTGTGTGTGAAATTATGAGTAGGAATCAGTACAAAAATAGCTCATGCTAGTCCTGTCTTTGAGGATATTGACTTGGTAATTAGAAAACAAAACAAAAAAAGAACTAGAGTAGCTATCCAGCATGTGGCAAACTCCCTGAAATGCATAAGAGATGTGTGCATTTTACACAGCATTGAGTTAAGCATTTTTCTGCTAAATAAGCATGGTAGCTACATGACAAAAACACCCCAACAACCTTGTGTTATCCAGACCAATTTGCCTTCTGCACTTGACTGAGCTTTCCTCCTTCTTGGAGACTTCTCTTTTATCCATCTCATAACTCACCTTTAGAGCAATTTAGCATACCCCTGAGCAGCTTCATTTGATTGCCAGGTTTATCACTGAGGAGACTCAGTCCTGCTAACATCAGAGTCATTTTAGAGCTGAAATGAGAGGCTTCAGATTTTCTCTCAACAGAGTAGCTCTCAGCAAACTCTTTGAAAATGAGCAGTTTTCACACATTCCCTGACTAAAAAAATTACTATATATCACATTGTCATCATTCCCCCCCTTTCACTGTTGTGCAACTGCAACCAGTAGGATTCTGCTTTTTTTTTTTTGGGAAAAAAAAAATCTTTGATACATGATCATATTGGAATTCTGTTCATTTTTCATTACTGAATTTAGGAAGGTTGTAAATTTTAATACAGGATGAAATTTCTAGGGGGTTTTGAGGGTTTAAAATAGATAACAGTGCAATACAGAAAGCTCAGCACTCAGGTGACAAAAAAGAAAACATCATTTATTCTAAAGCCTAGTAGCTTGACTGGGTTTAGGACTTATCTTTTGATTAATGACTTTTTTTTACCTTTTCTAAATGCACACAGTATATATTTTTCGGGCTCTAAAATATAAATGGGTCAAACAAAAATATTTCAGATAATTAAGCTGGAGGGCATGACCTTTCCCTTTTGATGAATAACATGGCACATTCATATTTGTCACCTCAGGTTAGACCACTGAAACATAATGAAGAAAAAGATCAGAATATTGCAAGTCACTAAACAGTGTCTTTCAGACTTTTGATCAAGCCACCGAACAAGGAATTGACATATTTATCTTTCTTACGTACCAGGGCAAGAGAGATATTTACAGAAACATTTATTACCATTCTTCTCATCCTGGGAGCAATTTTCAATTAGATTTCAATGAATGGCTCCAGATATTTTTTTTTAATTTACATTTTCTGTTTCTCTGAAAGAACTGGCAAGCAGAACTTGGACAAAACTAGTGCAACTAAGGTGATCTGTCTGTCTCTCTGAGATCATACATTTATTTAAATACGGTATTAAACTAACATCAAAATTCAATGGAATAATGCTATTCATGGCTACTTGTTTTACTTTACATTTTCATTCATTTAAATGGTAATACTTCCAAACTGATGAAAATAGTTATTAATACTTGCAAATTTATTTTACTATTTCTATTGGGGAACAAGTATTTTTAGTCCTATCTGATTATCAAAAGACTTTTGCAAGTGTAAAGTCTTCTTAAGACTTTTTCAGGGCTCTCAGAGAACACAATTACTACTTACATGCTCACAGAATAATAGACATAAATAAAATCTTCAAAAATATCTTAATAAATTTAGACTGGCATTACATTGCCTTTCATGAATTCAACATTTTTTTGAAGCACTCAATGCATGGAATTGAAAGAACAAAAAGTCATCAAGAGGTGAAATTTTATTTTCAACAGCACAATCCATTTTCTGATTCCACTGATTTTCCAGTTTCATAATCCATGTTCAGTTAATTAATTATTTTGAATGAAGAGAGTGGAACTGAAGAAGTAGGAGTAATGACATGAGTTTTATTTTCTTCCTTACCAGCAACATGATTTTGCTATGAGAAAGAAGGTCTAGGAAAGGTCGGTTGGTGGTTAGCTAACTGTTCTTTTATAATAGAAAGAAAATTACTCAGATTTAAGGAAAGTTGCTAATTTCTAAGAACTCATAGCACCAAGGGAAGGACTGCACTATTACAACAAGCTAAACCATCATTTGAACCCAAAGTTCACATTAACAGAAACACACATAATGAAGCAGTGATTAGAGTCAATTCAAAACTAATAACATCACAGAATCCTTCAATGATTAATGACTGCTGCAATCAGAAACATGATGGCAAGTGATAGATGACACCGTTGGGTATGGTGTAGTCAGTATTTACAATTGTTAATGGGGACAGATGTCTCTTCTAAGCAAAGTTAGTTATTGACTTTTCTTATTTAACTTCCTGGTCATCAGTATCTCCAGCAACTGCCAATTTGTGTATAAAAGCAAAGTTTACTAAGAGAAGGGAAATAACAAAGAAGTCTTTCTACTGGTGGATTAGTCAGAAGTAACTGAAGGCCACACAGCTCTCTAACAGAACATGAAAACCTTGAGAAATTTTGATGCATCTGCATAATGTCTTTGGAGAATCAATGTTACCATTGCCAGTTACTAACAGAGAAAAAAAAAAAAAAGTTGGTATAAAATTTTAATCAAATCAATAAAGAATATTCCCTTAGGTAATATCACAATGTATTAGCTATAGCTGATAATCTTTTGGCTAATGATTTCAACTTTTGAGATCATTAAGCATTAGATCTAATTGAGCTTAACTTCTAAACAGAAAACAATAAACATTCTTCCCCATCTAAAAAAGAATGGACAATGCATTAAAATTTCAGCTTATATTTCCATTCAAATCATATCATAGAATAAGAAATTTTAAATTAATCCATCACTTTAGCATATATAGATAACATTAGGATTCCTTTTTTTATCAGAAATATCAGACACCCATTAATCTTTCTGTAAGTCCAAATGAAATGAATGAAGATTATGCTTGAAAAAAAATAATAGTTGAATGGATAAAAACTGCAGTATTGAAAAAAACTGGTCCCAAAGATTTTCCACTACAGCTGAATAAAAATAGCATTATAGGTCACTGCTTTTCTCTTCACCTACCTTCATCATTGGAACTTTCAAACAAAACAGCCTGAAAAATTAGCTATTTTAATAAAAACTAATAAATATTTTGAAATTAAAATTTAGAGTAAGTACTTTGCTAGATTTAGAGAAAGAGATTTATTCACTAGGTCTGTCTTGTGGCAATATGGTAAAGAAATTATGTAGTAAAGACTGACGTCTTTTAGTATTTTTAAAATACTCAATTATTTCTCCTGGTGAGAGATGTTATGAAATCTCTATTCTTAAAGACAGTCAAAAGTTGATCTATGAAAGTCCTGTGCAGCCTGACTTATGTAGGCCATTCCCTGAGCAGGATTTTGACCAGATGACCTACAAAAACTCATTCAATAAAAATTATTTGGTGAGTTTTTCATCTCAAAACAGTCATATCTGTCTTTGAATCTGTTTTAAAGTAGTCCTTACTTATTGCTCTTAACAAAACAGATTTAGCATTGCTTTTATTACATTTCCAAACTATTTTTAGTGGCACACAGAGTATTATATACCAAATGCAGTAGTTCATATTTCATAATGCATTTGTAGTTGTCCAGCATTTTCTAAAAGCACCTGTTTTTTTATCTTCTCTAATTTTCAGAGAAGCAGTGTATCAAGTTTCTCCCTGCAGATTTCATCCTTAAAATACACTCCGAAAAAAAATTTTTAGTACAGATTGCTTGCAGGTAAGGCACCCTTGAGACTGAAGACATTGCTGATAAGCAGCTACCGAGAAATGAAAGATGTATCCTCTCACCCCTTCTCAGTTGTTAACAGGGGGAGAAAAGGTTATGAATTGTTAAGGACCCTGATATTCTAAAGAGATTGAAAAGTGTCCTAGTTCAGCAGGTGGGACCAGTTATCACTGTGTGGGGGTGATCAAAGCTATGTATTCTACCCCCCTCTATTCATTTCCCAAAAACAATGGACCATTTGCAGCAGCTGCCCAGGGAGTTGTTAGCACCTTCACACCCAGCCTGAGGGGGCGTGGCTGCTAATGGGCCATCAACAGTTCAACAATGCCCCATGACTCACAGAGTGTGTGAGTCCCCACCCTAGGGGAGGGACTGGGTGCTCCTTGAAGGTACATAAGCGGGCGTAAGAAGACCTTGGGGGCTACTCTCGTCAGATCTAGAGGAGTAGCAGGACCTCAACAGGAGGAAACCACCGTTCTCAACCAGACTGCGACCATCGCTCCTGACCAGACCACAGCCATCATCTGCACCAACAGGTTCTCCACTTCCTTTTGCTTTAGACTTGGGGGAACCACTCGGGTCTCAGCACAAGGGCTAACAAATCCCTTTGGGCTTGTGCCCCGGGACACTGGGTTATACTGCTGGGTTTTTGGTGAGTTGAAAGCAGTTTTTCTCTTTGTGTCATTGTATTTAGTGTAATACCTTTCATTAAATTGTAGCTCTGACTTTTAATCTCTCTTGTGGTGGGTCCATTTCTCCTGCTGGTTTACCCTTAAACAAGCACAAAAAGGAAGGGAAAGAGGAGGTGAGAATTCAGATGAGACAAGAATAGAGTTGCTAGTAAAGGACTAAAGTAATGACATTTAAGTTGCATTCTTACACACTTAGAAATGAAAAGAAATTTCTTAAATTACTGAGAAAGAAGGAGAAATGGTATTACTCTGTAACCGCTTTCAATATCAGTTTTCAAAGAGTGGTATACAAATACAAGTATGTTGAGAAAGAGAATCAGAATGCAGCCCCATCCTGAAAGACAACAAGGTAGAGGAAAACTACTGCTAAAATATCTCCTTCAGGACATAAGAAAAATCTTGGGGGATGATCAGATGAACAGGATATTCAGTATGTTCTGCATAATATTATTCTCATGCTTTTCTTCATAACTTGCTATTTAACAAGATGATTTTCTTTGCTTTGTTAGAATAAAGCCTATTTTATTTTCTGGGGATTAAGATTGAATCTAGGCAATTCTGAAGGTTCCATTGGCATGTTGGCATATATGCCAATAGCCTGTGGCAGGGAGTTAGTAGTAGAGTTCATAACACTTATAGAACTCATGTTCCATGTAATTATTTTTTGACAGTGGGGTGATGCCTATCAATAGTTGACTTGTCTCTAGCATCTCAGTATTTCCACAGATTTTGCAGTTTCATTGGAAAAGCCTGGTCTTTAAAAAGTAGCAAGTAACACTTATTTTGCAATATCAGAGATTTCTTCCATTCAGGCAATTTTTTTAATGCAAAGTGTCCCACCATTTTGAACAATGGAGGGATGCAAGCCCTAAAATTAATATTGGGTCCTGAATGAAGTTCAAATCTCGGAGTAAGATGCTGAGTCTCTATATCCAGAGTTCTACAAAGGGACAGGTAGGCTCCTTCACCCACAGAGAAGATAACATAAAAAAATCCTCTGTGGGTGCCATCTGTCTGACTGAAGAAGAGGTCCTGATGCAATAATTCAAAAGGCCTTGTGAAAAGCAGACAGTGACCTATAGGAGGAATGTCATTAAGCAATTGATGGATGTAAACTCATAATTAATACTTAGCCAGAAGTCACTTCTCTCACAGATAGAATTTTTTCTTTAAAGCTTTTTTGCATAGTCTCAGAGCTTGGCATGCTATTTGCATAATAGGATCAGATCCTTTTCTTTCCCACTGTCTGGGCCTGGTGTTGAACAGCAGCCTACTTCAGCAGGAGGGGAAAGAGAGGCTGCTGCATTATCCCACCTGCTGCCATCAGGGCAGACTCGTGGGAGCAATAGGCTGGAGTGATGAGTGACTATTGCTTCTACTAGGCAAGCACCATAAACAGTAGGGCTGTTAAGCAAATAATGGGAAGCAGCAGGACTTTTGGATGTATATTTGAAGAAAGCAGCCAGAAACTGCAGTTCCTATTGTATCTTGATCTTGCTGGTTTTTGGGGGTAGTCTGAGTGCACTAGTTTGTTGGAGTGACTCTGGTCACTCAGCACTCTCACACTACCAGAGCTATCATGTAGAGACCTGTTTTAGAGAAAGGAGCCAGATGTCTGTCTGGACCTGGCCAGAAGTTCCCAGACACCATTGCCTACCTAGTCCTTCAGGCCCTTTTGCCCCTTCAGACCTGCACCATTTTCCGTAATCATTCTGCATGAGTAAAGGTAACGTTTTTTGGTTTTTTTTTGCTTTAAGCCCAGCATTGCTGAGAGATATTCCAATGAAAATGGGGTTTATTATATAAATAAATACATTTTTTAGTTGTCAGCTCCCAAGAATATCTTTTTGACTTGGCACTGCTAAATCTTTATTTGCTATGCCATATAATAGACTTAATAAGTTTTGCTTTCCAAAATAGTAAGATTGAAAGCAAATATTGTCTAATATACAAAACATGTAACAGATATTGCTCACTAAACAGTGTTTCCTTATCAGGAAACACAACTCTTTGAAAGGACCAAAAGTGTCATAATATTATGTATTTCTAGGGGATGTTTCTGCATTTGCAATTAACATTTTTAAAACATTTTTCATCAATTTTATTGTCAGGTTTTTTCACACATTTTCAGTGATAAATACTTCTTAGTGGTTTTTCCCTTCTTCATTTGTAAGTAATCCATAAATTGTCAATTGCTTTGTACTATTTTACACATCAATTATTTTCTGAAATTCAGGTAGCAACTCTATCACTGGTATCATGGACTACTACAATGAAAGAGAAAAGATCAATGACCATGTCTGTTCCATAGAATTCTGTTTAACCACTTTTCTTAGAAATTCAAGAGACTAAATATTTTTCCTTTTTACAGAGTGTGATATGAAGCATCAATCATCTGCACAGATGTAAAATAAGTGAATGAGAAAAATGAAACACTTATTAACCTCTCCTCTTCAAGTAAACTGTAATTAAAAATATTTTGTTTAAGCCTTTTGAGTCCCATGTACTCTTTCAATGGAAAATCTATGGTTAAAGTACATGCTTCATTGATTCCAATTAATTTAGTTTGATGACATAATTCCCCAAGGAATAATTTGTGTATAGGCTTACCAAATACTTTGATTATAATATACTAAAACTAATGTTATTCTTAAACTTTTACACCTACTTGATACAATAAAAAGACATGACAATAAAGCATTGAGACATTTTTATTTCCAGCCTCAGCCTCCAATGAAAATCCCAAAATTGTTAGACAGAACGAATTCATATCTGATAAACTATAGATATCAGCAATTCCTTATTTAAGATGAGAGAGAAAAAGAAGTTTGCCCCATACATAATATTTCTAATTGTAACTGTAAAAAAAAAAGACAACCTGTATATTTTTTGGATATGGTGACTGTTTCTCACCTCTTCTTATCTTCTTTGTTACCACTTTTCAGGAACTTGTCAGAGAGCAGAGAAGTACAGGACATATGCAACATTCAAGGCACCTATTTCTAAACAAGAATGCTGAAATTTGCTTCCTGTCCTCCTTTTTTGGCTTGTTTGGATAGCAGCTAAAAATTCTATCCAACAATAAAATACACAAAAAATATGAAAGTATTTATTCTATTAAAATAAATAAGAAAGACCCTTTCTTGCTTTAATGTTTGCCACTTATGTTTCCACTCTCAGAGATCATAAATATACAACTCCTGCAGAAAATCTGTCTTTTAAATTGCTGGCATCCCTTTCACTGTCCTATTTATATTACATATCCCATTTCTTGGATAAATGGCAAAATATCAGATCCAAGTATGTTTAGAGACTTAAACTGGGATTTAATCATGTCATGCATTGTGGGAAAACACTCTCTAAANAAAATGACACCATAAAAGCAATGCCTTTGATTGTCATTTAAATGCAGTCATTTCTCACTCTATGACATCATAGATACAGAAATATGCTTCTGGGAAGAACTGCAAGTATTTCTCCATGTCATACTGTTATGACAAATCAGGAAGCAATAATTCTTCTGATGAAATCTGCTGGGGGGTTCTGATGTGGAACAACTCTGGATGCACACATGCAGGATAACGCTTATTAAGGTTAAGATCATACTGTTGCAAAAAGTAGCAGCTGAAGGGAAAGCCCTTATTATGGCAACTTAGCAATTAGAGCACTCACAAAGTCAGTGTGCCAATCTAACCTAACAAGCAATCTAAAAGCTGAGGTGTATGACTCCAGTTGAACTTAGGATATTAAACAGAAAAACACACAAGACCTGTGGAATCAGAAAGAGCCCGATTTCACACCCAAGGGGAGTGTACAAACCAGATCAAGGATCTGGTTAAGAGCACCTTAATCTCAAAAGCAGTAGATCAATCTGTCCATTTACCAGTTTAATACATTTAAACCACAACTTTCACCCAAAAATAAGCATAAATATATTATTTTTAATATACATGCAGTTATCCATCTATCTATTGGTTTATTAATTTAAAGCAGTAACATACAATATTAGACACTCTTCTCTCAGAACCCAAAAATAAATAATATTTGTTCATCTATTTCTCAATTTAGCATCATAGCATCTACCTGTGGGACATATATGTTTATTTCATTCACTTTGAATTATCTACAACAGAACAAGGCATTTAGAATCCCCTCATTTCTCTGTCCTATTTAAACCTCTAGTGGAGAATACAGTACAGTCACCTCTATATTGACTAAAATCCAAAGACAGAGCTAACCCAGATGTCGTCACTACATTTGGCCAGGCAAAACTACCCTTACTGAAAGCAAATTTCAGGGAGAGAGATTAATATTGCAAAGGGGGGGAAGAACTAATACTTTCTATACCAGCAAGTTAGTACTAGGGAAAAAAAATGGAAAATAAATGAGAAAAATATGTAAATGAGGATGAAATCTATACTTGAGGCAAAATTGAATTTGCTGGACATGCAGAAATGATTTGATACACAGCTTGAGACTTATAGTTTGAGATTTAAATAAGAACTCGATCTAAACACTCTTTTGTATCATCTAAATTTCCAGCAGGTGTCCAAATTACTTCTATCCTTTCATGAGCTATAGGGTAATGCAGCCCTAGGACATAAGCATTGCTATCAAATAACTGCATCAAGTGACTCACAACATGAATGTTATCTAGCTCATCAGGTAATCAACTAGCTTCAGGAAGCCATCTGACCTTCCTCTCAAAAGTCAACAAGGTTTTCTCAGTCTAAAATTTTTAACAATCTGTGGTGTGTATTGCCCTCCTAAAACTTTTTTGTGTCTTTAAGTTCAAAAGCTACTCTGGACTACAATGTAAAGGGAAGAAAAATCTTTTATTGGCCACAGGAAGCATCTAAAACAATTAAAGAAACTGCTTAGGCAAAAGCACTTCATGTCAACCACACAAACTTATTTATGTATATATTCAGTTTATTTAACAGAAAGCTCAATAAAGCATCAATAAGCAATATAAGAGTTTCAAGGGTATATGTTATGCAGCAATAATCCATGCTGAGTGCCATAGATGGCTGACAATACAACACAGGGAATTAGCCCAACACAATTTACACCCTATTGTGCGCTGCTGCTTAATTTAACAGCAAGAACTCAGTTTCCCCTGTGTGCTTCTATAGCATTTAACAATAGAAGCTTAATTCTAGAGAATTTCCTTCAAAATAAAGCTGATCAAATCCTTACTGTGGCAACAGATGGTGATAGAGCAGATTTATCATTGGACCTGAAATTTCAGTAACTGCTAGTCAAGAGCTGCTGAATGGCTACTCTGAGGAACCACAGTAATGGCATATTGAGAAATAATTAATTCAACAGTCATGCTAAATCAGGAAGAAATAAAACAAAAGAAACCAAAATACTCATAAGGAGAGGGAACAAAAACACTGTTCTTAATGTACTTCTAGAATAGACTTGATTTGAGGACATGCCATCTTTCAGTAGAACACTTTAATCACTGCACTTTAAAAATATTAAGAGAGTGTAGAAATGGAGACAGCTATTAATAATAAGAAAAAAAAAGTCACGTGTTTCATACAGATGTTTATCACTAGAATGGATGTTATCCTCTCAGTCCACCTGAGCAGTGGAATTCACCTTTTTAAATGCAATAGAAATGCAACACATTTGCAGCAAAGGACACTGGCTTCACTGAGAGGCAAGCCAATCACCATGACTTTTGTGTGTGCTCACCTTTATACAGTGCATATAAGTTAGGCTTTACTAAATAACTCACTGAGCCAAATTTTTAGAATTGATTTTAAATGAGATTGAACAACAGCCTATTAAACCAGAATATGAGGTGATATTACATGGCTGATCTGGTAGATGAAACAGCATGTAGCTATTTTTATTAAATTATATAAAAAGGAAGAGTAAATGGTGTAATCATGTATATTTATGAACACCATCAAGAATGTAAAATGTCTGCAAAATAATGGGATTCATTACAAGTGCTGCGGAATCTGATATGCACAATTATAGCCCAGTTTCTGGCCTTAGTGTGGCATCAGTTCATGATGTTTTAAAACTGAGTTAAACACAGTTGTGGAGGTGGAAAACTCTTTCTCATTCTCACATAATTCAAGTTATAAACTGTTAATTTTAAATAGGACAGTTACCAATTCTTTACTCACAAAAGCACAAAAATTTTAGAGGTAAAGATTATTCTTAAAAATTAAATTATTTAATGAAAATTTCTTTTCTGTAGAGACAGGACAAATCTTTCAAAAATGTTCATGCTGGCTGTAGATAGAAGAGAAACAGTTTTCAACTTAAAAGATTATAGCATTCTTTCCCATTACAGTTTTTTTGTGAATTCAACATTGAGGAAAGGTGGAGGATTATAGCCTTTGCATTCATCTTAATAGAGATGAGACATACAGTGTGGGGAAAAAAAGTTTTAGATACACTACTCTGCCATGATATTCTAATCTCTGTTTCATGTGAAACCTTGAGATTTTACTTTTGTCCATGTAGTAGAAAAGCATGAGTCTATTTATTACATTGTTTCCCAGGCACTGAATCTGCTTTGTACCACTTGCTGAATGAAATAAGTTAATATTGGAATCAAAAAGCTATGACTTTCCCGACTGCATCTTAGGAACGTTGTACTTACTTGTACAAGTAGGGGCAGTAGGAAGTGAACTGAAGGACAGACTAAGATTTAGATCTAAACCTTGAATTCCACTGCGTACCTAAGCCAATGGGCAACCAATTCATCCTCCTGGCATGGCAACCAGCTGAGACCAGCACATTCATAAACGCATGGTGGCTAATGTAAACACTGGAAACTGAAAAGGAGTGGGAAGTGCTTGTTCTCATTACACCACCACTGTTTACTGAGGTAGGGTGCATTTTCTTGTCATTTGAAAAATGTTAGAGGGAGCTGATGCCACTTTTCTGAATTCACCTGCTTAATGATGGCTTTCACAGGAGCTGATATTTGTTGTAATCAGTGTAATAGATGAAGGCAGGTGATGAGTTCCAAGAAAAGGAAACATGCCGGTGTTTCCGCTCCCTTCTTGGCTGATCAAATAGAGGAGTCTCTGGCTGAAGCCTTTAAATATTCCATCCTTTGTGCCTCTCTGCTATGAGGTCTCTATCATTTTTTGTCTGAAGTTATGGAAATTTTGTCTAGGACATAGTGCATATTTAAAATATGCATTATATTTTGAGTACCAAATTATTTTTTTTCTCAACATCTTTGCTTAGCTGTTACTATATATAGCCCATGCGTATATTACCAATATAGAAAACACAATCAATATTCTGATTTTTACCAGCCTTTTTTGCATCATCTTTCAACAATTAATAAATTTATTAATATAATTCTCAGAACTTATTGCTCCATGCTGTCCAAATAATTGCCACTTTCTTATCAATATCCACCATCTTTGATTTTTTAATTTCAATGAATGTATCTTATCTTTTTGATAAGTTTCCAGACAAACCTACTTTCAGAATTACTGCCTTAAAGGAAAGCTGCCACATTATGTGCAGTCAGCAAGTAATTTCTATTTACTTTTTCTTTATCTTTTTAACTTACCACAACATTGAGACATTTGGATAACACTGTTAGAGTCACAGTATCTTCCACACTGATGCAGGCACATTTTTTTCCTCATTGTAATTCTAATGGCTCTATCTGTGACCCTGTTTTCTTATCAGTATCAAGAATATTTTCATGAAGGAGTTTTAACTGGGTTGGTTCCTTGACTCTAATTTGACAAGTGCCTTCCCCTCTACCTAACTAAGAAAGAGCAGACCTTTAGAAGAAATGGCGAGGAGGGGGAGCTTAGCACCCATTCAAGGAAACTTTTGCTGCTAGGGCAAAGTTTTTATGTGGGTAGGAATTCACTCTCATGCAGGATGCTGTGTCTGTTCTGTCTGTAGAGGTAACTCCCTTGCTACAGGTGATGAAATCCTTACAGACATGCCTGGAGGCTCCCCCACTAGGATGCCAGGCAGGCCATAAAGCACAGAGGGAGGACTAAGCCTGGGGTCTTATTGTGCGTAGGAAAGGTGTTGTTATAAAAGCACCAAAACAGGTTTCTGCCTTCGCCTCCTCAGCCAACTGCAGTGTTCTCAACTCTTAAAATAAATTTTCTTTAAAATTTTAGCCATAGTCTGGTGTCTGAGGTTAACCTGGATGCATATCTAGCCTTACATATACATACAAAAACTGTAAGTGAAATAAGCTTCAGTTACCCTGCTAGTGCTCATGGAAAAAACTCATGGTTATTTGTTAAACGAAGTTAAGTATGCACACTTTTTTTAAAGCACGATAGAATGAAGACAACCTTCAAGTTCATGATATGCTTGCAGAAAGAAGTTAAAACTAGCTGTTGAACCTCTTAGATGAAAATGTATTTTATTAAAAAAGTCAAGTTAATAAAAATATTCAAGATGATACTTTAATTTTTAGATAAATAATGATGTCTTCGTATAAATAAAAAGTCCTTTTCCTTCTCTGCATACCATGTTAATGTTTGCTGCACATCAGAAGACAGAAATTAACCTTACATCTGTGTAGCCTTTTTAGACTCTACTCAGAAATACTAATTCACTTAAATGAAGTGTTATTTCCTAGCTGCTTCTACAATAAACACCACAATCCTCTTTATATAAGGCATGCCCAAACAGAATCCAGTTTTGAATTTAATGTTCCCTAAAATTTGAAGGCATACACAGATCAATAAACCTTTTTCTTCTCCAGTATTTGATGGGTATCAAGACCTTAACAGTCTCACTGTCCATCAAATCAGCTTCTCCCTTTTCAGTTTGATCTTTTGGCTGAGTTTTTTGAAATGCTCCATGGGAATTCCTTTGGAATATAACGATTGGTGCTGATGAGAGAAGAATGCATTATATTGCAGGCTGCCCTAACAGACAATATGACCAACAAGCTCTTCAAGCCATGGAAGTTATTTTTGCTTTCCACTGAAATTCTATGAAGAGGAAATTGCCTTACTGACCCCATATGCCAAGAGCTCCAAAACAGCAGAGATCCCTAAATTACACGTTAGACTGGTGAAACATTGTAAATGTTGTAAATTCATGATATGAGTGAAAATAGAGTTAGTTAACTCATTTTTGTTAACTAGACATTATTTTTTTCCTTTTTTTTTTTTTTTTGAGATAGGAGTATTTCTTTGCCACTGTCAGCAACTGGTGTTATAGAAACTGTTCTGAAAATGCCTAGATACAAGTGTTATCTTCAGTTATTGTACCTTCATTTATACTTACCCGTAGAGTTGTTATTATTATTATTAGTGTTATTTGTATTATGGGTATTGCCATTAGTTTGTTTTGATTTGAAGACCTTCTCATTAAAAAACCAAAATAGTAGTATCTACCTCCCTTGTGAGTTACACTCAGCACAATTTCATATTAATAAAGTTGGACCAGAGACAGGGAAGTGAAAAACATGTTGACTAACTGAATATGTGGTATAAGGGAGGCAAAAGCCCTTTTCTTCCTCAGGTTTACGTTCAGTTCTAAACATATTTCTCTCCTACAAGGAAGTAATCTTTCCTTCTTATGAATCAGATTTCTCTGTTTCCCCTCATCACCTTAGAATGAAATCACCACTTGTGGAGGTTTGGGTTGGCTTCCTGTCAAAGCCAGCTGTTGGCCACACAGACTCCCTCCTCCCGAGAGAGAAGAAAAAAAAGTACCAAAAGAAAATTGTAGTAAAAGCATATATATATTCACATATATTACAGTTATATACAATTAAACAGCATGAATATACAGAACAAGAATTTCATAAAACCCCAAAAGGGAAAAGGGGGGAAGGGGAAAGGGAAGAGGGACAAAAAATGGGTAAAACCAAAACAAAACAGATATACAAAACTCGAAAAACTCAGGGAATAGCTCAATACAGTAACTAACACAATAAATTCTCAGCAAACTTCCCTCAAGAGAAGCAGTAGAAATCTCCACCTCCGCGCGACTGGGACAACAACTCTCAGAGAGGCCTCAGCTCATATAGATAAGAACGATGCCTACACACCGAGACCTGCTGTCCTCCCAAGCAGACACAAGGAAGAAAGAGGGAGGAAACCTTCCTCCTTGTCTTTATACACCTGATTACATGAAGGAATGCTGTGGAATACTTCCTTACTTATAACCCTGTTACCAGGGAAGGCCTAGACCAAAATCAAGAAAACTAAACCACCACACCACTATGTAATAGTTGTGATACATAACACGAGCATACTTAATTAACTTTACAGTATACTGAGTATATTTTACCCTGAATATTTGTGTTCATACTTTGTTTACATAGTTTTCTAAAAGATATTTTGATCCTCTTGAGAAGGTGTGGCTGTTGTCCTTTCTTACTATTGTTTCTAGCAACTAGAACTTCAAAATATCAGCTTTGAACTTCTAGATGCCTGTAGGTTTGCTTCCTTAAAAAAAATTGTGGGAAGACCAAATTTCTAAAAACACAAAGATCTACCCCTTCATTCCATGGATCCAATCACTGAACGCACAGCTGTAGAGAATAGCAGCAGTTGTGCTCATTATGCATTTTATATGAAATAATCCCCATTTAAGGAATCTTACTCTCTTTTTTAAAGACATTCCAGTTCCCTGGAATTTCCCTACATTTTTAGAATATTGGAATCCACAGATGGATTCTGTCTAATTCTATATATCATAAGAATCCTATTCCTCCTTTTGTAGTAAAATTGGTAAAATGTAATCTGAAGAAAATCATATACCAAAATAGGCTTTGAAAAGGTTAGATGTGTTCTTACTTTGATGAAACACTCCAGTTCCCTTTGACTTTCAAATACAAAAACAATAAGGTACTCTCTAAAGAAAATCTATTGAGAATTCTTCTCTTGGAATAATGCACAGTTATCTCACAATTAAATAAAGTTCAAAGGAGAACTAGAATTATAAACCAAACAACCACAGCTTTTCTTTTTCTTACCTGCTGGTTTACGGGAAAATTCCTGTTGATTTTTTTAATCTATAAAAATAAATAAAGAAATAGATTAATACTCAGTCACTAGAATAAAAAACCCCAAAATAAAAACAATGGATTTTTGAGATATGTATCAGATACTAACTTTAAAATATGTAGTAAAAAAAGAAAATAAAAACTCCTGCAGTAAAGGGACTGAAATCTTCAACGAGCTCGTGTGAATAATGGGACATTTCTGTGGTCATTTTGTGGTTCAGTCTGCTGTTCAGAATACAGGAGTGGTGAATGCATGCAAAATTATTTCTGAATTCTACAACACTATTTTTCTTCCTTTTTTTTAATTTTATTAGAAGCTATAAAATAAACTGGAATATTTAACTCTAAGTAAAAGTCATTCAGTGCAACTTACTGCCAACCACTGAAGTAATCAAGCTTTAAGTAAATTGGTTTCCTTAAAGAATGATGAAAATTTGGGCTGGAACTTCCTTGAAAACACCCCTTACTCTACCACTTTATCTTATGTGCAAAATCAAGTATGTAAAATCAGTTGTGATAACTGTTCAAGTAATCTTTTCCTAAAATATTCAACAACAGCCTCAGGTAAAATGTAGAGAAAACCAGTCTGAGACATGTGACTCATGAGAAGTTTGCATTTAGCTCTGCAGTTCATGGACTCCATCTAAATAAACATTGCCAGCTTTCTGATGCAAAAGTGTCCAGTACAAAGAGAATCATGGTAGAACATACCCTTTTCTACCATTACTAAAACAAAAATGTTCTTCTTTTAAATTTAAGCATAACCCCTGAAAGCTTTTGACTAAACCCAGTAAACCTACCATATGCATTCATGACAGATATTTAACACCTAGAATTTATATTTTGCTCTCTTATGTTAACCATTTCCTTTTTTTTTTTTTTTTGTAGCTATGGGTAAATGACTAAAACACATATTGAAATTAAGGACATTGTCAACTACGAATCTATATAGAATGTACCTAAATAATCTGAAAAGTCCTGAAATCACAGTATAACATTTACACTGCTTCAACCATTGTACAACATCTTTTTAAAAGAAGAATCGCCACTGAATATCCTTCAGCGTTTACAATATCATATCATCCCTAAACAACTATATGCAGAGATGTGAAAGGCACTGTGTTTTGTAGACTTCAAAACCAGACTGTGTTTGCTGCAGTGGTAAGCTCTTCGCATTCCTCATGTAAATACTGAGTACATCTGTTACTGATATCCCACAGTTTTGCTATCAAAGGATAATTCTCACTGTCAATAACATCCTGGCAAGCAATTTCTGTTGGTTTTCAAATGTATTCTGAAACAATAGTGTCAGAAGTACATTTCCACCCTTCCTTCTTGCATGTATACCAGCTTCAGCTTCCTCCTTTCCTCAATGTTAGCTAAGGGGAAGCACTAAAGGAGCTAGGACATTCAGTGGGCAAAGAAATAGCATAAAATTAATCCATACTTTCTAAGATACCAACTATCTTACATGACTTTTTACAAGAAAAGGCAGACAAAGCCCATATCTTTTTGTCAGGAAAAAAAAGTATTTGAAAGGCTTTTGGAATTTATTCTTAAATCAACCCTTAAATACTCCAGTGTGATAAACCCTTTTTCGTGTTAGTAGAAGCTATTAAAATCCTTGTCAAAACTGTTTGTTTTCATCCAGTTTAACCAAAGACTACAATCAATACCCTGAAAATTTTAAGTTATGAAAGAATACATCAAGAAAAAGAGTTTTCACTATTCTAAATAAAATACTGAAAATACCTATTTAGTGGCAAGTTACAGTTACATATTAAATAATTTGGGAGAGTTTTTGTTTACTTCACACATATTCTTTTTTTTAGATACAAAGTGCATTCGGAGCCTTGTGTACTTTGAATATTCCTGTGAAATGCAAATGCATAATTGGAACATCATTTTCTCATTCAAAAATTTCCAGCTCATTTTCTAAAGTAAGGTTTAGGCAGCTACATTACACAGCTGTTTTAACTGTTGTTGCTTTGATTAATTAAAAAAACCACATTTATCTTTCAGGTAATATGGTGATGATTTGCTGAAATGCATTATTGTTAATTCTGTTATAGTTTGCAAACTGCAGTATGGTTGTTCAAGTCTACCTTAGCACACCTAAATATTTATCATTCATATGCATAAATACTGGACATTACAGAAAAAAAAAAAATAGTTCTACAGTTAGGCAGCACACAGAAAGAAAAAACATTAGCCAACACTGCTCTTCCCAGCATGTTACAAAGAACATTGAGTAAAATTTAATCTACAGATGATACAGACCTATAATACTTAAGAATTAAAAACTAAATGTAAACATTTTTCATAAATGTTTAAAAGAGAAAAAAAAAGCAAAAACTCCTCTTACTTGACAGATTATCTAAAAGAGAAATTTTTTTTTCAGTTAACTGATGCACATGAATAATATTTGTTTTTATAAAAGGACACCAGTACAATACATTGCAAACACACATACATGTAATATTTTTACAGAAAACACGCTGGCAGATACTATTAAAAAAAAAAAAAGGCATTCTGAGAGTATTCTTTCAAAAGATATGTTTAGATGTGTTTATCTAGAGCAATTGAAAATGAGGAATGGCACAAAAGATAGATGAAGCATAATATAAGCTGAATCGAATCTAGCAAGAACTACCTGCTTCTACTTCATGCTCAAAATGCAGGTGCTTAGGGGTGATATTCTATTTTAGTTCACCTTCCATGAACGCAAATGAATGAATAAATACCCCTAAGAATACCATAAAGAAAACAATTTGGGGATCACCTCAATATGGAATGAGGAAGAATGCATCAAAAATAATGTCTCTGCATTATCTTGAATCTGACTAGCAAATAGGCAAGTGATGTTGATATGAGACCAATAACACAGTCACAGAATCATATAATTGAGTTGGAAGAGACATTAAAGACTGTCTCGTTCCAATGCCCCCTTACCATGTGCAGGGACACCTTTCTTTAGATCAGGTTGTTCAGAGCTCCATCCAGCCTGGCCTTAAACACTTCCATGGATGGGAAGCATGTATTTTAGTGAAAGCTATGACAGAAGATTGGTTTGAAATACAGCTGATTGTTAACAGTACAAATACATTTGACTAGATATGTTCCAAAAATTCAGCTGGCCAATATATTTGGACATCATAGACATCTCCCCTGGTCAGGGAGATGATATGAAGGGGACACCATGGTCAAATTCAGTAAATTTTGTGCACTAGATCTTTCAACCACAGATGGACAGTTCTCACAGTGATGGGTGTGCCTGTTCTGCAGAAGAAACAAACAAGAACGTGGAACATATCCTTTCTCAGCAGGTACTCAAATGAGCAGGCTTTGGCTTCAGGTGTGCACAGCAATTGCAAATGTTTAGGTTTTTAAATTATTATTTAAAACCTTCATGACAGAGAAGCAGTAATGCAGAAGAATACCATTCCTCACCACTATCTTTTTGTGTGAACTGTAGCCTATTATTGTTGCCCTTTGCTGGAATGCAGCTGATTAAGCTCATAAAAGCTGGGCTTTAAACTTCCACATTCAGTTAAAACTGAACTGAATTGTTCACTCCTCAGAGATACTGTTTCAGACCTTCTTTGAGCAAATAGCACTGCAATGACTATTTTCAGTTTCCATAGGAGGATTTTAAAGTGTAATTTGAAAACTACTATTTATTAGGGGTTTGTTTGACCTTTTTTACCTATTCATATCAATGAAATTTGCTATTCCAGTGTAATCACAGGATTCTCATGAGATGATGAGGAAATGTGCCTTTCAAATGAGCACTAAGGACACTTAAGAGTAGTAAGATCAAGGGATAAGGGCACTGATTCCAGGTTCTTTCAGTCTTAAATATAAGCAATTAGATGTTTGAAAACTATGTATATCACATGTGCTTCAGTCCTATTTCTTGATAAACTGTATTGTAAATAAGACTTACAGTTCTAATGTGATAAATATCATTAATGACAATGTGAGCCTCAAGTATCACAGCTGGTCCTCTGCAAGAAACAATAATATAGTAATTGTTAGAACAGTGTTCCTGACAGAGACCATTCCCTTGAAGGACCTAAAGGAACAGCCAAGACTGAAGTGCAACATATGGAATGAATGGGCACCAGCTCCTTCTCAGTATTTTGCTGACTTAGGCAGTAAACAAGATTCTCTTCGCATATGATTTGATCTATCATTTTCTTGCAGTCTGTAGATACCATGTAACTTTGCAGGTCTTGGAAATTTTCCAATTAAAAAAAAAAAACAAAAACCTTTATTATTTTGATTTATCCTAGCCAAATATATACGGATTTCTCCAAACGATTTAGATTCTGCACCCTTTTTCATCAATTGTTTGCATTTACACAATTGGTGATTTACATTCATTAACAGCTAATTAAAATATAATAGCTTGACAAGAATGTAAATTCATTAGCTAGTTCTTCATCTAATGCATTAAAGCAACAATACAGCTTGTGCCATTGGGATGTTAAGTGATCGCAAATGGGAAGCAGGATCATTAAAATTTGGAACAATTTGGAAGAAAACATGAATCCATGCTGTGATAATCTTATGTTAATGAATGAGTAAGAAAGACTACAAAACTAGCACTTGAAATTACTAGTTGGCTAATCTTATTTTCTGTCCTTGCTAGGCTTTTGTTTGCACCATGCAATAGGTAAATTGTGGTAAAGTCTGAAATTTTGTTATCCAAGAGTATATGTGCATTGAAAGAAGCAGGGAATCAGAGAAGAAGCATACGACACTTCACATGAAATATATCATATATTGGTAAATGCATTCAAATATATGTATAACTGCCTATAGACAAAATATGAGAATTCTTGATGCTGATTTTACAAGTTGTAGTAGATCTTACAGTTTAGGCTAAAAACCGACATGAGCTATGATATTCAAAGTGATCAGTCAATGTGTTCTGGAAAATATGGAAGCATAGGAAGTATTTAACGTAACAGTCTTCTGACCAATCTGTCTGTTGTGTGTTGATCACATTTTACCAGCTAAATCGTTCAAAGGATAGAAAGATTCAGATTGCTTCCATAATTTCTAGTATTTTCACTTCTAACTTTGATTTTTTCTCAAAACTAGACACACTGGATTGCAAATAAATTCAGCCCAAGGGAACTCAGCATCAAATCCCTTGAAGAAAGAAAGAAGAAAAAGGAAAAAAAAAAAAGAATACATGAACATTTATATAGAGGAGAGGCTTGATTCAACACTGAATAATGCATAACCATAAGCATGACCTCTGCTTTAGAGTTTGTTCCTATAGATACCTGCAGGCTGAATCATTCTCACTATGGTTTCTAGATGAGAACAAAAGTGAGAATCAAGATGATATGTTTCACATTATATAATCAACATTAGAAAATCTCCCTTAGGTGTCCAAAAATTAGAGAAAGAGATCAAATACTTTTAAAGTTAATCGACAAAAGTTTATCAGTATTAGCACTTAATGTTCTCATGGATCATCTTAATCCATATGGAAACTAAAGTGTTTGCTTTGAATCCCTCATATAAGTAGAGCAAAAAGAGGCCTAGGACAGTGTTGAGGTCTCTTCTGGGAAGCAGTCCTATAATTCTACAACCTTCTTTTTAAATTCTACTGACTGCCTTTGTATGAGCCAGTTGTACAAAGTATACAGAGAACTTCCATGTTTTGGTGAGTTCCAATACCCACAGACATTTGATAAATACTTTTGGAGACAACAGAATATGTCGAGCAAAACTCGGGAATTCTCCAAAAATGGAAGCAGATGAATACAAATCATTCCTAACAGAGGTCTTGAACTGATGTATGGAAAGAATATATTCGTATATTGAGAGTTATTATCAATTTATGGCATGTAAAAGCACAAATCAGAATGGTAATCACAAACCACAGACTACCAAAACTTTCATTTCCTTTCTCACTCAAAACGATTCAGTGATGCATTGGACCCTATGAGCACAACAATAATGGGTGGATAGCAGAATAATGGGAGAAATACCAGATTTGTGCCCATTACATGAAAGTATAGTGGGAGCCGTAAGGACAAAAGCACAAAATCTAGTCTTCACACAGCTGTAATGTTCCCATAATAGGACTGCAATTAATTTCACTCAAATTAAAAAAAAAAAAAGGCAAAAAAAAAAGCAGCAAACAAAAGTGTTTTTTTTTCACTTAACAGATGAATGCCTTCATTTAATCCTGCAATATTTAACACCTATTCTTAAATTTGGATTTTACCTTAATGATAATATTGTTATTGTGCCTCTTTAAAGAAGATACATGTGTTACAAAAAATACAGTGACTCTCCATTAATAAAACGCCAACAGCAACATGCATATTATTAGAGACAAGGAAAACAAATTAAAGCCAGGGCCTGAAAAAGCTATTATGGTCCCATCTGAAACATACGTCTCTCTATTGAAGATGTATTAGAAGGACTGTGAACAATAAGAATTGAAAAGACATGAGAAAAAAAAAAAAGACCCAGAAGGAGATACTGGAATCATTGCTTCAGATAATGAAATGCAACTGGATAATTGTGATTTGTATCATAATAGTGGTTGTTCACTGAAGTATGATTACTGCAGTATCAATCACACTAAGAGCAAAAAAGCTGGTGTAGGTAATAATAAGTAAAACACCTACTCACAAAATAGTGAAATATATTCCTCTTGAGTACCTGTGTAATTTGAAATTTAAAACAACTTTACTATCCATCAAAGTTAAACAGTTTGCAATGGAAATCCATCTGGAAATCCATACTACACCAGTATTCAAATCCATTTCACTTCTTCTTAAAAAGCACATCCATACATTCCTTCCTGTTCTACCTAGAAACTAACTATCCAGTCTTCCTTTTAAAACAGCAAGGACTTCGACCTGAAATACAACTCCCAGGTTTCCCTAGCTAATATTTTTAAAATTATTAATAGAAATTTGATTAGCGGGTCTGCAGCCCTCATAGGCCCCCTCCTAGGTTCTCCAGCTATTACAAGCTCTTGATGGGTTAAAGGAAACACCCTTGGAAGGGTGCTCCCAGAAACCAATGTCAGAGAAAAAAGAGGCTCCAGGAGTTTCCTTAAAGTGCTCAAGTCAGGTTGATAAGATCAACAAAGAATGGAGTGTTATGAACATGGCCTTTCTTTGCTACATCTTATGGAAGCACGGGAAGCCAGACTTTAAGCCTATGTCATCTGTCTATCACCCCAGGAACTATTATTGCCTATAGCCACTCAAACTACCTAAGGAAAAAAAAAAAAAGTGTAAAAAGAGATTGGTCATAAGCAACATTTGGGGGAAAAAGAACCACCAACTCTGCGGGGGTAACCACGGAGCTGCCCTGTTTCCTCCCACACCTTGGATAATGAAGGGGTGAGCAGTCTTTTACTCTGTTTTCTCTTTTTCCTTCCTATTACTTTATGACTTATACCTTTCCATCTTTACCCCATAATTACCCTTACTCACTAATTTTACCTGGCTAAAATCTTTGTTTCATAAACAGCATACCTTGCCTTACATCTCGTAATCTATTGGGACTTGATATTGGTTGTGGTGTTCCTTTAAGGTGTGTAACTCTTTTCACCATGTTTTATTAATGGAAGACAGCTATCTTTATATGCAATTCTCCTCTGTGCTATGGGTACCAGTTGGGTTTAGATTGGTGTTTTAGGTTGTTTGTTTCTGGTTAGTTTTCTGTTGTTATTTAAGTATTGGTGAGGGAAGATGTTTGATGCTGTATTAAGGCTTAGATTGATATGCTGTCTGTAGAGTCTTTGGAGTCCTTTTTGTGTCTGTAGAGTATGTTTTGTGCTGGCTACTTTAGGGTCTTTTGTGTTATCCATTAAACATACTCATGCAGCTAACGTTATCACCGACAATGTGAAACCCATAATAATTGTCACACTCTCATATTAATAAAAATCATTTCGGGAACTGCTAGAGTTTAGTCCAGTTTGTTTCTAGTGCTGGCAGCAATATGATGGTTAAGGGGACCTGATGAAAAAGGGTCTCTTGCTATCAAGTGTAGTTCTCATTGCAGTATTAAAGTTCCTGTTCAACCAGTGAATCTGTCTTAGCAAAGGGTCTCTGTTAGGTGGGACACAGGCAGACTGTGTTGGGCATTTAAAAGACTTTGATATTCTGAGGATGCTTATAGCTGATAAAAATATATTGATACAAGTGAGAGTGGGACAAGAAATCTTTGCGTTTCTGCCTTCCTTTCCCCTTCTTTCTTCTTTTAATGTGACAGTAAGAAACCCCATGTCATTCTTCCAGTATAAACCACACTATTAAATTGTTAAAAATTGATCTAAATGTCTCTCCTGGTTTAGAACATCAGATTTCATATTTCCTGATTTTTCAAGGAAATTAAGTAATGTAGATAAAATCCAATTTCAATTTTACTTTTCACTTACAATTTCATTACGGCATAACATTTAGATAATATAATATCTAATATGTAGTAATATATATTACTTTCAAAACTTTCAAAAGTTTTCATAGAATGCCAAAGAAACTGGGTAAAACCTTTAAACTAACGGTAGACATAGTTTGTCTTACGCTAGTACTTCTAAATGCAGTTGCAAGCACTGCTATGAATTTCTTCATTCTATGATAATACAAAAGAACAGAAACATACAGCTGAAAAGCAAATCAAAAGATCAAAGCTGTTTGCCCAACCCATTTGTGCAGTCCTGCCATGATGACACTCTTAATGCCTTATGAGTCAATCTATTAGCAAATTCAGCTCTACTTAGCAGTGGAAGTTCTCCTTATATCAAACCAGACTCTTTCCAGTTGCAGTTTAATCCCATTACTTCTCATGTAATCCATCACAGAAACAAAGAAGAAACTGCCTGCCCTTTGTATAGCTTTTCTAAAGTTGAAACATTATTCTTTGCTTCAGGCTAAGCCAGTTCCATTTCACCCTGTATTCACTTGCAAGATTATCCTATTGTCAAAGAAGCCAGAGCTCTCTTTGGTGACACTACTTCTGCATATGAGCACTATAGGACACATTTTTTCTGACTGACCAGGAGGACTGACTAGCACATTACAACAGCTCTGACCCTTTAGCCTTCCTCCAAGATTTTCATAGTCAATTTTTATCTGCTTAGAGTGACACTGAAATCAGTCATGCCTGCATGAGTGAGCAGTCC
The DNA here is from genome assembly GCA_013396755.1 of Sclerurus mexicanus. NCBI lineage: Eukaryota > Metazoa > Chordata > Aves > Passeriformes > Furnariidae > Sclerurus > Sclerurus mexicanus. The sequence continues at coordinate 456,458 of VWZF01002182.1, forward strand.
CAGCTAATTGTCATTTGACTAGATGGCTTTGGCAATATCCCTCAGATTTAAGCTCCTGGGAGACAGAAGACTTCCCACAATATTAGGTCAACACTAGACTGAAGTTTTTATCACACAGGAGTGAGTCACTCATGACCAATACATCTCTTCCTCATGGGAAGGATCATCAGTAATCTCACAGCTTTTCTAGCCTGCCAGGCTTTCATTTTATTTTTAATCCACCCTGTCATTAGGCTTGAAACTTCAGCTCCTGTGGGTAGCATTGTAATGCATAACTGCCCGAGGAGGGATCATTTCCCTATGAACAAGACCGGCTAGATTTTCCTCATTCACAGTAAGTACTATTGTGGACCTTTCTGGCTTGTTTCCAATCACTTTCTCCACACTCCATGATGCCAGACTTCACTGTGTCTGAAAGCTTTCTCATGTAATTTTTCTACTGATGTCTTAAGAGATTTAACTAGCAGGTATGCTCCAGCTGACACATCTTACTCCCTCCTCAGCCTTCTTTAGGAAGTGCAAACTGCAAACTGTAACTCCTACAAATTCAGTTTAAGATTTTGATTGAGACACCCATAGTTTTGGTTCCCATCTGAAGTTTCCATTTGAACCATCAGCAGGTTTTGGAAAAAAAAAACCACCTCATAGAAGAACTTATATTTTCATCATCAGTTTGCTCTGTATATCATCTATTTGTTAAAGCTCATTACTCTCCTTCTATTCCTTCCTCCTAGAAGTCCTATTCATAGCTTTTGAGCCACTTCTTCACTCAGTCACGTGACTCCTTGCCTTTTAGGCCCCTCTTTCCAACCTGGTGTTTTCACTCTGGCTGGTCTGAAACAGAATGAGCCAGTTTTTTCAAGAGTACAGCTAAACTTACTTTGTTCCTATGCTCTCAGTCTATCAGCAGGCTTCTGGCCCTCTCCATGAACAGTTCACTGCCAAGTCTGCATTATTTCAGGACTCCTCACTTTGGTAGAGATAATAACATTTGTAGTTCACACTCTGGCATTTAATATGACAAAAGGGGTAGCTAAATGGCAGAAGAAATGAGGAATTTCATACAATTATACGCAATTATACACAACACATGAGACAACCCTCTTGACAGAACCTAATGCCCCATAGAAATGTAGCCAGGGATTTTCAAAAAACATTTAATACTTACACCATAGCATGCTGGTCTAAATGAATTCCTGTTGGCAAAGTTCAATAAATTGACCAGTTGCCAAGTGGCATAGACAAATACCTTTACCTGAAGCAATGAAGCTAAAGAAGCTTTTTGTAGTCTTTACAGGTATTATATCTTCTACCACTCCACCATCAACCCATTTGTTTACTTTAGTCTGAGTGGATTTATATAAAATTATAGAAACACCTAGTCTTTATTATATTGTGTCACATTTCATTTCTGTCTAAAAGAATTACACACATATTCTCTTGGAGCTCTCAGGAAGAACAGCAATATTTATGAGACAATTTGGCTGACAGCAGCAGACAACAAACTGCTTGTAACCTAAAAAAATCAACGGGTATTACATTAGTTAAATAATTTGGTTGACATAATATTAAATAGCTGTTGAAACATTAGGTTCACATGATAATGAACTAGGCATTAACACAATTGCTAAATCTGATACAAAAAAAAAAAAAATCATGTCACTGTGAGATAGTATAAAACCCTGAGTTTTTCAGTACCTGTTTCTGCTAAAAGCTCTCTTTTCATCTGTATAGCTGATCATTTTAAATTTCACTTGAAACACTACAAAATTACTTTGCAGTGATTGTATATTTAAAGGTCATGTCCTCATATATTGTAGAATACAGTCAGTTCCTTCTCCTTATACAGAACGGGCCTCAGTGTACTCTGCATTCAGATTAATCACAGATTCACTCTAGCACTATATTCAGTTACACTCTGAGCTGGTTTTCAATGAGAAACTCTGTTGCAATAAAACTTCTGCATTGTCATAAAGAGGAAAGACTGGATTCTCCTTAACCTTCTTTCTCTTAATAAGCTGCTGAGCCATTAGCTTGAAAAGTCTTGAAAGTCATTCCCTTCTAAAGAACACAGTTATCTCTATTGCTCTTCAATTTCACCTCATAACTAAGAATTAATTACAAAAGAGTATGCAAAAAAGGAGGCCCTCTAAATATGGGTTTTCTCAAGTATTTTCCAGCATTTTTGACAAAGAATGCTCAAATACTGATCAGTATGCTGACATAAAGGTGAAAAGTGCTGTGTATCTGTGGGACCATGGCTGAAAGGCAGGCCAAGGGGGAGAGGATGTCAAGGGAGAAAAAAGGATAGGGTACAATTTTTTGCACAAACCAATTAATTTTCAAGCCAGACTTTTTTTTTTTTTTCCTTCTTTAAGACGTATGTTAAATATTGAACTACATTTGAGAACTATTTAAATTTTAATAATATTATTAAATGGACACAGGTTCACATAATAATGAATTAGGCATTAACACAATTGCTAAATCTGATACAAAAAAAAAAAAAATCATGTCACTGTGAGATAGTATAAAACCCTGAGTTTTTCAGTACCTGTTTCTGCTAAAAGCTCTCTTTTCATCTGTATAGCTGATCATTTTAAATAGATGGTATAATATATGGTATAATTTTCTTGCTTTGGATATGACCTTGTAAACCTTAACTAGAAAGAGGCTTTAATAGTTAAGAATTAACAGAATTTTCTCCAATGTCCCATAAATTGCCAATTTATTTGCATTAAGAATGGCTAAGACAGGCACTGAGGATATTACAAGTAAATGTAACGATGACTTTTTATTCAGTGTGTATTTCAGACTTGCCTATGAGAAAATTATGAATTTTGTCACATTATACCAGGCTAAATATCATATTTGAAAATATTTTTTTTAAGAGAACAATAAAAAAAGTGAAAAAATTCAAATCCATTTAAAATGACATACTTTTGTATGAGTGATAAATGTCACATGGTATATAAAGTTCAAGAATCATTCTTAAGGTCTCTCAATGAAAGTGCATCTGTATCAGCAGATTTCAGAACAACCCTCTGTCTAATTTAATTTAAGCAATAAAGGAGATTGTTTAGTCAAAAGTATAGATTTTTGCTGTAGTTCAAACATGATTTAAAGAGGGTCCACAGAAGGGCCACAAAGACGATCAAAAGACTGGGAAGCCTGCCATATGAAGAGAGGCTAAAATAACTGGGTTTGTTCAGACTTGGAAAAAGAAGGCTTAGGGAAGGCCTCATCACCATGATACAGTATTTAAAGGGTGACTGAAGAGAATACGGGAGATTCCCTTTTTAAAAGGAATCACAGGGGAAAGATGGAGGTGACAGGTACAAGACACTCTTGGGGAGATTCTGATTAAACACAAGAGGAAAATTTTTCACAATGAGAACAATCAGTCATTGCAATAACCTCTTCAAGGAAGCAGTGAATTCTCCTACTTTGGACAGTTTTAAGATTCTGCTGAACAAGGGCCATCTTGTCCAAACTATGCCTTGGCCAAGAAAGGCTGGACCAGATGATCCTTGAGGTCCCCTTACAACCTGGCATTCCAAGGTGCTATGATGTCATAAGCTAATAAATGCAAATAGTAGTATTGTATACTTTCAAGATATCAAAATGTGTCAGCTTCTCTAAGTTGTAACATTAAAAGCAACATAAAAAGGAAAAATCATCCTTATGGCACTTAAATTACTGGAACCAATTAAAAAAATATTAATTTTTTCCACAATGTCTTCTCTTATTACTCTAGTAAAGTTCTAGTTTTCAATCATGCACATTATCTTTCCTGAAAGAAAAAGGTATGTACACAAATGCTCAGAAAATTACTCCAGACCTGCAGTTAAAAGAAAAATCAGAAAAGAACTTATTCAACAGAGGTATAATGATGAAGACAGTGGCATCAGTAGAGGAACAAAAAAGTTGTTGACAACAAATGAAATGTATATGTCAATGTGTAACAAAACACGTGGCTCCTAAGAAGTAAAATTGTATGTGGTTATGTTATTGTATTTTGCCACAATGTAGGAATTAACAGTATAAACTTGACACCATTATAATAACACTTAAAATAGCGATATATCAAAATGGTGTGTTATTTTAAGGAATTAGAGCTGAACAAAGTAACTAAATATCTGAATAATATCATGTCTATTCATAACGATGAATAGGCTGCTGTGAGAGCGTAAGCTCAAAGCCCTAGAAGAAGGAAATCCTGAAGACAAATGAAGGCAGCAATTCCTACATCAAATATACAATTACTCTTTCTACCATGAGTATTTTGTCTATTCAAATATAAAGCAAAAAAAAAAAGCATGCCTCAGAGTCGTAGCTTGACAACATAAAGCCAACATGACCAGTGGAGCTATAGAGACCAGCAGTGCGGCCAGTTGATCTTTTTATTATTTGCTGATCACCTAGTCAAGATGCAAACTGTCTTCTAAGTCACCCCATTGAAAAGTCTGAAGGGGATTATAACCAAGAGAAAGTGGGAAGCTTCTGTGAGTCTGTCTATAGGGTTTTAAAAAAAAATATGAGCATAAAAGGCATAAGATGTGATTTGTTGTGATTTGTTCTATGAACTTTAAAAGATAAAGGGAAGTGGGGTTTGGATCAGAAGACTAAATAGAGGTCAGACAGCTATAATTACTCTAAGCTAGATTTGGCCTGCAACCTATACAGTTATGTAAATGGAAAATTAATTTACTGGTAGAACCATCTGCAAGCCTAGATGTTCTAAAGAGTTCTAGTTGCTATTTGCACAACAGGGACTATTCTTTTCTTATTCAAATTGCACACTCTATTTTCCTGACTTCTGCTTATTGCATTTTTGAGATGAAAATGCTGTTTACAGTTACTGTTTGGCAAATGAATGTGCTAATAACCATAGTGCTGCAGCAAGAGTAGCTAGCTTAATTAAGGCGCAGTAATACATTGCTAAACGTTGTGGAGAGATATACTGACTATCTCTTTAAGCAAATAACTTTAAAAATAATCTGTTTAAAACAGCTTGTCAACAGCCTTGTAGGATTTTTCTTGCTATAATATTTTAAAATTTATAGTTTATGTTTATGCAGCAATATAAAGATCCATTTATGTTAATCTAGTGCAAAAGGAAACAATTCTGATATCAAACATGCATAAACACTATGGTTTATCAATTATTTAAAGAACTGAAAAAGAATGTTAGCTCCACAACCCCATAGGGGTTATGTCAGCCCAAGGACATATATCTTCTTCCAAAACACTCTATTTAGGATGCAAAAAAAGGAAACCCTTTAAAATTAATACTGCTACTTTTACAAAATGAGATAAACATTTAAATAGAATGCACACTCTATTAAAATACAAGTTTATGAGTAGATGCTTGTGTTTTTCTGTCTGGCAAAGAACAAAACAAGTGTAAAAACAATATATTCACTCCCTCTAACAACTGTATCTTATAAAAATATGTAGAGGTGAAAACGCGAACATCTCTGTAGTCATTGGTCATTTGTACATAATTTAATAAATATAAAGCAAATACCCTTTAAGGTTTGCTTCATATTTGCATTTGCATTTCCATGACTGCTCTTACAATAAAAAACTTCATTACTTTCTTTGAAGACATCTAGAGCACCTCATGAAAACTCAAAAGAAAAATCTTTGCAACACCTCAGAATACTTCATGTAAGTGGCTAATAACATTAGTGCAGGAAAAAGGGGATCTGAAATAGTAAAAAGAGTGCCTGAATTGTCTCTTTGGTAGCACCTTTCTTTGTGAATTGTCCTGATTAAAATGATATTCACAATTATGTTGATATTTGCCAAAAAAATCAGCCTTTAAGGATTAAAATTTTATTTTTTTTCCCTTCTAGAGAATTGAGATTATTTGAACACTTTGCTTCCATAAAGTTTTAATTGCTTCCCTTCTCTTCCATGAATGGGACCTCTCAGTTTATCTTTTTCATAATGCACTTATGAGAAAAGGAACACTTTCTTCTGTCTGAACAGTATACTAAACTAATGCAATGGACACTAGGAGTTCTTCTAAATCTACACCGCATTGAAGAAATATTAAGTAAATATATATCTAGAAATGTCCAGTAAAACTTGGTTTTCCCTATACAATAATAATGCTATATCAAGGCTATAATTTCCTCCAGGTACAACTGCACATGGGAAGTGAAAACAGCAGCCACAGTGAATGGGATAGCAAACATGTAGAGAAAAGCAATGACTATTTTCATTTACACACCTTATTCAGCAATAATTGAGTCCACTGCCACAAAGGAAAGAAAAAAAAACCCACAACCAAAACAAAAAACCACACACCAAAACCAAACCCACAACCCCCTCCCAAAAAACCCTGAAAAAATTCCCCCAAAACCAAGAAAAAACCTCCAAAACAAAACAAACAACCAAGAAAACTGCCAAAACAAACAAAAAAACCCCAAACATTTTGTATCAGTCTGGCTTCCCTAAAGCAACGTGGGCTATGTTTTCCCACAAATTACGTCACAAATTAAGTAATCTCAGCACTCCAAAATGGTGTAGAACAATTCCTAAGAGGTGGAAGGATCTCAAGAAGCATGTATTTAAATTTGATCTCAAAACTTGAGACACATTTTCATTAGTTTTTAAAACTTTTGGGAACTGCAAAGGAAGACAGAAGAAAGGAAAAGGGTAAAAAATGCTTATCTGACCACAACACTTACAAATATAGAAAATCCCCAGCTGCAAAGTTGGAGACATCTACTCAAGGCCTGTTTTTGCTGATCTTCCTCTTTCATAGAAAACTTGACTGCAGAAATTTATCTGAACTTTTCTCTTCCTGCTTGTATATCCACCCTGTTTCCAGGCTTTCAGTTGTGCTAAAAAAACTGTTTGTGGGATTTCACTGTTTAGAAATTAGTGAACTAACCTGGGTTAAAAATCTGCAAAAATAGAAGCTACGCTGTAGTATAGGGAGTCAAGTTCCTGTGTCCAATTTGGTCACGGTAGGTAACACCAACAGGACTCCACCATGACATGGTGGGAGTCAGGCTACAGTAGTCAGGCTGCAGGACATAAGCATTTATCTGCTGCACTTCAGCAATACTCCTGCTGGATGAGTCCTACCAGAGAGTATGGATGAGAATCCTGTGTCCTGTCAACAGCATTGGTATGAATTTTACATGTAGCTCTACAGATAGCACAGAGAGCAGTCTCTGGGTCGGGGAGCAGAGCCTCAGCCCCGTCTGTCTGTGGGCATCCTTTGGCCAGCAGTGAGACAGATGGCATCAGCCTGCAGGCTGAGTAGCACAGAGAGCTCCTGTCTGTCATGTCAGGGTGACTCTTCCAATCTGTAGGCTATTATGCTAAAGTACCCTCTTGCCATTTCCTATTAGAAGGGGGAGAGGTAGGTACTTAATTCAAGGAGATGGAATTACCCTCTGGAGATATCTGCATTCTTTATATAGTCAATGGGGTAGAAGTAACTGCCTATGTTAGGAGGACTGGTTCACTTTCTTCAAGTCTTAAAGACGTTATTTTATATCCTTTTACTACACAGGGAGTTTGGGTGGAGAGAATCTTGCTAGTTAGAGACAAACAGCTAATGTTTCTGTGAGATTACTTAGTTTAGCTAAATTAGATTGAATTCCTATGTTTTTAAAAGAAAGTAGGTTTAAAAAGAGAAGTCTAATTCCTTGGCAATCAGATACTAGAGAGGAAGAACTGTTGAAACTCCTTTGACAGTGTTAAATCGACTAAATTATGTGAGAAGCCTCAGCATGTTGACACACCACAGGAAATTTTTCATCCTTTTTATTATCTTAAAAAATTGCCTTAGGAAATAAGGACAGTGAAAACAATATTTTCTGCTAGACAGGTAACAGATTTTTCCCCAGAGCAAACTACCATAAGTTTAGATGATCATTCACCAACAGACTTATAAACATTTTTGGAATTTGGACATGCACTATTTTACTCTGATTTTTTATTAAGATTCTGCACCTGTACAAACAGAAAGCCTATGAAACATGCAAATAAATCACATCACACAGATCAGTTGCACATATTCAAATATACCGCTGAACAATCTGATCTAAAGAAAAAAATCACTTTATCCTGTAATTTTAATGGTCAGTGTATAATGGACACAATGGGCTACAAAAACATTTTTTATGGATCTTTGTGGTTTCAATGTATCACACTGGAAGAGCAGTAGAATATCTATCAGTAGTTAGAAATAAAAATAAGGTTTGCCTCATGACATTTAAAAAGTAGCCTTATGAATAAAATTGGAATGGATCATGTTAAAGAGCTAAATTCTGTATCTGCATTGGCATTACATCATCTTTCTGCTCATACAAGTAAAAGTAAGTGTAAAGATTAATACACATCAAATTCTTCCCTGGTTGCACTTTGTGTTGTATTTTATGACACTGAACCATTAAGTAATCACAAATGAGATGAATAGGCATTCTTCAACTACCTGGTTGCCTCCTTTCCAGTAGTATTTTATGATTTCTCCATTTCCTCTATCTAAAAATTAGCAAATACCTTTACTATCACAGAAGGTCTCACATCAAAATAGAATTTAGGATCCTATTTTGTATTCTTTAGCGCATAAAGTGCTCTCTTGACAAACTACCCAAGGATAACTGACAACTGTCTCATAAAAAAAGCAAAATTGGGGAATAAATTGATTACATGCATTAAAGGTAAAAACGCATAGTCATTTTAATATCAATCAAATATATGTGATTAATACCTTCTGAGACATTATTCCATATAGTAAAGGATTGGAGGTTTGATTTCAGAAAGAGATTGACGAACACAAAATTGCTTTATACATTTTTTACAGATTTAGGCCAAAAGTTGTATCAAGGGATTCCATAAATGCACTAAAGAAAATTTGACTTAGATTCACTGTACTACAGTTCCTAACTGGTACAATTAGGAAAATACCTCTTTTTGGCCTGCAAAACTATTCAAAAATGTTATAAACAATAAAAAAGAGAAAAACAGAAACAGTCATTATAAACAGTTCAAAAAGATAAAAATTCCATGGGAAATTAATCATTTTTCAGTGCAGTAAGTCAGTGAGTACCATATACCGGGAAATGAGATTGAAACAAGGTGCTTCGTTCTCAATTTTCCAAGCTTGACTTCATGGCCTCAGTGATAGTCTCTGAAACAAGTTTTGAATGTAATTACTTCATTCTCCGAAATAAACAAACTGGTGATAAAAGCCCCAACAAAACAACGCTGCAATCCTGTTGGTGCCTACACAGCTATAATTCTAGACATATCAGACTTTTCCCCCTGCCTGCCACTTAACTACCCCAGGTACTTTCAGGAGGTAAGAAAACTGTCACAGTCTTTCATAATACCTTTTGTTAGCAGAGAAGTGGTAAGTCCGAAGTATTTAGGATTCATTTCCTCTGCAGCTTAGTGGTCATTTATTGTTTTGCTTACTGGGGCTTGTTTGTCCCAACCTCTTAAAACTGTCCTGGAATGACTGAAATTCCTCTCTTCCTCACACCTCTGCCTCTCCCTCTGATTCCATTCTCTTCCTCAGGCAAATATAAGCTGTGCACTACTTGAATGCACTTCCTGGCTACGGAACTTTATGAAGCAAGACAACCAAATGGAAAAGTGCTTTCAACACATTAGGCTACTAATAATGTATACCCTGAGGTGTTTTATGGCTTTTTGAGTGCATTTCATTTTCTTTTAATTCTTTTCTTCTTTTAATTCTATGATTGTGGAAGAAAAGCAAAACTTTCGACACATCTACTTCGTAAAAATACATTTTTAAAGCAAGTAAGAGGAAAGGGATGTCATAACAAGATAACGCTGCCTTAAATATGAATAATTATACTTGTGTTTGTTGTGGGTTTTTTTAAGAAAGCAAAGAGAAAGGATATAAAAAGAAAGGTTATTATTTCCTCAGCCTCTCACTTCCTAGTTGCTACTTTATCAACAGCAGTTTGTGATTCAACAGCTACTTTTAACACACTCTCATTGAAAATAAACCAATTGTGGAATATTGAACTGTGCAACAGAAACTATGTTACAGTAGCTGGCAGACTCTCACTGCTGCTGAAAAGGTAGCTTGGCATTTCAGCACGAAAGGGCAGCTATAATTAGTCCTTTCTTCCCCCATGTGTTACCTCTCTGCAAAACCCCAAATGGCTTACCTGCATTTCCAGTTAGACTGCTTCTATTTCCTTTATTCTTGTCACCATTTCTTTGCCACCTAAAATCAATCAAGAGGCTTTTTTTTTTTTCCTTCCCTAAATGACAGGCTCCTTGCTACCTTTCCCCAGGGTGGAATGTTTAGAACAAGTATGACATTCCTCCAAAGTGTCTTGTAACTAAACAGATCATAGTCTTTATTATAATGTGTTAACTGAAGCCTTCAATAATAATGGAATAAGGGACTCAGAAAGAGTCTCAGAGCTTAATATAAATCCTGCATAGATTAAAGAACATATTTAATATTGATGTTTTTCTTTCATTTAAATACTAGTGCAAGGCTAAAAATTAATTTCACTCCATACAGAATAGGATGAATTAAAGTGCAGGGATTCTTTACTATACGAGAGTATCATATATAACACTGTGAAAATATTCTCTGTACAAGAATGTTGGGGGTGTTTTTAAAGGCTTACATTAGAAAAGTAAATTTGAGGAGAAGTGCTTTTGATTTGATTGTCTCTAAGGACATTGTTTCTCTTAAACTGTATTTTAGAGTTGTATATAACACTAATGCAGATGGTAACACATTACTGACAGCTGCAAGACTTGTGCACTTACATACAGCAAAACAGGAAAGCTATTATTAAAAATAGCATGAATAGATTAATATTTGAGAAAAGCGCAGAAAGAAATTTTAATTTTATTAATTTCATCATGGCTACTTGAAGTTTACACTGTATATTCCAAATCAAAGCTGCAAGACTGGATGTCTTTATGATGATTGCTGTCACTATAATCAGAATGTGTCATAACAAATGGTGTTACAATGAAGACAGAAGTTTCTTGCTTCCCAGATAAGGTGACTATTCTGGAAGGAATATTTTTGAATAAAGATTTCTTAAAGAAATACTCTTTTCTTGAGGTGTTTTCCTGATGTGCCACTTTGTTGTTAAACTCAGGTACATTATAAAAGTGCAGATGAAACACATCAGAGCAAGAGATACAATTTGGCAAGGCTTAACTTTCTTTGCAGCTATATCATTACACCCAAGAGGATATAAAATCATCCATGATTCTTTGAACAAGGTACAAGCAAAAGGTTTGTGAAATAGGACATGCCTCAAATTTTCCAAAGCGTAAGTGAATATGAGACAAGACCATATATAACTCTTGACAAAAGTGACAGAGAAACAGGTATGTTTTTTAATGTACAGCTGATAACAGCCTACATTAAAAAAAAAAAAAGTGAGAAAAAAATCTGAGAACAAGTTATGTAATTGTTTTGCTGCACTGACTGCATTTATTCACTTAGATTTGCATGTCCTAAGAGAATCACATATGGAAAAAAAATATGGTAGCAGTGTGTTACAAGTGTATCCGTTTCGGGGTTTTAAATGTTCCTAGAGAGATCTAAATATCAGTACTGGAATAACTGCCTGTATAGGCTTCCTTGTACAAGGTTGAGAGTGGAATGTAGAACAAAAAATCAGTGTCAGAGATCTATGAACATCCGAATGGCTAATACTGCTTAAAAAAGCGCATTGAACATACATTTATCTAATATTGCCCAATTTATCTGAGTATTTGTGTCTTGGGAAAAGTAATTAATGTATGCAAAAAATATTCTAATAGCAATACTTTGTAGACTTCCTATAATTCTCTGTTGTTTTGGTCTTCATTTTATAATGTGTTTGTCTTCTAAATCTCAGCTAGTATTTGACTTTTGCATTGCTACAGAATATACTACTGTAAGAGGTTTGATACTAGTAATGATATTTTTGGACTTGCTCCAAACATATCTGAGTAACCAACAAAAGTAAAATATTATTGTAATACACAGATCATAGGGAATCTAAGACCATACATATAAACCCCCAAAACTCAAAAATTACTAACATTAGATCATTCCGATGGTTTGCCACTGTATTTTAACTACAAAATTAAAATGTGAAATCTGTTCACTTCATTTGATTGATATTGATTTATTCACATAACCTAATACACCACAGTATGTTCTTACTGGTGGTAGCATCCACCAGAAAAATGAGACATGTACTACTATTTATTTCAATAACTTACTAACACTGAATGTAGCCCTGTGATATTTTATTCTATCTATGAATGGAATGGATCATATTATTCTGATTGGGTTTTTGTTCTGGTTTGTATTGTCTCTCCTTCTATACAGTGACTTAAAGAATTCCTGTACTAAACTTCAGCATTGTAAAGATAAGGTATTATTGGTTTCTTTTCTTCAGGGGAAGTGAAGACAAATATCTGTCCTCTTAGTAGCAATACCTTTCATTAGGCATTACATTTAAAGCCACGATTTCAACTGAACTTTTAAACTTTGTTTAAAACAAAGGCTTATGTAAGGTAAGAAGCATAAATGTGTAGCTGTTGCAGTGTCTTCCACAGAAATGATGGCAGAGGAAAGGGAAAAGAGGTGTCATTGCCCTTACTGTAGAAAAATGTGCCACAGAGAAAGCAATGGGTCAGAGTGGCAACTACTGAGTGGGGAGGATAAATCCCCAAAGATTCTATATAGCTATACCCTAGATGATGCTAACTCAAATGTATATATATTTTTTTATTATTCTTTTGTTATAAAGACCTAAAATTTCTGACTTTTACCACACTAAAGCTATTAAAAATTTTGCCTTTAAGTGCCTTGAAAATTGCAGCACATAAATTCGTATGACATTAGAATGTATTGGCAAATGGTGGTTCTTTATAGAATATGATTATGGAGTATTTTCTTACACTCTTCCAGAGGGTAATTTCTTCCAAAGCTATGTAAGCTTTTGGATACTGCAATCCTACAATTCTTAAACAAATTAGATGTTAAAAAGTAGAAATCAGTATCAATTACCACAGAAACTAAGAGTTTAAAAGTTTGTGGAAAGGCAAAAAAGTTCATAGCTGAATTGAACAGCTGAACTAAAAATTTCTACTTGGAGTGTTAGCAAGAAAATGTAGAAAGCAGCAGTTTGTTCCCTTTTTAATTGTCGTTGGCTGCCATATAAATTGGCAACAAAAAGACATACACCCTCATCAGTTCATAGAGGAATTTGAGTTCCCAGTCCCAGGTTCAATTTAACACACTCAGATTTCAGTACATGAACTCCAGTATCAGGATTTCTTACCCTAAACTTTAGATTTGATATAACGATTCTGGGTTTTGAGGCTAATGATAACATTAGTGAATTTTTAAAGAGATGCAACTCAAGTACCTTGAGTTGGAGAGGAACTCATCTTCAGAAATTAATGATCTCTATGGATTTATCATGTATATAGTATGTGTTTTTTGTGGCATACCAACATTCAAGTTAACTCATGTTTTGTAATTTTAAAGGGATGTATTTCATCTCATATGAGAGAGTGTTTCTTAGAAGTTAAAGAAATTAATTAGCAGTATCACTCTCAGTATTCTTAAAACACTGGAGGACACTAGTGCTAATCTGAATATGAAGGAAGAGTGTATACCTGAAGTCTGTCTTCGATGAAAATATGAAATGAAGTAAACTACATCAGTCAGCATATTGATTTTTTTAATCTATTCTCAATAGTCAAGAAAGAAATTTTCTATATCTCTGCATTAAAATTGTAACTGTCTTGTTGCATAATGAGTTTTATCTCATATTGTACAATAGTTGGTAGTCTATCCACTGCAGTAAAAAAAGGGGTTTGCTTGCAGACACCATCTTCCAGCCTCCATTCAGTTAGCAACACTGCCTTTCAAAGAAGATGATAGTACAGTATAGAGGCATTTTGGTTTTGCATCTACTCTTGCATTTTTGTTATCTTCTTGCCCTCTGGTACATACTGGCTACACTGATGATCCTGCAACTGAGTCACAATTTTCAGATGTGGAGATATTATATCATGAGAAAAGAGTTTTTGACACTATCCTGACAAAAATTTAATTGGTATTGTGGAGCTAGGGACCAAAAATTCACATCTGTAAAATACATACGGAAACATAGGCCATGTAATTCACACACACATTTTTGGGGTTTGAACCATCAGATTTATGTTCAGCCAGCTTGTGTGTGAAAAAGTAAAATAATTGAGATTTGCTGATTGAAACTGGTATGCATTTTTTTGGTCAAAAACATCCAGGCGTTTCTTTAGTAGATTTATTCAGAGAAACTTGCTTTGAATGCTCAAAGAAACCAGTGACAGAATATACATATCTCCCTAGGTATCAAGTATGAACTCACCACCCTAGGGTCCCTTGTCTGTCAAAGGAAAGACAGACATGTCACAAGGGAATTAATTTCATTACAAAATAGATGTCAAAAGTAAATCATAAGACTCACTCTTCGGATGTTCTGCTTTAAGGCATGTAAAGTTAGGCAAGTGAAATCCCACCAAATCTATAGAGTCCAACCTTAACAATATAGTTTTTATAGACTTTTTTTTCCTGCTTTCTTTCTGCTTCTTTCTTTTTCAAAAGGTAGATGAGAGAAAGAGCATGTAAGTTAACATTTCTATGAGCTACACAGCATTTAAATGAAAAAAGTTATTTTCTGTAATCCCTGGTTAGAAATAAGAAGTTAATTGAAACTAAAAATCAGTCAACCTCTCAAAAAATTCAAATAAATTCCTTTACTCTCTTTGTTTCTTCAGCACCAGCTGTCACAGTAAGGGAGAATGCAAGTAAATGCCTCTGTCAGAGGAAAAAATGCTAACATTAACAGTATGTGTATGTCAATAACCATTTGTAAAGAAAGAAAATATAGGGAACTCTAATCACATCAAATCATTGTTCTGAGAAAGAGTTTCATTTTTTTCTTTTCTCTGTTCATAATGTTTCTTATATTCACTTATCACATATGCTGTCAAATAAGTAATTTTTTCTGGCAACTGACAATTTAAAAGAAAAGTACATTGCAGTAAAGAGTCTCATTGGTTTCTATAAATTCATAAGGGCTGTGAACGAGCTATGAACAAGTAGGACAGTTCTAAAAACAGATTTGTGGATAATTATCATAAGCCCTAACTCTCACAGTTACATTACAGGATGTCTTTGAGATAAAGCAAGCACAAAGATTGGCATAATAGTTGCATAATTTACTATTTCTCTCTTACAAAACATTAGATAAATTCTTTCTGTAGTTTATGGATCTAGTGTAGAATTCTAAGCTGTACTTGGAAAACAAACCATGCAATAACATTGCATTGCCAAAAATCAAGTTTGCAACCATAATGTTGAAAGTAACCATAATACAGTCTTATCAAAATGTTATTAGATAAAAATCAGGTGCCTCTGTCTATTGTTATGAGTAAACAAATACACTGATTTAAGTAGTGAGAACCATTGATAGACTAGACTGAACTAAAGATGGCAAGAGAAAAAAACCCAGCCACCTCAATTTTCAGAATGCCTAGTGAGACAAGAAAGGTTCTATATAGCAACTGCATTTTAAGGATGAATAAATAGCCATAAAGTTCGCTGGTAGTGCATGGAAGCTTGCAGATGGCAGATGAATTCACGTCTGTCACATTTTCATAATACAATGACTTTTACATATTGCTGCCAGATGGAACATAGTTTTGCATCTTGATTATAAATCTCCAAGAAATACAACTTCCTTCAATATGTTCCCTGTATTTGAAACAAAAGCAAATTCAGAGACAGATTTGGGAAGCTAAAGCAGATTAAAGGAAATCTGTGAGAATATAAATTAAATCCTCAAGGGCTTCCTTGTTATAACTCAATTCAAAATAATGGAGTTACCGATGTGTTCTGTATTTTTTAAGGAAAACCACTACAGTTATCCTACAGACTTCTATATGAAAAACTACATATCTGCTATCAAATGCAAAATACAACCCAGGAAGATCCACAAGACATTTCAATTGTACTTACTAGTAGTTTGGCAAAGCTTCTGCATAACACTTATTCCTGTTTCAATAAAAAGAGATATCTATTCCAGAAAGTCAGATCATAAAAGTGCATTAAGTACAAATGCTTTTATTATCAATAATGCACAAAAGCATTATCGTTGCTGATAATGAACATCTGTATCTATACCACAGAAGCACCTGGCCATTCTCCTCATGTTAAATGATACCTAAACAGACTTAAAATCTAATTCAGATCTGTTATACCAGTCTTCATATAGATGTGATTTCTCAAACTTTGAGAAGGTACAGAATTTTTTTTTTTCTTTATATGTTTTTACCTATCACACCTGCCTTTCTCCTGGGTGTCTGGTATTTGTGTCTAATCCTAGTTGGTACTGCTAAGAAGAGAATAACTCTGATAGCAATGAAGTGAATTATGTGACTTTAGGGAAGAATATTTTCCCATTCAATGATTTCTCACAAAGTCTGATTTGACGACAAACTGAGTTGACTTCTCTCAGACAGCCTCAGGCACTGTTTATATGTGGATAATTCTGTGTGTGAACCCATTAGGCTTTTATGACAGTTATAATCAAATATGATTGGGAAACCTTCTGGCTTACTTGGATCCATACTTACATTGTGCTTTGTGAGGTTGGAAATGTTACTTGCTATTGCTTGTAGCCAGTCAATACAGTCTTCAGCAGAGAGACACTGAATTATTCCACTGCAAACCCCATCCACAGCAATTACTTGGAACGCATTTTGCCTATAGACATATCATAACAGATCAGGTCAGAAGAAAATTTCATGTGTTCTAGCATATCATCTTAACAATACTTGTAGAAATGCTTTTCTTTCAACTACAACCAAGGTCAGCCACTGAACACTGATAAGATGTCGGTTTTCCTGTTTTATAAATACCTGACATATTAAAACGATCATGCTAAAAGGTCAACTCAGACTATATTAAGCTTCCATAACACTATAAAAAACATTCCACAGACTAGCTCTGCAGAACCTTGACCAGCAGACTGTATGAATTCAGAAGGTAAACAAGTAAAAAGTTGACGCATACCAAAGACTTAGTACTTTAATACAGCAGATCACAAAAGAGGAAAGCTTGCATTGGAAACTGTAGACAGCCATTGGGGAAAATCAGTGAATACTAGTTCCTTTTTCTCAACACCTTTGTTTCATTTTACTAAAACACTGTTTAAACACAGGAAGATTCCTGCCTGGACATTCCCTGTTGGCTGCTCTTGCTTATAGAATTTTGTTCCTCTTCTAACCTATAGACTGAAAAGTTGGAGAACTCAAAATTGATCAGGTAGCATTAATGATTTTACCAACTGCATTTTTGAATAAAGGATCATGACCAAAATACACTGGAATGTCAAGAGACATCCAATGACAAAAGCAGTGTACCTCTGGGTGCCTCTACCCTAACACCAATCTGGGCACATATACAATAACCTGTCATGCTTTATAGACTGACTTTCCACTGCCAGGCACTGAGCAGTTACAGAACAAGAGAAACTTTTCAGATGCTAAAGCAGTAGTAGACCTAACTTCTTCAGTAAATAGCCTTCTTGGCTAAAAGCCCTTGGAAGGCTCACAGGTCTCTGGCTTCAGAACCAAAAAAACCCTCAATATTAATCCATATCCCACAGTAAGAGATTACTAAACTTACAGGGAATAACAAGTTTCACTGCTGATACCCTGCAACAAACCCAAGTGTTAATGATCAATTCATGGTTCAAGATTAAGTACATCATTCATATTCTTTGAGAACAGCTCAAGCAAAGTGAGTGTTACCTTCAAGGTAAAATTGTCACTGATAAAAGTTTCTGACATCTGAAGACAAGTATCAGTTTTGTAAAGCTGTTCATTTGGAGTTTTTTACCTCTTGAAATTTTATTCTAGTAGTAAAGAATCTAAGGCTAATATCTATCTATACCATAATGGGTTTTGTTGCATCCATGTCAAGTAAGGGCTTTTTCTTCAGTCAGGAGAAGCAATAAAAATGAACTAGAGAAATGTCTTTGCTTTAAGAGTCCCATCATGAGGATCAGCTTTTACAGGAATATAAGGCTTATATGTCCTAACACAATCATGTAGGAATCCATAGTTTATCTAAATCCATCAGGTAGTTTATCAGTTTAGTCGACTTGTCAAGCAGGTAGTGATTTTTTCTTTACATTCCCAAATATATAAACCAAGACAAACTCCTTTCAGTGAATGATTTTCACAATAATTCTGGTAAAGTTTTGAGGAAGATTTATTTAAAGAAGCATCAGGTAATGTTGCTAGCAATTATTTGTTCTATCCTTTATTTTAAATGGCCAGAAATGTATATAGTATTTTTTTTCCAGAATAAATTTCTAAGTCTCGCTTAGGGCAAAGCATGATGCACAAAATTGTTGATTATCTCTTTCATGGAAAATAGCATGAGTTTCAGGACTCAACTTTTTTCTACTCAGTCTGTTGTAAATCAAAGCAGAAATCCAAAAAAATCTATTTACGTGTGACACTAACAAAAGCACAGAAAACCCAGTATGTTTCAGATTCAACCCTGATGCACAAATTTCTTTTACACTACCTACACAGTGAATCTGATGCATTCAAGGCATTAGACTGTTCCTACCATTGCTAGGAATGTGATCTGTGCAGATACAAAAGCATTCATCCATAAAGTTCTTACCCAAATATCAACAAGCACAGACAGTAAGATACATGGCTATCTAATAAAATCTGAATGTGTCTTGGAAGTAGATATCCTTAGCCTTAGATTATTGAAATAGTATTTTCTTGAATGACTCTATCAGACCATGTCCATAACACCATGCAAACCTGGAAACATAAGGTATTAAATACATGACTAAATGGAACAAACAGCAGATGAATCACTTTATAATACACACATACACACACAAAAAGTGGAGAACAGATGACTTAGTCACCTTTCACAGATTTTTACACATTTCAGGTTCTGTGTCTTCTGGAACTCAAAAGTTATACTTGAAATTAAGAAGCATTCCAATTTTAACCTGAATGCCTTCTAGAATTCTGTATGAACACCCTCCAGAATTAATGTGGCTCAAGCATCCCACTGGAAAAGCTAGAATATGATTAAGAGTTTTAATATTATATGTGATAATATATTTCTACGCCAGCCTTTTCAAACTCTGAAATATAAAAAGTTATTAGGCTTTACATAGTGAAAACAGCCTTGTAAATACTAACTGTGGAAAATGTAATGAATTAGCTTCCATTTCATGTTGCTTCTTTTTATTATTTTCAATATCCTTTCTTTAATGCCACTGTTCACAGCAGCATCTTTAAAGTATTACATTTTTCTTATAACAAATTCTGAGAGAGTCACAGTTAAATTTTTGCAGTAATTTAAAACAGTCTTATAACCTGTTTTGTTAGAAAAATAGAATGTTGATTCTATGTCTAAAAAAAAACCCATTTCCTCTCTCATATTTATCCTGCAGTTTTGTTTATTTTTTAAGTATTCTTCCTCATGTTAGACAACATAGAAGTAAACAAGAAGAAAATTATTAGAGTAGTTATTCGAGATTTGAATATGAGTTCAGGTTTTGCATTTATATGCTTTTAAATTTAATTTCTAGAAGTTCAAATTGCAGGAATATCATTACTACCTAAGAAACTTTTTCTGTAATGTACAAGTTCTATAATATGCACTTTAAGCTTGTGTTTTATTGATGCAGAAGACTGAATTTTAAAACCCTAGACCTATGAAGAGCTGATTATGTGCCAATTTTCCACACGAGTAGTTCTATTCAATTCAACATCTTATCTGAAGTATATAGTAGAATAGATCTCAGATTTGACTGTTATGATTTTCGTCCCTTTATGCTTCATTGTTAAACACTGAGATGAAGGTTTTCACAGAATTTAATAAAAAAGCTCCTGCCTCTCTGGTGACTGTATCCTGTTGCATCGCAGTTCAGCCAATAAGCCATTGTAGCTTATGATTTACACCTTGACTCCCCAGGCCAGCCATTGTTCCTCAATAGAAGGATCAAGCAGCCAAGTAAATATGATTCTGCTATTACCAGTCAAAAGCTGCAGCCTGTTTTTAGCTTCACAATGATCTACCAGTGAAACGTATACTGCCTAACTTGCTTTTTATTTCTGCTCTGAACAGGAAAAATGGCTGGCAGACCTAGGCAGTGTAATTCTAAGAAACAATGCCCTTGGAACCGACTGAAGTGGTGGGAGGTTTTTGTGCAGCTTTCAAGTGTTTACTGAGTATTCACAAGAAGGAAGCAGGCTGCAATAAGGAACAACAAAATTAACCTCATGCAACCCTCCCCCAAACAGAGGATGAAGAAAACTTCTCTTCTTCCAGTTTCTAAGGGGGTTCATAAATCCGCTCCTGGGGGGTAGATGCTAACGGTTGACTGTAGGACCCACAGAAACACTGGAGGGGTGAGCAAAACTACAGAGAAAAGATATTGGGAAGGTTCTTTCACAATACAGTCTTTCCAGAAAAAATAACACAACTCTTCTGCATTAATGTTGTAATTTTACACGTTTGAATGGAGGAACAGGAAAATTGAAACTGCCAATGCCTGACAAACCATCACTCACTATTCTTCCCAGACTCACATATCTAAGCTGGCACAAATGAAGGCTGCATGGGAAAGCCACAGTTTATTTCAACTAGTAAGGCCTCACAGCCTCACAAATGTTAAATCATTTGTGCTAATTTTAAGACTTATTATTTCTGATTGATTAGAAGTAGTAGTTACGGAGAAACATGCTGTACACCTGTAAACAGCTGTCCTCCAGTTAATGACTTTACACACTGGAGCTCACAGAATATTTCAGTATGAGACCTTCACTCTTATAAATATAGATCACAAATGAATCCATGAAATACCTAGGGATTTCAAACTTTTAACAAATACTATCTTTTATATAGTTGCCTTGTTGGATATTGTAGCTACTTTCATTTCTATTTCATTAGATTATACTTGAAAAACAGTAATCATTCCAGAATATCATTGTTTTCCTTCCTAATTTCTTTTGATTTACTAGGATAATACTAAATTAAACAGTGAAAAGTTGTAGGTCTATATGACTATTGTGTCTGAGATGAATTCAATTTTACCCACAGCACCCCTCATAGTGCTGTGCTTTGTATTGATAGCTAGAAAGGTATTGATTACACACCAGTGTTTTGGCTACTGCTGAGCAGTGTTCTCACAGCATCAGCGCTGTCTCTGCAATATTCCCTCCTCAGGAGTAGGTGGAGGGGGGTAAGATCTTGGGAGGGAAAATAGCTAGGACAGCTGATCCAAATGGACCAAAGGGATATTCCATAACATATGACATCTGCTCTGCAATGAAAACCATGAGAAAGGAAAAGCATTCATTATGACACTTGTCTTCTAGTGCAACCACTATGTGTACCAAAGCTCTGCTTCCCAGGAACTGGCTGAATATCACCTGCTGATGGGAAGCAGAGAACAAATATTTTGCTTTCTTTGTTTTCACATTTGTCCTTTGCTTTATTAAACTGCCTTTATCTTGACTCACGAGTTTTTTTCCACCCTATTTTCTACCCCCTCATTCTGCTGAGGAGAAGAGTTATAGAGAAGCTTGGTTGACACTTGGCATCCAGCCACGGTCAACCCACTACAAAGATGCCATAAATTTAAACCTGACTATGAGATTTGGACAGCTTTCCCAGTGATTGTGAGAGAACATGGCAGTGAAATTAAATGGTAACACATGCAAAGTAACACATACGGGGAAAAAATAACCTTAGCTACGTGGAAACAAAAGAAAACCCTACTGTAGCTATAAACATGAAGGAAAGAAGTACAAGAGCTACTACAAACATTCATCTAAATACCATCACCTTAGTGCTCAGTGATAGTCACAAAGTGTTAGATAAAGACAAACAACCAAAAAATACAAAACATCATTATGCCTTAATATACATCAGGAGGGATCCTCCTTGCAGTCCTGATCACCTTGATGTTTAGTTGATATATCAGAATTATGAAAGAAACATAATAACAGGGATATTTAGAGCTATGAAAGAGTTTATCAAAAAGGAGACAACAACTGTGATCCTTCAGATTGGAAAACAGAAGACAGTCATCTGAAGTTATAAAAATGCAAATCAAGATATTTTGCATTTCCCTTGATACAAGGGTCAGGGCCCACAGTCCACCCTCTTGCTCCTCGTGGCAGACTGGTGGCCTGTGCTTGAGGCAAGCTGTGCTATGGTGAGGTTATGGGATATGGGATCAAGCTGCTGTGAAAGAACTTGAGGGGGAGGCCTGTCTACCCCTACACCTGGGATCTGCTTATCTGTTCAGGCTCTTGCCTGTGGTCCTCACCTGAGTATTCTTGTAGCTATTCCTGTGTCTGAATATGTATGCCACTGATTTGGACCTGACCTATAGGCTGACTCTCCAGCCTGACCTGAGCCTCACCTGACCATGAAGGACTTCTCTGAAGACCATCCCTAAGCCTTCTCTCTTCCTGCAGTGGGAGCAGTGGGCTGGAGTCCTTGTCTGCATGGACAACGCCTCATCCAGCCTCACTGCCACCCTCTGTCTTGGCTCATCTTCCCTTTGGGTCAGCCAGCCCTTGCTGCTCCCAAAGATGATTATTTCACCCAATGTAGTTATCAAATGAGTTATTTAACACAAACAGAAGGAAGTACATTTTAAAAACATAATTACATTGTAGAGTTCAATGCCATAATGCATTCCAAAAATCAAAGCTATAAGGAAAAGCAGATTGGAAAGAGGCTTTTGAGAAAAGGAGTATTAGCAGTTATTAAATATGATAACCTATGTGCAGTCTCAAACTGTGAAAGGTGCTGACCACTAGGTACAAGTAGGAAAATCACACATGTCCCCATGTACCTGGTCCCAGCTGATGTCAGAGTAGAATATGAGCCAAGATGGACCTAGACAGACCTTTATGAAAGCTCCTATGTTTCATGTCTCTGGCAGCTGCAGTGGAACTAATAATGGCGTTTCTCTAACAAGGCAATTTTCTGAGGCACATATCTGTCAACCAGGAAGTCAAGTTTCAACCTTCTGAACTTCTTTACCTGCACAAATCTGATCCTGGAAGGTACTGGGAAAATCGTGAATGAAGAAGTGGAATTAATCGAAGATCACACCACCTTTTTTCCCACCTAAGTCCTGGGGATGCTGGCCATGAGGAACATGACAATGTATCCTGAAAAACATTAAAAGGTCCTTCTCAGTTTTGGACTTCATTATATGTACTCAGCAGATTTGGAAAGAAAGAGATAGACTTCAAAGATGCTATATTTCATTTGGCAGTGTTCCACTTTTTCCAAATCACTAGGCATCAGCTTTAGTGAGCACTGGAGAGATTCTGAACATTTCCTCAAGAATAAAAAAACCCCCTATATATAAACCTCAACATCAATATGCTTAGAGGAAGAGCAAGGAATTCTGAAAACATGAGGAAAGTAGACTGTATCCCTTTTATGAAATTACTAGTTTTGAAAGAAGTACCAAGTAACACATCATTAGATAGTAGTTTTATATCTGCACCCTAAATAAAGAGGAGCTCTAAATTATTTACTATACAACCACAATTCAGTTGCACACATATACATACATATCTATTCTAATGGTATCACCTCAAAACCCAGTAATTGCGAATGGGATTTAACATGTGACAAAAATTGTCAAAATCATCAGAACTACATGCTTAATATTTTAGTTTTACCTGCTTACACAAGACTGTGCTTAAATGAAAACTGAAATTTATAATGTTTATGATCATATCTGCAAAGAATGAGCATTTAAATATCTACAGTCTAATTTCACAAGTATTTTTATGGAATGGCGAAATGCCTATAAAAAGTGAAATTATCAACATCTGTTTTTAAAAATACAACACCTCTTTCTTTATAAAATGCTTTATTAAACAGCGCTAGTAATGATGCTATTTCTCTCAAACAGAATGAGTCTTCAAAGTGTCTTCTCAAATGATGAAGAAAAGGCTGAGGTATTATGGACTTCTCTACCACAGGTTTTAATAGCAAGATAAATCGTTCCCCTGGTACCAAATCCCAGAGCTAGGAGACAGTGATGGGGATCAGATTGAAGCCACCATAATCGAGGGGAAATGGTCCGTGACCTGCTGCAGCACAGTGTGGCCACTCAAAAGTCTGTGTGGCCAGTTCTGTTTGATATTTTTATCAATGATCTGGAAGAAAGGATCAAGTGCACCTTCAGTCCATATGCAGACAACACCAAGTTGGGCAGAAGTATTGGTCTTCTGGAGGGCAGGAAGGCCCTGCAAAAAGGAATCTGGATCAAGGCGAATTGTATGAGGTTCAAACAAGGTCAAGTGCCAGGTCCTGCACTTGGGTCACAACAATCCCCTGCGGCACTACAGGCTGGGGGCAGAGTGACTGGAAAGTTTCCCATCAGAAAGGGACCTTGGGGTCCTGGTCAACAGCCAGCTGAACAGGAGCCAGCAGTGTGCCCAGGAGGCCAAGAAGGACAATGGCATCCTGGTCTGTATCAGCAATAGTGTGGCCAGCCGGCCCAGGGCAGTGATTGTTCCCCTGTACTCAGCACTGGTAAGGCTGCACCTCAAATCCCTTGCTTAGTTCTGGGCCCTTCACTACAAGAAAGACACTGAGGTGCTGGAGTGTGTCCTGACAAGGGCAATGGAGCTGTTGAAGGGTGTGGAGCACAAGTCTGATGAGGAGCAGCTAAGGGAGCTGGAACTGCTTAACCTGGAGAAAAGGAGGCTCAGGGGGGACCTCATTGCTCTCTACAGCTACCTCAAAGGATGTTGTAGCCAGGTGGAGGTCAGTGCCTTCTCACAGGTAACAAGTGACAGTATCAGTAAAATTGCACCTATCAATCCTGCATAAGTCAAAATTTTTAAATCTCAGACTTCATATATTTTCTTACTGGTATCTTCTGTAAAATAAATATTACAAAAATTAAGAATTTTCTAGAGTGTGATTTTTGTGTAAGATCTATGGAATTATAAAGCTTTGCCAATTTGAGCTTTACTTTTACATATGTGTTCATATATGCTTTATGTATAATGAAACAAAATTTCACTATGAATTTCATGTTAGCTGGATGGCATGCTTTTCATAAGTAGTTCATTTGTTTAAAATATAGATTCAATAAAAATAAATAAATGATTGGCTAGGAACACTAAGCTAGGATGTTACTTTGAACAATATCTTGAATTTTTAATGCTTTCTGTCTCCCTTCAGGAACCTTTCTTCAGCTGTGATTAAACTTGGGAAAAAGCTGAGATGCAGTAAAATTTCAGATACAAACTGTAGGCCTAGATATGACTGCAACAGAAATGTTAACCTCACCTTCAGCCTGCATAACTTTTTGAACTGTTGACAAAAGACCAAACCCAGTCTTGTCTGCTCCAAATTCAGCATCAAAAGTCTTCTTCATGTGAATCACCGAGACTACAAATTAAGAAACAGACTATGTCTGTAAGTCACAGAATCTCAGAATTTCTTTGTGGTAAGGCACAAAGCCCTAGCCCCTGCAGCCCAAACAATCCCATCATGTGCTTAAGAAGATTGTCCAAATGCTTCTTGAACTTTGTCATGCTTGGTGACCACTTCCCTGGGGAATCTGTTCAACCACCCTCTCAGTGAAAAACCTTTTTGTAATAACTAACCTAAACCTCCCTGACACAGTTTCATATCATTCCCCTGGGTCCTGTCACTGGTCACCAGAGAAATGAGATCAGTGCCTGCCCTTCCACTACTCCTCATGAAAAATCTGTAGACTGCAAAGAGGTCTCCCTTCAGTCTCCTCTTCTCCAGGCTGAACAGACCAAGTGACCTCAGCAGCTTCTGGTATGACTTTCCCTCAAGGCCCTTCACCATCTTCACAGCTCTCCTCTGGATGCTCTCTAATAGCTTTATATCTTTCTTATATTGCAGTGCCCAAAACTGCACACACTATTCAAGGTGAGGCTGCCCCAGTGTAGAGCAGAACAGGACAATCCCCTCCCTCGACCAGCTGGTGATGCTGTGCCTGATGCCCCCCAGGACACGGTTGGCCCTCCTGGCTGCCAGGGCACTGCTGACTCATATTCAACTTGCCAGTGACTAGGACCCCCAGGTCCCTTTCCTCAGCACTGCTCTTCAGCCTCTCGTTCCCCAGTCTGTGTATACACCCAGGGTTTCCTCTTCCCAGGTGCAGAATCCCTCTCTTGCTTTTTTTTAAACTTTATATGATTAGTGATTGCCCAGCCCTTTAATTTGNGTAATAACTAACCTAAACCTCCCTGACACAGTTTCATATCATTCCCCTGGGTCCTGTCACTGGTCACCAGAGAAATGAGATCAGTGCCTGCCCTTCCACTACTCCTCATGAAAAATCTGTAGACTGCAAAGAGGTCTCCCTTCAGTCTCCTCTTCTCCAGGCTGAACAGACCAAGTGACCTCAGCAGCTTCTGGTATGACTTTCCCTCAAGGCCCTTCACCATCTTCACAGCTCTCCTCTGGATGCTCTCTAATAGCTTTATATCTTTCTTATATTGCAGTGCCCAAAACTGCACACACTATTCAAGGTGAGGCCACCCCAGTGCAGAGCAGAGCGGGACAATCCCCTCCCTCTGTTGGTTGGCGATGCTTTGCCTGATGCTCCCCAGGACAGGGTTGGCCCTCCTGGCTGCCAGGGCACTGCTGACTCATATTCAACTTGCCAGTGACTAGGACCCCCAGGTCCCTTTCCTCAGCACTGCTCTTCAGCCTCTCGTTCCCCAGTCTGTGTATACACCCAGGGTTTCCTCTTCCCAGGTGCAGAATCCCTCTCTTGCTTTTTTTTAAACTTTATATGATTAGTGATTGCCCAGCCCTTTAATTTGTCCAAGTCTTTCTGCAGAGCCTCTCTGCCTTCAAGGGAGTCCACAGCTTCCCCCACTTTTGTAACATCTGCAAACTTGCTTCGTATCCCTTTGAGTCCTGTGTTTAAGTCATTTTTGAAGACGTTGAAGAGCATAGGGCTTAAAGTGGAGCCCTGTGGAACCCCACTAGTCACAGGCCACCAGCCTGGTGTTACCCCGTTCACTATAACTCTTTGCACCCGAACCATGAGCCAGTTGCTCACCCATCACATCATGTGTTTATGCAGCTGTCATAAGGCCTTCTAGAGAATACTCTGAGAAAAAGGAAGAACTATAGCATGAGGATTGGACAGAATTTAGGTCTCCTGTTTCATTCTGTTCCATGACAAAGCGGTATCTGAGATAAGAATCACATCCTGGTCTTCAGTAGAAGAATTTAATTTAGGGTGAATTATAGATTCATGATATCTGATTATATTATTTAAACTGAAATTTAGTGTCTTGGTTTCACTAAATTACTATCAGTTCAAATAGAAACTGTAGCTAATCTAGATCAGTTTTGACACCTGCAGAAACAGAATTCACAAATGAAAGCATGTTTTTTATCATAAAAGCAAAGTTAGAATTGAAGTGGCTAGCAGAATAAATCATTTTAGGATCTGACATAATTGCTTTTTTACATATATACATACCTATATAGACTGCTGAGACCAGTCTGCTTTTGTTATTGCTGCACTAGTTACATATATTTTTACTGTTGTTTGACATCAATTTTATGGTTGTTATCCCATTTTTATACATATCAGCTCCTAAAACTTGTATAATTCCTAAGGGTTTCCCAGATTATAATCAGGTTTAAATCTGTGGTATTAATATTTAAATCTCTGGGATGCTATTTAAAACCTTTAACAGTAAAATATGTACAAGAAAACAAAGTAGAAATTAGAATTTGTAAAGTCTAGTCAACAAGTCTTACAGGTTTTTTTTAATAATTATGACGTATACTAGCTAATTTATTGTGTGCTTTTTATACTTTCATCTATTACATAGTCAAATACTCAGCAAAAACCCCTTTAGAACTACATAAAATAATGGAAATTTTACATTTCTTGACTAAGAAAACAGTTAAAAGTCCCTTGTTGCACTTTAAAGGCATCTTTTAGTAAAAACTTGATCAGACATCTGCAGCATTTTATCCTAGAGAGACTTTTTTGCATAATACTATCACTCTACAGTAAGATTTTAAGTGTACCTTACTAGAAGTAAAACACTCACACTTTAAAAATAGGTAAAAACATGTACCTGAATCATCATTTGCTAAAAGCTTTAGATAATGTATGCAATACAAGTAATGGAAAAAATATTCTGAAAAAGTTTTCTTCTTTTTCTATTAACAGATTTATTTTCATTTAAAGAATTTTAATTCATATGCAGAGAAAATAATCTAGAAGAAAAAAATTTTGCAAAATCTGTACTGCCCAAGTGAGAATAGTAATCATATCTATCAAGGCACAACCTCAGTCTATAATAAGTTGTCACAATTTAATTCTAAGTCATAATATCTGGCAACTATTTTTTCCCTCTATGGAACTGTCTATATCCAATGTTAATTAGAGCTCCTTCCATGTTGCTGTCCTTTATTAGTACTTCCACTTAGCTATTATAGTATAATTATCCTTCTGTGTAATTCCATCAAGGATATATAAGCTCTTACCGTGCAGTTGGGGTGGTAGTTGAGATGCAAACCGCTGTCACATAGGGGTGAGGATGTGCCACTGCTTTGGTCACTGGGGGCACCTAATTAAAATACAAATTCACCAAAAAATCTTCATTAATCTATGATGCTGTAATTCAAATTTGTGTATGTATGTATCCATTCTCCTCGCTCCATCCCCCTTCAAATAACTTTTATCATATATAACATTCATTTACTTTCTCCATTCAGACAGTATCTGTCTTCTGGCTGGAGGCTCAAGAAAGCCTCCCCTGGTATTCTGCTTAAAAAAAGTGAATAGTCTGTTTAGTAAGGAAAAAAAACAAACGTTTTGGAAAATTGACAATAAAAGGGAAATGCGTACTTTCTCTCTTGGTTTTTACTTGAAAGAACTTGTCAGATAATGCTTTTGTTACTCTCAGTGGAGTTTACAGTTCTAAATGTTCTTGTAATGGTTTAGGAAATTGCAGTGCTACATCTCAAAAGTAACATTATAGGATCCATGGAAATGCATGTTACTGTGCAACACTCAGGGTATTCTGTGGTACCCTTTTATAAAATGGACAATTATACTGGGATACACTTCTAGTTAAGAATACAGTGTTCTGATTTTTTCTTATCTCACTAAAATTTAATACTTAGGAAAAGAAAAAGATAGCATTTCAACAAATGTTTGCATGAAATGCTATTTTATAATTTAATTCCTACTATCTTAAAACCAAAGTCTAAAAGTATTGAAATCAAATATTTATTGTTTTGTTGGTTAAAAATTAAGCAATTCATTTTACCCTCTTGGGACCAAGAAGCAGAAGGAAAGAAATGGTGACAAAAGACACAGTCTGACATATAAACATGCTTAGATATGCTGCAACTGTCTGTAATTATGCAACTACACTTACAATTTAATATAATTAAAGGAAGACAGCTGCCTCCATATACCTCTCATGGGGCCAGTTGACTAAAACTCAGTTGGACTTAAACAAAATACTTATCATCCCAGAGTAATTTATTCTTAGGTAGACAGACACCTCCACCAAAGCCTCTGAATTTTAAACAGCAAAGTTAAGCCCTCTAAATATACATACACAATTTCATTTTCACATTTACAAGAAAAACCTCTTTGAGATTAAAATACTATCTGATGCTCACTGAAAAAGTGATTTTAAATACTCTGCATCAGGATGTGTGCTACTGCAAACTAATGTAATTCTACTGTTTTACCTGCAACTTTGCTGATTCACACCAGCCGAATGCCTGGTTATCTGTTTTTCAACCAAAGATAGCAATTTTTTGCTTGAGGTGAATGTTAACAAAAGCCCTGGCAGCAGGAGCATCTTATATTCAGGCAATAATGCTGATTGTAAAAGCTGCTGTCAATCACCCTCAGTGCACAGTAGTTTCAGAAGCTGCAAGTGTTCATGAGTATTGAATTAATTTTTTTTTGGCCAAATAATAAAGCCTTACATGCACAATCTTCATTCAGTGGCAGTTTGAGAAAAGCAGGTGCTCTTTTCAGAAAGGACACAGTTAGGGTCACTTCTTCCCCTGCATTGCGAAGGACCTGAACCTGGAAGAGAAATACAGACAGATACTTTGAAACAAATACATGACCAAATGCATCAACAAATGTAAGCAATGCCACACAGATTTCAAATATCAGATTATAACTGCTTAGTAATTTATTGCAATTCTATTTGTTTAAAAAGAAAGCAAGACATAAAGTTTGCTAAATGCTTCTCTGTTGTGTTTCTAGCCACATACCTAGTTAATGGAGTGAGGAGGGCATTTGCTTCCTTTGACCTGTGCTATTATACAACTTGCTTCCTGATAGTATTCAGCTGTCTATGTCCTTCTTTTACATCATCCACCCTAGTACGTATGCATTAAAATGCATATATATTTTTTTTTCTTCCTACAAAGTTGTCTCTTAAATCCTCAACAGTAAGAACAGCAGTAGTTTCCACAGCTGTGCCATAATCCTATGAGTAAGTCTTACCAACAGCCACAGTTAAATTTAGCTGAAGCACTCCAGCATGGATGAGAGACCTAATCTTCCTCATAGACACAGAGGAAAAGTACCTATTTTAAGCCTTAAATCTTAGGTAAGCACAATCTTGGGTTTTGCCAAAGGGCAGCTAGCATGTTGGACATGGGAATGCGCAAATCACCTATCCAGCTGTGAACACTTTTAGCCTTCCTGTACTCTCCCACAGTTGCTCCTTTGGCTCTTGGTCATGCCTTTAGCTCTTGTGTGGTACAGCTGACAGACACCCCAAACATACTGTAGAACAAAGGAACTCCAGGCACCTCCCCAGAGTGGCACAAAGGAGACACAAAGGCAACTAAGCAAAATCCTATACTTAACATTGGAGGAGGAACATTTGAATCAGCTTATAAGAGCCAAGAAGCTTCAAGCTGCATGGCTTTGTTTCAGAGAACAACTATTTTTTGTTCCGGGTCTATAACTTCAAAACTCTTTAAGGGCTGATTTAATTTGGGCTTACAATGACAGAAGATTGCACCATGCCTCTCTGTGTGGAGAGCCAGATCATTGCAGCTGCATTTGGAGAGCTGCTACACAGCCAGATATTAGACAAACATTTTAAACTAGCGCATATCTGCTCCCTTTCTGCTGTGTAGCTGGATAACACACAGGTAACACTTCTGTCATGCTGCTGCTTGTGAGAAAGCCTTGTAAATAATTTATGAAGGATTGCTATTCTTTAATTATGCCTTATCAACAACCTACCTGACTGATTTAGTTACATGCATGTGTATGACTACACATAGGAATGTTTTCACTTAGAATCACTGCATTATGTCATTAACTTAAAGCACTTCTTCAAGAAAAAATGTTGACTTGAAATACAATACTTTCTACTGCATGCTGGTTACCACAGATGACTAACAGTATGATGACAGAATATTTGATTTAGTATCTGAAATTTTAGTCTCTATAGTTTAAAATAGTCAAGTGTCAAGGCACGTTTTCAGTGTAGTATATGTTTATATGTATGTGTGCAAATAAACAAACACACATCACGACAAATTTAGCTAACTTACATGGCATGCCAAAAACTAAAATTTTAACAGATTCATAGAGTCATTTAGGCTGAAACATGAGCCTTTTTGATGTGCACTTTCCAATTCTGATATATTTTATATCTTAAAATTTGTAAGTAGCACTTATTTCATAGAGAGATAACTTGCAATATGCAGGACAGTAGATCAAGACTCTGAGTCCTGCATTCCATCAGAGAAATCATTCTCTACCCTCAGCCTCCACAGAATATTCATCCTTCTTCTCTCTAATGTATCAGTCACACAGTTCAGAATAGTCATAACAAAGGCAGAAACTTACAGGTGAAACAACAGATGTGAAAAGACAAAGTGCAGGAAAGTACCCACTGCCTCTTAAAAAAATCTTTCTTTTTACTCAGGAACAAAGAAGAAATAAGTGGAGAAGTTACAGCATTACCAACTTTAGTTTGTAAAGTCACCTTTCAAGAAACCTAAGAATAAGTGGATGTCATCTGTGAAAGAGGCTGAGACAGTAAACTACCCTGAATCTTTCTTCTTTCAGGAGTAAAACAAGTTATGAATCCACATGATTTCACTTGATAATGCATTGCACTGTAAAGCCTGTAAGATGCCATAAGTAGTCTACTGTGACCTTTTTCTCCAACCTCTCTCCCTCTCAAACCTCTTTATTTCATAGGATGAGAACTGTAAGCTGGATAACATTTCAGTTGAAATCAGCAATATTTATTTCAGTGAAGTGTATTTTGGAGTGTATGAAGCATAGAATCCAGAAAGAGGCTGGATTTTGACAGGCAGAATAAAAACTAAAGAGACATAAAAGATTAAAAGAGAAAACTACTAGGTAATGATTAGAACAAAGAGCTGATGAATTATCGATCCCATTTCGCTTACTTTCTAGTCATTAACAAAACCATTTTGGGAAATAAGGTCAGTTGAAGAAAATGGGAATTTTAATTACTTTATTGGCTTTTCCTAGCTTTCAATTGAAAGCTTTACTGGTTTTTTTTATATTCTTTGTCCTTAATTTACTTGAGAAATGAACAATTGTAGAACTGTTTTAAATAAATTATGCCTTATGGTAGTCATTTACTTTGTGTCCTCATTCACCAAGTACAGCATATCATACTGCCATTTTTCTGTGCAGAAAGAGAATGAGGCACAATGGGAAACCTGCTTTTATAGAAGAATATTTTTAGTGGTACACTAGAACAGCTTATGTTCATGAGTGAAAAACCGATAACTCAAAAAAAAAGAAAAGTAACAGTCAAAAATGATATGACTAATTTTTATGAGGAATTATGTTTATGAAAAAAAACTCATTTGAAACACAGGGAGTCAGTTTGTCTGGAAGAGACAATACAGTTAGAATTTCTAGAGTTTTATAAATATGAGTGGAATTCTACCAACAGTCAGAGTTACTGACACACTAAGTAATTCTTCTCTCTTCCTCATTGACAAACATTTGCTTGAAACAAAAATTTGCAGAGCTAATATGAGGACAGTGCAAATGTAAATGCATTGCTCATGTCATGTACCTTCATGAAAAATGAATTTAGCTGCACAAGTGATCCATGTGGACCTGAAGAATTGGTAGTATATTCCACCAACTAAGCAGCAGTGAGGTTTTACCACTGAAATCAATTAATGAGCACATTGATGAAATCAG
This sequence comes from Sclerurus mexicanus, assembly GCA_013396755.1. Lineage (NCBI taxonomy): Eukaryota > Metazoa > Chordata > Aves > Passeriformes > Furnariidae > Sclerurus > Sclerurus mexicanus. The sequence continues at coordinate 489,793 of VWZF01002182.1, forward strand.
TTGTCAATCATGATATAATTTTTAGATAAAGAAATGGATAGATATGTGATCAGCCATCCTGTTCTCTTACTTGAAAGCTCCCTCACATCTATTTCATTGCCAATACCTTGTCAATCAAGTGCTATCAACAAAATTCTTAGCTACTTTTGAAGTGATAATTCTAGAAATATTTCAAGGTTACTTTCAAATACAAGAGGGAAGTATACTATCTAAATCCTTTATGCATTTCTTTCAGAGTTATGGTAGACTTTCTGGTTTATAAGAAAACCTTAGAGCTAGGTTGATCAGAAGAATTACAGATATTTTCCTAACAATATCTTGTATTATTTGCATGATAAAAATTACTCAAAAAGCTAGGGACTACTTACTAGTTCCTGCAAATAATGAATCTCTGTTAGGAATCTGCAGTCATTTAGAAAACTTTCAGAATTCCCATTTTGCAATGTCTACTTCCTTATTTTGATATAGTTCTATTAAATTCCTTAAATTACTGATATGTTAGTTCACAAATGAGAAAAAAGTTGGAGTTTCTTAATTTTTTTCCCCAACTGGGGTGAGATATAATTAAAATAGCAACATTAGAGACTGGGGATCTTGATTCACTGAAGGTTGAATTGCCATTGACAGTGGCAATAAAGAAGTACCACATTTTGTTCATTAAAAATCCAGCAGGTCACTGGAAAAAATATGCTAATTTTATTCTATTCCCCCTTCTTATTCTATAGAACTGTATCTGGACCTTCAAAAAATAAATTCTATTTGGAATGCTGCACACAATTGCTGATTGATCATTGATTTCCATAATGATGCCATCATTTGCCAAAATATTCCAACACAGGGTAAAATACATCTAACATTTTTAGTTTTGTTAGAAGTAGCTATTCACTTCATAAGTGACTGGTTCACAATTGATTGCTCGCTTTCAAAATAAGTGATTATTTTTGAGAAACGCTGCTTCCATAATATCTGTACAATCAAATTACTAATGATAATGCTAGTCAGAAATGAGTCTGGATTTGAATGAGCTTCATTCCCACTGCATATAAATGGTTAAAAAAAAAAATATTAATGAATAGCAGCTATGTAAGTAGACCATTTTCAGTTCATTACTGCTAATAGAGAAGGCATCTCTAAAATTTGCAACAAATAAAAATATTTAAAACATTTGAAGGTCCTGACTGATGGCAAGTTGAACATGAGTCAGCAGTGCCCTGGCAGCCAGGAGGGCCAACCGTGTCCTGGGGGCATCAGGCAAAGCATCGCCAGCTGGGCGAGGGAGGGGATTGTCCCACTCTGCTCTGCACTGGGGCAGCCTCACCTAGAATATTGTGGGCTGTTAGGGGCACCACAATATAAGAAAGACGCCAAGCTATTAGAAAGTGTCTAAAGGAAGGCAACAAGGATGGTGAAGGGCCTTGAGAGGAAGCTGTATAAGGAGTGGCTGAGGTCACTTGATCTGTTCAACCTGGGGAACAGGAGACTGAGGGGAGACCTCACTGCAGTTACAACTTGCTTGTGAGAGAAAGAGGAGGGGCAGATACAGATCTCTTCATTCTCATGACCAATGGCAAAACCCAGGGAAATGGCATGAAACTAAGTCAGAGGAGGTTTAGGTTTGATATCAGGAAAAGGTTTTTCACCAAGAGGGTGGTTGGGCACTGGAACAGGCTCCACAGGGAAGTGGTCACAGCACCAAGCCTGACAGAGTTCAAGAAGTGTTTGGATGACACTCTCAGGCCCATGGTGTAATTTTTGCAGTGTTCTGCACAGAGCCAGGAGTTGGACTCGATGATCCTGACCGGTCCCTTCCAAGTCAGCATATTCTATGATTCTATGATTTTCCCTAGTATGAGAAAATATGTAAATGGATCCAACTTCTGAAAAATGAAAAAGAAATATTTTTTTTGAAGGAATACGAATTTCAAATAAATATAAAAACATTATTTCAAAAAATTTCCGAACAAAAGTGCAACAATTTCCTAAGATGATTTTCATCATATAAGAAGGGTTTGGAGAATATAATATTTCTATGACAAAAATTTAGCTCAGTAGTAGACCTAACATTTTCAAAGTCTAACCAGATTATATATGTCCACCATTAGCCACGGAAAAACTCCCTTCAGAAGAGGTCTGTATGCCTATGCATTTGACCTGACAATTTCTAAAACAGTGCATATCCCAGACTGCAGAAAATGCATGACCAGGCACCATTAAAAAGATTTGCTTATTCTCTTTATCATTGAAAGGTTATGATCTGTTTTACTTCCAGAGGCTATACTGACTATTCAAGATGCATGCCTTTTTTTTTTTCCTATAAAGACATAGATTTTTAATATTTTTGAGACCTACAAAGACTTAGATTTCAGGCATAGGAATTCATAACAAATTTTAATTTTACTAGATAAAAAATGAACAGTAGAAACATTTAATGCACTGACACAGATGTTGCATGGATTAAATAATGAAAAGGCATTTAGTATGGACGTTATTACCTGAGTTTGTTTTAATGTTTGATTTCACCTAATGAGTGATACTAGCTATTGATTTGTTGGTGTACAGTGTCTAATGAAGTCACCCCTGTAACAGGAAAAAGCCATGATGCTGAAAAGTCTTAATATCTCCTCATCAACATTATGCCTATATACTGCTATAATGCTGCTGTTTTAAAAATCATATATATATTTCATGCAGAATGAGTTCCTGTGGAAAGAACTACGCAATCAGAAACATTAAATATTGTCAATAAACTTTCTTATGGAATGTATAACCTTACTACCAGTGGGATCCAGAATTAATTTACTTCTACCACAAACAGTCCTATATAAAGTTAGAATATTCATGAAAGAAATGAGACAGGCAAAAAAACCCAGTAGTGCAAAAAACCAGTAGCTGTGTGAAATAGTGAAATTAGAAGAGCAACAGTGTCTATATTTCTGTGTAATTACTGTAATGACTGTAAGGGGGCCATTTGAAGAAGCAAATTTTATGGTGATGTGTGATATTGCTGAACAAAATCTCTACATAATAGCAAAACTAGTCTGAATTCTTAATAATGTCTGCAATGATATTGCCTTTTAATTTTATAAAACCTTTTAAATTCCCAGTTCAAGAAAACATTTGAGCATATGCTGAAGTCTCAATATACTCAGGAAGGCACTGAAGCGTGAAGTCCCTGTGACTTCAGTTAGTGTTCTTTCGCGAATAAGACTGTAAAACCTCTCTTAAATTACTGATGAAATTTACCCATCAGTGAAGTGGTAAGGATTTAAAACAGGAGACATATAGATCCCAAGATCTGTGTGCTTCTGAACTAGAGCAAATTTCACTCTTCTGTCTTTAAAGAAAAAATCAGTTCATTGGTGAATACCTTGAATTATAAACGTAAGGAAAACAAAACAAAAAAAAAAGAAGAAAAAAAAAAGAAAAACCAAGAAAAGGTATAGAAAACACCCTCCTACTCACTGTACAGCTACACAATGCACTAGTATCAAGTTCATCAGCAGATACCACAAAACTCATTTTGGCACAGTTACATACAGCTCAAAAGCTACAAGGCTTCATGTACACAAGTGCACTATGTTTATTTAAAAAATCAACTTCTTTAGTAAAAGCTATATAGTTAATACAGAACATTAAGAACACATCACTGCATGGTGAGCTTTTAGTTTCTATGATCTATACTTTCACAGTATTTACCAGCAATGGAAGTGAATCAACCAGTATAATATCAAAAGCTTTTTTCCTTCAGAAAACTCTTCCCAATACACAGAGAAAACTAAAACATCATTTTATGACAGAAGCTCCTACTCAGGTTGCACAACTCAAAGTATACTTCAGACCACAGTTTAACACTACCACAGTTATAGGTTTCAATTTTTTGCTATCTAGTTTCAGAACCTGTGTTAGATAGATAAAAACCCAAAGGGCTGCACACTAGAACTGGGAGCTCCCTCAAACAGGTCAAAAAGAACTGCAGGGCAGAATGGTGCACGTGCCAAGGACACAGGAAGACATGCCCTTCTATTCTGAACTCTCTTCTGCATGTATCCTGCTACTAGCACTATTTTAAACAAGTGCAGAGGGATGCAGGGAGATAAGTACTTATAGCAAAGATACCCTACAGAGCCCATCACCAAGCAATATTCTGAAAATTGCAGACAGAGGTTTATGGACTCACAAGATGACACAGCAGTGGAACTGAAGCAGCACTTAGTGAAATGCTCCAGCTACTAAGGCACTGTACAAAAGATCATTTCAGAGTAACATACACAGAGATTCAGGGTTTGATGCTTTTTGACAAGTCCCATCAGACCAGCCACTTAGAAAGAAAATTATTCTTGATTCCAAGTGACAGCACTTGTTTAAGCTGGACCATTAAGCGTTTTCTCAGATGTACAACATCATACCAGTCACCTTACAACTATAATATTCAGATTTCCTTCATTGATTCTTGCTTTAACTGTTTTCACAGGCTGATGGGCTTTAGTCACAGAGGTACCAGAACATTGCAACCTCAAGACTGTTGTATAAAGTATTAGTGGAAAACTAAGTGATCCTCCTTTAAAAAGAGGTTTCATCATATTTCAAGCCTACATGCAAAGTTGGCCATTTATATTAGCTAACACTGAGAGACATGCACAAGGTTTCCTTCATATGAATAACTAAAATAATCAGATGCAAGCAACATGAATAGTGTAATGAGGAGGTAAGAAAAAGATTAATATAACAAGTAATTTATTGGAAATATGATTGTTCCAGGGAGAACAGGGGTCCGAAAGGATGTGGAACTGAGACACCGCAGAAAATTTAAGCCAAACAGTAGTTTTATTACCAAAAGTGGCCAAGTAAACAGGAAAAAAAAACGAGAGAGAGAAAAGAGAAAATAAGCCTCCAGGTGCCAACACTCAAACTGCCCAGGGGTCCCCCATGGAGTTGTCTCACCAACCCCCCGAATGCCCAGACTTCCCGAGCAGTGGCTGCATTCTCAAGGGTCAGCAGGCTCACAGGTGATGGCGGACATCCCCACCAAGGCAAAGTTGTCCTGTGATGTGAAGTGAGAGAGCCCCAGGCACGAGCCATCTGCCTTTTATCTAATTGGCCAAAATGATGCTTACCTGAGCAGCGCGGCCAGTACCACCCAAGCAAAGGTTTTGGCACCTCCCCCCAGTTATGTAAGTTGGACCCTCTTCAAGGCCAAAGACTGTCTTTATCGGCCTGTTTTCCCATCACTTGGCAGGGGAAAACACAACTCCCCACAGGTGGCTGGGCCAAACACAGACCAAAATAATCAGCATCTAATTCTACCCAGATACAATAACTAATCTACAAAAAAAAAAAATCCATCAGGCAATAGAAGACCAAATATAGATCACACAGAGGACATCAGCTCCCGTCAGTTCTTTCTTTAATACACTTCCAAGATAAAAAGATAATACTGTCTCTTTAGTGATCTATTCACCACCAAGTTGGAAAAAAAAAAAAAATTAAGTCTAACACTAGTGGAATGGATTACTTCCAATTTTGTCTAAAAGATCTGATAAGAGCTTTCTGGAAATCTTTAACCTTTCTTATGCTCCACAATCAACACTAAAATGTCTATTAATCTTTCAATTGGAATAGCAATAGACCACAGTTAATGTTTAGTAACCTTTCAATCAGAATAGCACTAGGCTGCAATTACTGCTTAGTCACATGTTTATCTTTTGAAAAGTAATAGAAGTGTCTCAGCAAAAGGTATCAGTGCAAACACCTGAGGAAAAAAAATTGAAGTCTGCAGCATTTTCCTGTTCTTCTTTCATTAATCTCAGCACCATTAATAAAAATCACCCATAAAAATATTGGTCTAAGTTCTTAATTTGCATTTTTAGGTCACGTACCCTTTGAATTCTGTTTCACTAAAGACTGCACTTACTGGTCATCACAGTTCATATTAAATAATTAGAAGGTCATTATTCCAATACAGAAACTATGAAAAACAAGGAATTAGACCTTGCTAAAATGTTATGTCTACAAAATTTGAGAACAATATACTCATAGTCCTGACTCATAGGTCATAGGGGACACCATAGGTCCTTGGACTGAAACATGTCATACCATATGCTGAAAAATGAAAAATAACAATTCTTTATACAGATTTCAACCATAATACATTATTTACCATGATCTACCAGTGTATTCTTTGACTCATTCCAGCTGAGTTTCAGACAATCAATTCTTATTCAAATGTTCATTTTAATTACATACAATGGGTCTTGTTACTGATTCTCAACCTATAGTCCATGGACTACTATTGGTCTGAAACTGTGGTCCACAGAAGAAATAAATACACAAATACACATTGAATAGACTTTCAGCTCTACACTATAGACATTTATTCATGACAAGAAAATACCTATGGAAAAATACACAAAAAAACCCATCAAAGAACTAGAAAGCTCCAACCCATACTCTTTCCAAGTCTTATGAGCTTTCTCAGTATATCTATTTGTATTAAGTACATGCCACTCAGAGTTCAGAAATGCCTTTGCTTTCACATTATCTATCTATATGGCTCTACTTCTCCAGGATTATTCAGCTATACTAAACAATCTGTAGTTCTACAGTTTTAAGAAGTCCTCTATTTTAAACACTCTCAGCTGTTCCACTTTTAGAATATTATTATATTTTCAGCGGCTGGGTACTTACTGTCTTTCCAAGCTAATTCATGAACACACGTTTTTGAAATACATATTTAACGACTTTTAAAACCACTGGCTAAGAGGAGCAAGGCTTAATAACACTTAAAATGACAGAAATACCAGTAGAACTGCATGTAATTTACAAATTTTCTTATAGGAAACCTGAATTCTTTTGGACAACACAAAACTTTAAGCTAGTTTTCTAAAAGTAAATTACAACTCTATGAGACTGATAAAATCTACACAAGTATTTAGGTAAATGACTCAACTCTGCCATCAGTCAAATATTTTAAATCCACAAGCCTAATTCTGGTTTCAACTCATTAGATTAACATATATGTTTCATCTTCTACCGATACGACACACTTTCATTATGACTGTATATATTCCAGTAAACTTCTTATTGGTATAGCTCAGAAATTTACACAGGAGACAGATTTTCTTTGGGATCAATTCAAAAGGCATTGTCCAAACCAAACATTGACAAAAGCTACTTTAGGAGAAATGTGTGAACTCCTTAATAAAAAAAAAAAAAACTTCTACAAAAATGGAAGTATTTACACCACTTATATAATAGCATCTACTGATTTCTCCACAGTTTTTTCAAAGGTTTGAGACCATCCTGTGTGCATTGGGGTGTACAGCCAGGTGAACGACAGGCTATCTTATCAATCAACAGAGGATTTCTTTTTTGAGACACAAGGTTTTTCTATTTCATAATAATCAGAAAGCAACCATGATGGTAGCATATGTTGAGATTGTGGTGGGGTTTTTTTCCCTTTCATGTTATGGAGAATATCCAGGAAAATCTGTCAACACCTGTAGCACTTGTAACACCTGCTAAGCAACCTCCAGTGGCTTTGCACATTTACTTTCAAGGATCCATAAAGATTCAAATACTTTTTTTAAGTGGGCCATATTTTAATACACAAATATGTAGAAATTCCTCCTACTCATCAAATCTACACAGTACCCTTGTGGACTCTATTATTTGTGGAAATAGTATCATTTTAGTGGGTTCTAGTCCAATATAATAGGGTAAGAAAAAGCCAGAACCATAATTTACTAACTGTCTGTAGCCTACCACCAAAACTTCATATTTCTATTCTCTAATAAGAATTTCAAATAGCAAAAGATGGATAAAACCATCTTTAAATGAAAGCAGAGAAATTTTACATATATTCTCTTGGACTGAAATAATAATAATATAAAAAAATGTTAAATTTCTGTAATTAAGTTTTAAATTTAATTAAATTTATGTATAACGTACCAACTAAATATTCCATCACAGATTTCCCCGAAACATCCTTGACCAAGTTTTTGGTTACCATTCAGCAACCTTCAAAAAAAGACAGACTATACTGAAATGACACTTTCTGGTGATAAGAGCTGCCACAAATAAATGCTGTGTTGTATACAGGTCAGAGCTTCAATCACGAAATCATTAACAAACTAAATGAGAAAACCAACACAGCAGGTAAATATATCTTGCACTGAATATTAAAATTCTGCTTGCGGCCTGCAGGTGTTATGGTTTACAGTGCATGATAATGCATTCACTATTCTAGAAAAAAATTATAATGTTGAGTGTAAGAACTACCCAACAGTGTAAGAGAACACAACAGATTCCAGCAGGTAATCATTAGCTGAAGAAAAATAAAAAATAAGATCTCTCAAAACCACTAGCCGTATTTCAGCAATTAAGCAGGAAAACTTTAGAAGAATGACCTAGGCACTTTTCATCCCCTGTACAAAAGTCACATAAAATATTCAGTATAGAAAAAGGCTAAAGATATTATCCATATTACATTAAGAATCATAATCAACTGTATTTACAGAATAAAGCAAAATGTTCCATATTTATTTGCATGATTCCTACAGTACTCAGTTACAACTGGAATAAAAATCACTAGCAATAAAGATCACTAGAAACCCTTTTATGAATGTATATGGTGGCTTTTTGTTTTGCTTTTTTTCTGGAAGACATGCTACAGCAAAAAAGCCTCAGACAGCTTTTTCAATAATTTTTCTTTGGGGAGTTGTTTTAAATAAGGGTAAAAATCAAAGCAAAGTGGAAAGTGGAAATGTTTTTTTCTAGTAACCTGTAACAGAAACTGGACAGCAACTTGGAATCAAATTTTGCAGGAAATGCGCGCTCCTCAATAGGAAGAAAAAATTTTAATTAAATTATTAATGTAAAGGATGTGAAGTTCTTTATTTTCATAGTTGATGATACTGCACTTCTTTTTTTCCTCATTATAGCAATGAACTTGAATGGTCCAAGTTTTCTAACCCTAATTAATAACAAAACAAAGAAGCTGCTTGTTAATCTATTAAATATATAAAAATCTCCTGCTCCTTCAGTCGGACTGTTCCCATAATTTCAAGTTATCATTAAAAAAGTGCTCCTATGGTTGAACTGTATATGAAAATTCTAAGACTAAATACAAGTACAATTTTTATGAATGTAATTTGTGAAAGGATCATTAGTAATATTCAAAATGCATAGAGATTACTTAACTATATAATATGCCAGTTATTAGTCCCATTCCTAACTCTTGAAGAGCGAAAGTCATTCCAGTGACACAGCATATTGAAGTACAGTCTTGAATTTTAAAATCGTTTATGAACAGAGATATGTCTAAGATTTTTGAATACACAGCTTGAACACAGAGCTCCAGTTTTGGGGAAAAAAAAAAAAAAAAGGATCATTCCCAGAACAAGAGTTTGCTCACACTAATCCCATTGCAAGGCTGCAGTCAAACACACATCTAGTGGCAAATTTCACATTTACATATTCAATATGAAATTTGCTCTTGGCAAATATGACCTTAACACCTTGTTTTCATGAATTGTCATACTAATCAAGCACCAGCACATAAATGCTCATGAAAAATGAATAAAAAATGGTCTTAAACAGTTTGAAATGAAATTTTAATTCTGAATTTGAATAAATAGTACCGTACAAGCCTGTTCTTATTTGTTCAGTTCTAAATGTTATCAACTTCAACATGACATAAAAATAATTATTGGACAAGTTAGTATTTGAAGTAATGTTTTAGATCAATATATGTGGCTAAGTCTGTGAAGTTTCTTGGCAGCTCAGGATCTAATCTTTGAGAAAGACAATTTAGTACTTCAGGGATTGTGCTCAGTGGTAAAAATTCTCAGCTGAGAAATTGCATAAGAACATATTTTCATGCCACTTAATGCAACAGAAGCCTTTCTGCTGCAAAGTAATTGTATTGCATCTAACTGAAGCTGATAAAATAATTTTTTTATAAATATTTTTTTAAGAAAAAAAGTGAAGTCCCCAATTTAGTAAGCTATATAAATTCAAAATTTCAGGTAAACAACAGACATATTTTTTCTGAACAGGGATCCAGCACAGTTATCCTGTAATTTCAAAATTTCACATATAATATTGCCTCAAGAGTTTTAGGATCATTTTCATCAGCATCAAAATTCTAAAGGTCTTGGCAAAACTGATTTTGGAGGTACTCACACTGGATTTTAATTAACCAGAGGATATTTATAGATATTTTGGAAACAAAAGAGATTAGCATATAATTCCAAGGAAGTAAAAAAGGTAATTTGTATTTCAGTGTATTGATGAAAAATGTGCTGAATTACAGGTTTAATCAGTTTATGGCATGAGTTCTTCATGAGTTTCAAAATTAAACATAAATCTGATATATTAATCAAAACTGATTAGGCTGCTTATCCCCTTGCAACCCTTTTTTACCTTCTCTTATTTTCCTAATTAAGCAATAACAGCACAGAAGTCCATTCTTGCCAGAAGTTAATTACCATTTGAAACTACAAAATATTACAGCAAAAATATTTGATAGGTTATTATATAAAGAGAATGTGTTTTCTGAAACAAAAAATTGCAACACCAAAGTAAAACCATAACGCTTTGCAAAATTCTCTTACATTGCTGCTAAGTGATTATGCCAGAATACCATAAATTAAAGGACAAACTACAGACCTCACTTTTAGAAAGTTCAGGTCCCTCAAACCTTAAAAGTTACAGTTTTACAATTTTCTCTGTCCTCTCATTTCCTATAAAAATTCAGGAAAAGAAGAAAAACACTGGTGATGCTACATAACGATATCTAAGGAAAATTATATAGAGAGATGATTCAACAAAGCATACTCCCATTTTAGTAACATTTTTCTGTTGAGATTATTCCTGTAAAGATTCTGGGATATTAAAAGCTGCAGTCATAGAAGTAAAAGTAAAAATTGAAATGTCTTGGGATTTTCAAATTGCAACACTCACAGTGTTTAAGTTGGAAAAAAATAATACTTTGTTTCACAGACTTGGTGTTCCCATTGTTGATTAATTTAACTCTAAAACCTCACCGGTTGATAGAAAGATGCTTTATACAGTTTAAACCCTTGCAAACTTTCATGGGGACAGATATTTAATCAAAATATTTATCTGTTAGCATTCATTATGGCAAACACTGGCTCTCACCAACATTTCTTTCTGCAATCAGAAGTAATACATTATGACCTGAAGTGCAGAGGGGATTTTTCGTGTGTTTCATATTTTATTTTCCATGTAAATATGACTGAACAAAAAATGTCAAAATACACAAGACAACTGAGAAATAGCAAAGATTTTGTCAAATATGCCCATCCATCCATTTAATATGTAAATACACCATACTCAAAATAGTACAAGAAGGGAAGGCACTTCAGTATTTCAGAAAATCTAGAAACGTCCTCAATACTTTCTACTGCAAGCCAACTTTAAAATATTGGAATTTTCTGATGTAGAACATTGCCTTGAACTTTCCTTTTAGTGGTCAGCACAATTAGAACCTTTTACATGCTCTGAATCATTACTGGCTTGACAAGGGCATGTGAAGTGGAATAGAGCTATGTACATTCACTAGACCTCATCTAAAGATATATGTCATTATCCTGGTAATGCCAATTCAGCCTGAACAGTGACTATTTCCCTTTTGCATCAGTAAAGTACTAACAGCACAGGGAAACAGTAACTCCTGCAGGTCTATGTACAAAAATCTAGAGAACAGGTAACCACTGTAATTTTTACTGAAGTGTTTCTTCCGTCTGTAACCACACCTGCACCAAAGTTCTTGTGACCTGTGAATCTCTTACTACTGCAAGCTGTTTTACTGGCCACAGTCTTGGAAAACAGCTAACAGGAAACAGCACCAAACAACTTGTATAAAGACACCAGTACTATCCGGGCAAAAAGAAAAAATAATCTAGAAATAGGCCCAGTGGTGACAAACAGATATCAAAACACCAGTACCATACTGTACCATACTAGTGGCTGAGAAGTATGGGGGGCCATCTGGAAACCTCCATGTATCTGGCTTGAACAGGCCAACACTGGATACTATTGAAAAATTATACAGAGTCCATTCTCCTTTCCTCTTCCTTCTCCACCGAACAAACTGTCAAAAGATAAAGACCCATTGTAGAGGAAAAAAGGATATCTAAAAATATGTACAGGTGTTAGATAATCCCTGGATTAAAAACTTTTTCCTGGCACCCATTTGATTTTGCTATAGCCAGAACAATGACATTTCTGAAGAGTCAAATTGGGTATTGTAACTGCTGGAAGATCATCAGAAGACTCTATGTACGTGCACGTTTGCACTGCTTTGAGCACATCTCTTATTTATGACTCCTTCTGGCTAGCTAAGTGACTACACCTGCTCTGTTTAGCCCAACACGCTCTCTTAGGTCCACATCAAGCCATAAGGAAATCACAAGTTGCCTTTTAGAGGTGAATATTTCCTTTCAGTCTATACCACATGGTTTTTACCTGTTTAAAGAAAACATAGCTGCTGGAAGTAGAACAGTAATTTCTAGTCCTTATGCGTAAATGAAAACTTTTTAATAGTGACAAGAGAAGATAATTTTCATACTCAAAAGAGTTTTCATTTTTCCTATTTTAAGCAGGAGTGTTTTCTGCATGTTTATTTCCTCTGCCCTTTGGAGGCTTTTGATGCTCTCTATTAAATCCTTGTCTAGTCTCACTAGAGTAGTTAGTCCAAGTGAAAATAAAAACTGCAACATCTAACCAAAGTGGACTATGCTTTTTCAAGTATAAGCCACACAGAAACAGATTTAAAATAATTAGGACTCTGGTGCTCTACCTGAGACCCAGACCCATTTGCTTGTTTTTTTAATTATTGTATACCATTACATCTGTGCACAGCAAGGAAAATGCTGAGTCCCTGTAACAAAGACAAATTCAGGTATAGGTCCACAACTGGGAGATGCTGTGCAGAATGAAATATTTCAGAAAGTCTTCTGGAGGGTAAAGCACACACACATACAAATAAACATGAAAATATTTCTATTTACTTTCTATTTATTAGCAAGCAGAGTTTTACAAGTCTTTACAGCAAAAATACCAATGTAAACAAGGTCACAAACAAAGCATATCTGATGGTACACACTTCAAATCCACTGCTCAACTGTTTCTTTTCTTTGCAGCTCTGGCTTTCAGCATTAATAAAGCTGCATGACAAAGGAGGAACCAAGGACAGTTATTTGAAGGATGTTGCACCGTAACTGGTGATTCAATCTTTCACTCTACCCCCCTAAGCCCTAATGGATTTTTGCTTTGAGGACCATAGCTATGTAATAAGGAAATAACAATATTAATCATGCAAACTTGGTATTAGTCATGACAGCATAATCTACTCCCTTCTATTAAAACTCAGCAGTAAAGATGAGCAGTTTTAAAAGATGAAATCTTAATAAAATGACTAATATATCTACAGGTGTCTTGAGAAAAAAGAAATTAGGAAGACTACCAACACATTAACATATTTTAGAAGCCTAACATCATAGTGCTTGAATAAATTCAAGTTTTTACTGAGTTTGACACAGAAGAAAATAATTATTTAAATTCTAAAAAAACACAGCTAAAAGTATGTTAGAAAAGCAGCTGAATACATTTTAAGAATACTGCTCCAGGATATACCTAAATTCAAGGAATTTCCACTACACAGGAGAAAAATGGGAGACTATTTGCATCTGCTCGGTTCTTTTGTACTTGATGGACACTTATTTCAAATCTATGCTGAAATATTAGACAGATTATTATTAGCTCAAATTTCATGAACAATAAGGATGTTCAATAACAGATATTTCCATTTCTTACACCAGGACATCAAGGTGTAATGTCACTAAGCTGACATCAGTACTGGTTTTTTATTACTCAAGTCTCAAATAGAAAACAGCAGCTGTATAGAAAGAGTAAAACTATTTGATTTCCAGAAAGTTTACATTTCACTTTTAAATTCAGAAGTTAAAAACTTCAGATTGATTATGGTCTTCTCTTAGAAGCATCAAATATGCAGCTTCAATATTTAAAGTTGCCATTCAGTCTAGAGGAGAAAGGATTAAATGGCTGTGCTGTGATTTATACAGTATAGGATCTCTGCAACATGAGAAGGTGGTAATCTGTGCTTGCAGGTTGCTGTTATTGCTGTAGTAAACCCACAAAATATTATTCCAGAGATCATTTTCTATCACAGATTCAGAGCTTCATGTAATTCAGAGAGCTAACCCTGATAAAAATCTAGGCCTCTGTTTCACAAGTAAGGAAACAAAGATAACAAAAACATAATTTACTGAAAGACACTTCTATAAAGACAAGGTGGAGTGAAATTTCAGATAATTTGGTTTCCGATCCTGTCTTAAAATTACAATATGCCCATTCTTCTTAAAAAAACATTTACAGAAAACATTGCCAAAACTATTCATAATGAGTTTTAAAAATCAATTTGAATGAAACAACAGTTTTAAAACAGAAAAGTCAGAGTGGGAGTTTTATTAGCTGCAGATGACTGCAGTTAAGTGACTACAATCCCTATAGTGTCAGTTTCATATGGCATATAGGACTCATGGAGACCTAGCATAGTTACAGCCTTGCAGAGAAAGGCAGAGAAAAGGTAGAAGCAAAAGATACAATGCAGTGCACATGGACATCTCCTGTAAGGTCATTCTGATGGGAAAAAAAAATCTTGTGAAAAATGTAACCAACAGCTGAATTGAAACAGCTCTACACAAAATCCACCAAAGTCTGAGTATCTATTCTGTCTTTATACCTACCTACCACTACATGAGCTTTTCCTGTTACTTTTTAAGGAATGCCTGAATGCCACATCAACTGACATCTGCAGGCTATCATTTTTCATTAGAAACATTCCCTGAATTTTCCCCCAATACAAGAAATAATAAATTACTTCATATCCATAGCCATTTAATTCCTTTTTTTCCTAAAGAGAAAAAACATGCTAAGATCCAAAGAGACATGCAACCATAATTGTTGGTAGTACCTGAGATACTTTATTCACAACATCAAGAACAGAGATATAATCTCAAACATAACAGCCTTCATTTGACTGATATTCTTCCTTCTCCATGGACTCGAGATGATTTGGTGCACTATAACCCTGGATACAGTAAGAGTGCAAGATCCAGCAAAAGGTTTTTGGTCATATGCAACTGAGTTGACTCAAACTCTCCTACTCCGAACCACTCAGTAGTAGCTCAAGGGAAGTAGTTCACAGCACAGCCTTTCTCTCTCCCAAAATCTTATCCATTGTTCGTGGTGTAGTCGCTAGACCCAGAACCACCAAAAATGTCCACATAACAGTTTTATGTTGATGCTTGCCTATCTATCTTTATGTTTGGGCTGTAAATGGAGGTAAAAGTTAGAGATACATTAGTTTCCAGACTACAAATAAATTAGTTTCCAGCCTTTAGAATAATCATGAATAATCATTATCAGCCCTTAAAAGACTAGGTGTATGGATTGACAAATTATATATTGTTGGATCATATTACTTACACAGAAGCCTAAACTCTTAGATCTGTCTGTCAATAAACCCAATGTAAAGGAGAGTCCACTGGACAAGGACTAATTTATAAATCCAGAGTAGAAAGAGCACACAATCATGTAATTTAATAGATATAAAGGACTTTCCTCACCTCCATATTCAAGTTCATAGCACATTTCTTGGACTTAAACAGCCAGTGTGATGCTGAGAGATATTTTTAAAGATAATTGCTAATTATTTTTTTCCTGCAACCTCCTCCCATGCTGATACTTCACCACAGAGAGCATGTTTATCTTACCATAGCAGAGCACTAAGACTGAAGCGATGTTATTCTGCACTCAGATGGGAGTCTTTACAACCCAAGACAAACAACAAGGCTGACAGCCAGTCTTTGATAGAAATTAATCATCTGGTTTAATGGTATGAAAAATATTTTCACCTTCTACACACAGTAAACTAGGTTCAAGATTAAGTGATTCACCTAAAGCTAAAAAAAAAAACAACAACACAAAACCACACCAAAACCAAAACTGACTACCTATCTAGTCTTGAAAGAGTCTATCAATCACTAAATATTGTGGAAAGACTCTCCCTGCCATGAATTTGACTAAACTGCCTAGTTTTGTAATTCAAATAACTTTATATGGATAGTAGAGTTATTAGTAGAGCACAGTAAATTACCAGGGCCAACTAATCATCAGTGTACTGCGTAGGGCTACAATGATTATGTCACAGTTTTTTTCATTGCAGAGCTATGAAGATATGACATGTGCTTAAAAAGTTTTCACAAGCAACATGAAGTTTTGCATCTAGAAAAAGAATGAAAACCCACTGGATTTACATTGCGGATACAAGTTTGAATTTTCTGTGGGCATCTGCAGCAATCCACAGTGAAAAAAATTCCAAGCTGGTTTAGAATGAATATTTTCTAAGGCATTAAGACAACCCAAACACTAACATATCCTTATGTAATATTGTACCTCCTAAGCCTTAATTAGTTACAGAAAAAAATCAAAAAGAAACAAAGCTCCAAGCTCATGTGTCTTGCAGAGCCATTTCAAAAGTACCTGGATGCAATAAGGATTGAAAATTAAGTTTCAACTCATGTTTGACTCCTTACTGTGAAGACCTATGCTCCACACGCTTTGTATTTTTTCTGTTACCTTTTGATTAGAGGTACAGATCCTGTATTTGATAAAGACCCTTCAAGACAGAAGTGCTAAAACAACTCAAACTGCAAAGGACGTGTTGCAGAAAAAAAACATACCTATAACTCCTGCAGGCACACCAGTTGATGTACCTGCCCTCTGCAAAGGGCTATGCCTAAGCCCACAGGTTACTGAACAATGCATAGCCATATATAACACAGCTATAGCAGGCTCCACAAAATATTTACTCCATAAATATATAGCCCATGACAGTGAATGTTTCTGAAAAAAATATATTATCAGAATTCATTTACTTTGGCTGCTTTATTTATATTATGTATTTATAACTTCTATGCATATGGACATTTTATCCTACTTAAATATTGCTTGATACTTACCATTAATCATTAAAAATTATTCTAGATTAGAATAGGGATTCAATTTAAAATTTACCTGCTTCTTAAACTTCTAAACCACTTGCAAATACACAAATGCACTTTCAAAACTGGTAAGATACCAGTTTTTTATTCATAGACATTTATCTATGAGTTTGAGAAGCAGATTATGTTGGATAAATGAGATATATACCAAAATTTAACATGATGACACTTGCTACTTCATGCCAATCCCCCATTTTGGCTTTTCCAAAATCTCTTTTCTTTCCATGAGCATGTTTAAACTTTATTATAAATACACAACACATTTGAATATGCTGAGTTGGAAGCAACCCATGAGGATGATCAAGAATTTTAATGGTTCAGAGACTGTTTCAGAAAACAGAAAATAAAATCATGGTGTCCTTACCAGTTTCCAATATGCATTTGAGTGTTCAAGTCTACACTTTTAATAATATATTTTTCTCATGTCTTGTAATTTCAACAGCCTGTTTAAATCCCATTGAGAGATTTGCCATATTAACGCAAACCAGCTGCAGTAATTTAAAATTTATTTAAAATTAAAAGTTATTTAAAATCTGATCACTATTGCACAGGCAAAAAGATATTAGCCAATATATACAGAGGGAGTATGACGAAGGCTCTGAAGAAAAAAGGATGATTTGCTGCACAGATTTCCAAAAGGAACCAGGTGTGCAAAAGCACTCTGAAGAATAGTGCAATGATCTCATCTTTCAGCCTGCACTGACTTGCCCATCGGAACTTCATCTTTATTACCTCTTGCTTTCTATACCTGAATGGCACATGTTCAATGATCCGGTAGGTAGCAGAATGCTGTATGAAACACACTGTGTCCTTGAATTGGCAAAGTAAGCTTTAGAAAGATAACCTTTCAAATATAACATTACTACATTATCTTGAAAATACAGGTACAAATTCTGTGGTAATCTTCTACTTTTTGGCATTATTTTCTGAAATACAGAGTTTCCTCCTTCTGAAAGTACTTAAGAGTCAAAAAGTCAAATATAACACAAGCACACAATATATTTAGCAAAAGTGATTTACCAATGGAACCAGCCTACTACAGACCTCACAAATACATGTGATTTCTCCAGAAGAAATCTCCTTAATACACTTATTTTAAACCCCTACTGAAAACAGCTTAACTGAAGGAGGACAGCATCCCTCATAACTAATAGCCAGAGGAGGAAAGGTAGATTAATGGTTTTGTTTCATTCTTTAGGATTAAAACCAACCAAACAACAAATCTCCAACATAGTGCAAATTACAGCTTTTGAAACAAAAATGACCTCACACAGCCAGAAGGGTGTAGCACTGCTGAAATTCAACAGCCATAAGACAGAAGAAGAAATGCTGGGTAACATACAACTCAAATCTTCATAATAAAGCAGTGACCTTTAAGATAGAAAAGCCTATCTGAGAAGAGCAATTACACAAAATTAGGAAGATTGCACTAAGAACTTTGTTGTTTGCCACGTTAGAAGGTAGAGTC
This sequence comes from Sclerurus mexicanus, assembly GCA_013396755.1. NCBI lineage: Eukaryota > Metazoa > Chordata > Aves > Passeriformes > Furnariidae > Sclerurus > Sclerurus mexicanus. The sequence goes on from VWZF01002182.1 coordinate 508,372, forward strand.
ATATTTGTTTAGGAGTAATAATAACACTAGTGATGCCACCACATTGGTATCAGGGTACCATCTCAGTAAATACAAACAACAAAAAGTAGACTGAAAAACAGAAAAGCTCACCACTTCTTCATGCCTGCATTTTCTCACATTAATTCCATTAATCTGTTATTAAAAAGATAAAGAGAAGACTTACTCTACATTTCATAAGTATAGATTTCATTTCACTTTTCTAGAAAAATACAAAGTAATTTGTAATTTTACTCACCTGTAGAATTGCATCTCCTATAAAGAGTAAACCTGAAAGTTCAGCTGAAAACAGAAAGCATATTTTTCACTCATTTTGTACAAAACATCCTACATTCTGGGTACATGAATTCTAATTTAGTGTCTTTACATAATCTTTTAAAACTTAGAACAAAAACCCTATAAAAAACCCAACATAAAACGTCCAAACAAATGATTTGGCTTCTATTTTTTAAACCTATTTCAAATACTGATATTTCAGTAATAATAAAAGAGTCTATCCAGCCCAAGTACAACACTATGAAACATTATCCATCAATCACTAGCACTTATCAGGCCGTTATGGTGAGGTATGGCATACTTTTTGGAACAGAAAGAGACTGCATGACTAAGTCTTATTTGCCAGTGAGAGACTACTTCTTACAAACTGAGAAAAAAAAAGTAACATGGAGACTCCAGAGCTACTTATGAATGACTAATTTAACATGTAACATCTTTACCAAAGATGAACTATCCTTTAGATCCTGTATCCTCTGATAAATAACATGGAGTATTCATACTAAGTAACACTTTATATGCTGAGGAGCTAGAAAACCAGTATATTGTGCAAAATCACTACTCAAACTGAATTTCATTTTTAAAACAAAACTGTACCACAAAGACATTTACAAAATCTAATTCTACACTTGCAATTTTTGAATACTATGTTTCAGAGCTATCTGATACAAACATACTTTGTAAGCATACCAGAATTAGAACAAAGATGAAACGTCTATAAAAAAATTAATAATCCCTAACATGAGAACTGAGGAATGCTAACAGATTACATGCAATTATTTATCTAGAGCATTCCATATTATCCCAGAAGATACTGTCTGGAAAAGACTAGAACTGGGCTTGATCCACAAACTTTATTTATTTCCATGAGGGAGTTAGAGGTGGAGGAGTGCACTGCATGCAATAGAAGGGTCAGACTGTATGGAGCTCACAGAGGGCAATGGCACAGTTGAGAGCTTCTGCGTAAGAAACAAGGGGCAAACAAATAATGTGGATGTCATTATGGGAGTATGTTATAGACCTTCCAGCCAGAATGATGATGCCAATGAATCATTCTTTGAGGAACTAAGGGACACTTCCAAGTCAACAGCCCTTGTCCTTACAGTGGACTTCAACTTGTCAGAAATTAACTCGGAGCATGACACAGCTGGTACAATCCAGGCCAGAAGCTTCCTAAAAAACCTGAATGACAACTTTATGGAACAGATCCTAAGGGAGCCAACTTGGAAAGATGTCTTCCTTGATCTGCTGCTTGTCAACAGAGTGGTAGATCTCATGAATGAAGTGGAGATCAGTGGCCAGCTTGGCCACAGAGACAGGAAGAAGAGTGTCAACAAAACCTCCACTCTGGTCATGAGGAGAGCAGAGTGATATGTCCTGTCATGCTGTCCATTGTAAAATTCCCCACCCCAGGGGAGGTACAAGGCATTCTCACCTGAACTTGAAGTGTATAATAATTCATGAGGCCTCAAAAGTTTGGGGAGGGGGGTGGTGTTTCTCCCAGCCCCAGTGGATCAAGACTACCACTTCAACAGGACTGTGACCACCACTTCAACCAAGAGACATGGAACCTGAAACTATGAAGTTTCATCACTGGATTCAGTGGGTGGTGACTTTATATCTTAGGACCCTTGTCCTTTCTCTTTCTCTCCCTTAGACACTTCCTTAAATGTTATTTTTATGCTTTAATATTGCTGTATTACTAAAGATGATAACGCCCAAACAGCAACATACCTGCTTACCTTTAAAATTGTTCTAAAATAAATCACACATATATATGTTTACAAACATCAATTGTTCGGAGTTGTTTCACTCTAACCCACCCCAAAGGATTTATTAACAAGAACCTGGGCTACCCTCCCATGCTGGGGTGGGTAGCAACAGATCTGCTGCTTCAGTTGGATCCCTACAAATCTATGAGGCTTGATGGGATTCATCCAAGAATCCTCAAAGAGCTAGCTGATATCACTACAAAACCTCTCAGTGATTTTTGAGATGTCCTGGGATTCCACAGAAGTTCCAACTGACTGGAAGCTGGCAAATATTGTCTCAATTTTCAAGAAGAGCAAGAAGGAGGACCCTGAAAACTACAGGCCTGTCAGTCTCACTTCAGTGCCTGGTAAAATTATGGAGAAGATTATTCTGAGAAGTATTGAAAAACACCTGAAAGACAACACAATCATCAGTCAAAGCCAGTATGGCTTCAAAAGAGGAAAGTCGTGCTTATCCAACTCCAACCTGATTTTCTTTTATGACAAAGTAATCCACCTAGGTGATTAAGGGAAGCCAGTTGCTGTAATCTTTATGGATTTCAGTAAAGCTTTCCATACTGTCTCTCACTGTACCCTTCTAGAGAAAATGTCCAGATAAACACAAAATGTACAAATAAACACATCATGTGGTGGGTGAGCAATTGGCTCACAGGTCAGGAACAGAGGGTAATAGCAAATGAGGTAACAACAGACCAGCAACCTGTCACTAGTGGGGCTCCACAGGGCTCCGTCTCAGGCCCTGTGCTCTTCAGTATCTTCATACATTACTTGGACACACGACTGGAAGGGATACCCAGCAAGTTTGCAGATGACACAAAACTGGGAGGAGCTGTTGACTCCCTCGAAGGTAGGGAGGGCCTGAAGAGGGACTGCAACAAATCAGAGGATTGGGAAATCACTAACCATAGGAGTTCAACAAGGGAAAATGCTGGATTCTGCAGCTGGGATGGGGCAATCCCAGATGCATGTACAGACTGGGGAATGAGATGCTGGAAAGCAGTGCCACAGAAGGGGACCTGGGGATCCTGGTCAATGGCAAGCTGAACATGAGTCAGCAGTGCCCTGGCAGCCAGGAGGGTCAACCATGTCCTGGGGGAGCATCAGGCAAAGCATCGCCAGCTGGGCAAGGGAGGGGATTGTCCTGCTCTGCTCTGCACTGGGGCGGCCTCACTTTGAATATTGTGTGCAGTTTTGGGCACTGCAAGATAAGATATTAGAGAGCATCCAAAGAAGAGCTGCAAAGACGGCAAAGGACCTTGAGGGGAAGTCATACCAGGAGTGGCTGAGGTCACTTGGTCTGTTCAGCCTGGAGAAGAGGAGGGTGAGGAGAGAACTCATCATAGTCTACAGCTTCCTTGTGAGAGGAAGAGGAGGGGCATTCTTCATTCTCTGGTGACCAGTGACAAAATCTGAGAGAATGGCCTGAAGCTGTGTCAGGGGAGGTTTATGTTGTATATTAGAAAGTTCTTTACCCAGAGGGTGGTTGGGTGCTGAACTGAGTCCGCAGAGAAGCAGGCACAGCACCAAGCCTGACAGAGTTCAAAAAGTTTTTGGACAAAATTGTCGAGCACATGGTTTGACTCTTGGGGATAGTCCTGTGCAGGGCTAAGAGCTGGAGTCAATGATCCTTGTGGGTCCCTTCCAACTTGGCATATTCTGTGGTTCCAAGTTGTAAAACTGGAACCAATATTGATATAAATTATAATATTCAAGTCTGTATTTGAATGGCTGGTCCTATTACCTATATGTAACAAAGAATGGTCAAATTACTGTAGGACAGACATTCCGATTTATTTTTTTTTAAATAAATGCATATCTCAATAACCTTCTTCAGACATCGAGTTTGCATTTGGTAACACTTCATGTACAGTCTAATGTGCCAGCCTAAGCACCCTATGTGCATCACTGGTTTTAAGAATTGCATCAAATGTCAGATTCTTGTTTAGAGGTCTAAAGAAAGAGCTGAAAGTAATTGGGAGGAGGGCAAAACCAGGCCTGCAAGGTTTTCAGGTAAAGCATTTGTATCAAACAGCATTTTCTGTATCAAAGTTCCCTAGTACAGGTACACAGCATGATACTGTCCACACCACAAGACAGTCTCCTACACAAGAGATGCTCCTCAAAACTAGCTCTCTAAAAATCAGCAGTATTTTTATTGAAAGGAGTAGTGAAAATTATACGTCAGCCAGGTTTTGAGGCTAGAAATAATAAATCAGCTACTGCAGCAAAAATGTAACTATAAAAATAAGAGAAAACTGTGCACTTCTGTGTGCTAAATTAAACTTAAGTCTATCTTTCTTATTTTTCCTGCAGTGCTTAATAGCATTTTAATAGCTACCATAGGTAATATATACCATATTTTATGTATCTACCTATATGCATACTGAAAAGAATGTAGTCACAACTATAACCTAAGGTTAACCTTGTTGCCTCCTTAGAGGCTCATTACATGCTATTCCTTAGCCTCCCTACGTATAACTTTCACACCTGCCTTTCAGGCTTGGCTTTCAGTTCTCAGCACAATAATTCTTCTATGCCTCCCTTTATCTGTGTGAGTGAATATTAGATTTTTTTTTATGCTGGCACATTTAAATTGTGGCGAAGCATCATCCTAGAATTAGTGCATTACAGATGGAGGGAAATGCTTCTGAGTTTACATTTCTGGCCTTACACTCAAAAATCCAGAGATACACCATTTTCATGCTGATTAACAACCTTCCTTTCTTGTAACTCTGCACATCTTCAGCTGTTTAACTATTACCCATGTTTCTAGCCCACAGATCATCCCAATAATTTCAAAACACTGACAGTAAAAACAATACAGAGTTTCAGCACCAACTTGGTTTGCATCAAAAATAAGTATGGTTAAGACTTTATGCAATACCAGTTTTGCTATGTATGAGTTGCTGTAAAGACTTACACAGCTCAGTGTCATTTTTATTGCTGAAATAAAACAGAGGTATTATCAAGGTTCTGCCATTAGCCACCCCTGTCTCAATACTACCCTACTAACAAGTTTAAAAAAATCATGCATTCTCCTCATGTTCCCATGATTTAATAGGCAAACATTCAATCTGCTACAGCTTCCTGAAAATAACTATTGGGAATTGAAAGGTACAAAACCATTACTTTTTGTTAAATTTATTAAACATCTTCATTTGATAAATACCTTCCTATTTCTCTCCTTAAAAATAATGCTTTATCAGAAGTTGGTTTTTTTCATTTTTTTTTTATAGAATGTTGAATACTTTACAAATGCAAGCATTAATTCTGTACTTTTTCAGAGAAATGTTCTGAGGAAGAGAGAGCTCATAGAGACATGGGAGAGAAAGGGTACAACAACAGTGTTATATTTAATACTGACTGAAGAATCTCAACACTTAATACATCTTGCTTTAAGGGGCACATCAAAACACACCATACTAAACTGATACGCACCTCTTTGTTCTTTGGAAATCTTAGAAATGACCACTGGAATATTATGTTCTGCTCCACCCTAAAAACAGAATGAATGACAATCTCGTCAATCACTAAAAATATCTTTTTGCTTAAAATTATATTTTACCCATTCTCTAAATGCAGTTTTTAGAGAGATTGAGGAAACTCTCATTCTGCACTTTTTTATTTAATTAATATTTGATTGTGGTTAATTCCTTACTGCGTCTCATAAAGATGTTTTCAGTTTACCATCATCAACTCAGGAAGTGAATTCAAACTCTACACAACTTGAAGAAAAAGGACATCAGTATATCTGAATTTTTGAGAGCTTAATGTATGAAATCGTGTTCTGCCAAAGCAGAATGGCCATGCCCTTACAATGGCAACCATGCCGTGACCACTTAGTTTTCATGCTGGCAAGAAAAAGGTAAACAAAAGCGCAAGAAAGAAGGTTTAGACTTTTCATCTCAAAAGCAACCTTTATTTGGTTCTGTCTCTGTCACACAAGCACAAAGAGTGAGGAAAGCAGTGGCATAAGTAACAAAGAAACATTAAGAGAGGGAACAGTAGGTGTTCACTAAATGTGGAGAAATAAAGGAAAGTTGGACGACAATTCAACAGTTAGACAAAAATTCAATGCTGTTGCTTCATTCAGTTTATCCTGTTGGGTCTGGAAACATTTGTGGTTCTTAAGAATAAAGTAATAAAAATAAGTCTTAAATAAAAAGGAAATTCAAAGGAAGGAAAGGCAAATATACACAGGGACACAAATGTTTTTCCTCTGCAGAGAGCATCAAAGTATAAACCTGAATGCAACGTCTAGCAATTCAAGTAATCAGAAACTACAATCTGCCACAGTGTTATTTTGCCTAGGAATGCTGCTCTTCTCTTCAGTAGCTGGATCTTACTTTGGAAACAATGGCTTTCTTAGGTCCAGGCATCCAGTGTCAAGGTATGGAAAGGACTGACACGGGCATTTTGATGGTCTAAAGAACAGCACATATCCCTTCTTCACACAACAGTGGCAATTATTTCACCAATTATTTGAAAGTGAACAGACTCTTGTACTCAAGTCCTGTTTCTGTCATGGAATAAGGATTAATCTCCTGTGAAACTGTAGAATTTTAAATAGGATTAATGTTCTTTCTGCTAGTGGCTATTAATACAAATGGTCCCAAAAACAAGGAGTTAATAGAGATCTCGGTAATATTATAACAATTATACATCTACAGGAAAAGTTCTACTGGCATTGCTTGAGATGAGTGTTGATAAGCACAGAATGTATCCATATTTGTAGTATAGAGTATTCACTCAACAAAGACCAGAGGCTATCTTCTTTTCAGTCAGGCTGAGAAGTATTCAGATTCATTAAATTGTAGTAATATAGCTTATTGAGTAACTTTCAGTTTTCACCAGAGAAACAGCAACAGTAAAAGTTTGCTTTGTTGAAGATAATCAGCTCAAGCTCACTAAATTTAGAAAATTTAACCTATACACTCCACATTTTTTCATCACATGCAGATTTAATTTCTTCCAAGTTTTTCAAACAGAGGAATAATGGTGTCATTCTCTTCCTAAGCTTCCAATGTTACACAGATGTTGCACTATCCAGGGTATTTAAAGCCCAGCAAACAAGTGTAGATTTTAAAGCTCAGAATAGCTAACACGGGTCCTTTTTACTCAGTAAAATAGCCTTCCTCCTTAGATTCATCTCTCCACTAAAGAGGGAAATTACTGTTATTACTAAGCCAGCCTGCAATGCACATAACATGATTATTTCTGTCTCATTTTATTACTTCTACCTAAATCTATTTACACTGCAGATTTGAAGAAGCTTTTAGTAATGTTCTACTGAAGAAAATTCTCTCTTCTCACTGCATCGCAGTCTGACCAGTATGAAGGCTTCTTTTTAAATTAGTCATAGGAAGTATTGGGTGTTATTGTAGAAAACAAAACTCAAAATGGGAAACAGAAAATAGCTAGCCATCCATTTATACCCCATCATTATTAGCAATCCATAACAAGATGTATATACTCTGACAATATCTTGTTGAATACTACTTCATATTGACACTGCAGCCTTGCATCCTGCATTCTCCATTCTCCTCTGTCCTGAGTAGGAAAAAGAATACGCATGTCTAAATTCTGGTTTTATAGACACAGGAGATACTCCTCTGAAGAAACCTCTGGGAACAGAGGCAACTTTTCCATTGCTTTAAATTTTCCCTCCCTCTAGTATGGACATTTAGTTATAATCTCAGACAAGAGGAAGGACAAAAATAGATCAAGTAATGGTGTTGAAGACTTAATGGGTCAGACTTCTACCAGACTCTAAGATTGATCTTTCTCACGGAAATTTTCTTAGTAATTTTTCCTTAACCGGGAAAGGATACAGGTGGAATAATGGTAGCTGCCCACCTGTGGAGGTGGTCCTGCTAGAAGAGGCAGAGGAAGCTCTAATCACGGGCAGCTGTTTGAAGCTCACTGTCCTGGATGTTGGCCACTACTGGTGAGAGGTCACTCACACCTCCTTTCAAATGTCACATGACACACTCCTAAAGATTTTTTCTTATCCCAGTTTTTCTGTGTGAGGGGTTTTTTCTTGCAGAAGTTTTTATTATATGAAAAATAGACCAGTTGAAACTAGTAACTTTTATTGACAAAGTTTTGGGGTTTTTTGTCTAGCTCTAAGCGTAATAAGAAAATAATTTTTTTTTTGTTTTTTTGGGTTTTTTTGTTTTTTTTTTTCCCCTAAGCAGGGAGAGTTTATAAAAAATTAGACCAATTGTTAGACTTTACTGTCATTAGACAATCCATGGGATGTTTTTCCTTCATACTAAAGGGCAGCACTTCTACTAACAAAAATAACTTTAAGGTCTATGGCCACAGATTTTTTTTTCTAAGTCGCACTGAAAAGTCAAAATAAATCTCAGCAGATCTGTGATGCTGTTAATAATTTAAAATGAATGATCAAAACAGAGGCAGGAAAATGGCACTTTACTGGGTCACGGTAGCCAGACTGTAACCGGAAAACTTCACTTGTTTAATAAATATCAATTTTGTTGCCTATTTCTCCAAGAACACTGCCCTCCAATTATTGAAAAATATTATGTTCTTTCAGAAGTCATACACTTAGCAGCATCTTTTGTTAAAGCTCTGCATCTCAAACTTGTCAGAGATATGATAAATTATTGAAATACTACACTACACTTACCAAATTCTACATCTTCCTCCATGGTTATTCCTTCACATACAAATGTTTATCAACAGGCTTCAGAAATGAGAAAATAATTCCTTCAAAAGAATGTAAAACAGATCAGTTCTGCTCATTTGTTTTAGATTGTGTTGGCTTCCAACTGCTTGTTAATCGTTCTTTGTGAGAATGTAATAAAGGGATCTGGCAAAGAAGGTCCCACATTACTGATTTTTGAAAAATAAATAATTTTAAAGTCACAAATCATACTGCCTTATACACATTGACAAAATATCCTGGACCATAGTATTCAACTCACCATTTTCATTACTTAATCTATGCCATTCAAGTAAGTTTGAGTTTTCTTTGTTAAAAAGAGATCTCTTCTGTATTTAAACATATTTTTGAGGGGATTTCATCACCTGGTTGTTAGTTATTCCACAAATTAAAAACTGTCTATTCACACCTGAATTCATGTATCTTCACCTTTCCACTACTTAGATTAATTTTGATAAAAGTATCTATGAAATAAAATAATCTTAGAAAATGGATATCTTGCTCTAAAAATTTAAGAATATCTTGCTCCACGTATTTAAGAAAGACCATTGCACATTCACTCTTTATATTTTGCAATGATATTTTATTTCATACAATGTACATAATACTTAAATAATGTGATCTAGAAACTGTCAGCAATTTTAATTCTAAATGATAACTCATTGTAATGCATAAGTAAAAATCAAGTTTAGTGACTGCAGAAATTTGCTCTCCAGACATCAAAAGTCCTCACTGTAACCCATTATTTCTTAATACCAGCTAAATAAAACCTCATTTTCCCATGCACTTGATTTTACACTGACATGCATTACTTCTTCATTATTCAGTGAACTGTAGCTTATAATGACAGTGGAGGTGCTGTTGACCAAACTGATGAGAAACTTTGGTGACAAAAGAGCAATTATTTCTCCTTGAATAAAGGTCTTCATGGGTCAACAAGCTAACAGCAACCATACCAAGACATATTTAAAAATTAGTATTTCTAGTCAGCAATATTCTTATCAATGACAACACAAATGCACATCAATTCTTCTTATGAGTCACTTATAAGGTCAGTACTAGCAGCTGTTCACAGGAAAATCTATACTTTCACTTTATATGCACAATTTAAGCCTCTACACATTCATGTGAAGTACACTTCATTTTCCCCACTGCTATCTTGGGACTGAGGACTGATGTGCTTAGAAGATAAAATTAATCGTGTTTTGTCTACATTCAGATTCAAAGCTAAGGTATGGTTTTCAAAATCATAGATTAGGATGACAACAATTATTATCCCTCCCTCTCTCAAAAAGGATCACCTACACTTACATATGTTCTTGAATCTTACTGAAGAAAGAAAAAACATGATAAATTCTTGCCTTTAAGAAACAATAACACTTTCTGTCCTAGTAACGAATTGCAGCGAATTAATGCGATATTCTTTGTAGGAGAATTGATGATGAACTTATTGGCTGTTTCATGAGCCGGCTGCTGTAATTAAGCATTTATTAATAGGCATTTAAATTAGAGTGCTGTTGAACAAAAATACAGTCTGTGCAGCTGAAAACACTTCTCAGCTCTTGTATCAAATCTTATTACAGAGTTGGTCAGCTTGAACCTTAAGGGAATGATCTTTCCATTGGCTTCCACTACACAGGGTGGCGTAGTTGCTGGTTGCCTACTGTGACAGTATCCAACATACTAGAGTATGTTTGTACTTGTTTTTAGTCCTCTAAAATACAGTTTGTCCTAATTAAAGGTAACATTGACTATAGACAAAGACACCTTTTGTGTAACATGGAGTAATAGAAAAAAACCATCATCCTACCTTTATACTTAATCCAAATCCTCCTACAGTTTGTCTTCTAATTGTTACTGTTCTTTCCTGGGGTGAAAAAAAAAAAACAACGAAAAACAAGTTCTGTTAGATTTAATGTTTTCTGCCAGAACAACTACATTCACACTTCAATAATCTGTTTCTCTGCTTCCATCCTACATTGATTTTTCTTGCTTTAATGAAGTTCTGAGTTTCTGAATGCAGAAATCCCATGAAACTTATGCTACACATGAAAAACACAAAATCTGGAAGAATAGCAGAGGTTTTGTCTCAAACAAAAAAAATCACATGTTCAATTCACACCATACTAGCAAGTACTGAAATGCATTAAGAACCAAACTGTAGAGTTTGACAGTTAGGGCACAAGACATGGATTTGAGAGTCTTAACCTCGACTAGTCCTAAATCAGTCCCGTATGCAGGTTGAACACTACATATAGAAGTACTTGCACTGCACTCCTGCAGTGCATTTTCCAATTGAGTTTCACACAAAAGGAATACAGCTTGTGTACTCCAAGATCACTCAGTGATATGACCTAAAGCATGGTAAGTGTTGCATAAATTCCTTTCAAAATACAGTATTGATCCAAATTAAAAAAAAACAAAAACCCCCAAAAAATCCCCCCCCAAACCCAAACAAATGAAAAAAAAAACAAAAAACAAGACAACTGACTAACCAAACAAACAAACAAAAAACCAGAAAAACAAAACAAAACAAAAAAAAAACCAAAAAAAACACAAGCTAATCCAAAGACAGCCACTGTTGATCTCAGAGCAATGGTTTAAAAATCATAACCAATGATCTAGAGACTGTTGTTACAGACAATTATTAAAAGCAACCCATTGTTTTATTTTTATCTTAAAATTTGTGCTGTAAAAACTGTAGGCTAGTATCTGTCTTAGAAATAACCATTTACAAAAAAGACTTTTTGTTTCCTAGTCTATCTTATTGAATTTTTTCCCAAAGATCATTTAGAATTAGTCAATTTAAGCAGATATATTAGCAGATATATCTTATGTCAGGATACAAAATATAGAGATTATATGGAATTTTAATGTCCTCTAAATGTGGCCTAGATTTTATACTCATTTAATTACATATATATTGCATAGCATAATGTCTTAATTATATATTGCTTATTTCAGCACAATCAGCATAGATCGCCAGTGTCAGTCAGATTTGAATAAGTCATGAGAAACATAACAGTGACAGAGAACATGAAATATCCACAGAGATACTTTTTCTTCCTTACTTCATATATAGAAAGGAAAATAAAGGAATTCAGGTTACAACATAAGAGTTTTGGAAAACAGTTATTGCAGAATTTGGGGGAAATCAAGGCACCTGCTTTCTTTTTTCACATTTGGGACAAATATGAATTGTGTAACTGCAGAAAGAGCAAGTATAAACTAGCCCAATGTTTTGGACAGCAAGACCAAATGGATTGCCTAAAATGAGACTCACCATTTATTCATTTAGGCTAATGCTTGCAAAATTTAGAATACTTGTAAATGTTTATGCTAAGAAAGAGGTATACAGTCAGGCCACAAATTTCCTTACTAAACCTTTTGTCTGCCATGAGGTTTCAGATGCAGGTAATGCTGTAGACAATATATGTAGGAAAAACCAATATATGCCACAGTCTAATGTGCAGTCTAAGCTGATTTTACACAAATGAACACAAAAAAGTCAGCTGTGGCTCCACTGGGAGCTGTATTTTTCCTTTTATCTTCTGCTCATTTCCACCTCCAGTTTGTGTTGAACATGTAGTTAAGAAGAGAAGCTTGGCATGTACACTCCAGTCAATAAATTCTAGTATTTTTGTTATACATGCTCATATCAAATAAAAAATACTTGTGCTACCTAAGATGATATTGAAAAATAGCAACCTTTCAATAAACTGGCTTGATAGGGTTACATTAACCATGAATGGAGTAAAGAACAGCACACTTTAGAATTAAATTTCAAACAAAGTAGTATGTTCAGTGAAAAACATAAATCTTCATTAATATTTGTAGGTCATGATATGTCAGTATTCACTGTAAATAGTGGCAGCTGGGCATATTATAAGTTAAAGCTATGATTTTGAAAAAAACAATAGAAAGCTTTCCTGCAGAATATTTTTATCCTTGTCATATTTCTTAGCCCAACACAGGCATAAATATCCATAACAAAGAGTCAATAACATACACTTTTTTGTTTTCACTCAAGCAAAGTCAGGCTCAAGCTATCCCTGAAAAGATCTGATCTAAATAGGCAGTACTTTGCTGAAGTTAGAAAAGAAAACAGACAAAAATCAAGAAACTGTAATTTTCCAGCATAACATAATTGATCAGAAGGTTTTGTTTAGCATTTTTTTTAGTTATTGAAAGTTGATATTAAATATTTCAAGACTAGACATTTACTGAAATGAATTTCACTTCAAAAACATACTGAAAACTAGAGCTACTTAAGTGATGTACTATGTGTAATGAAGGCATGGCATTGTATTTAACCTGGGCTAATTGAAAACACTTCTCAGTCTTACAATAAAGAAATAATACTTTGATGTATCTTAAGTATAAAGACTTGCATATTCTTTGCAGTATGATAGGTAAAAATAACAAACATGCAAGTGACCTTCAAAAATATAAATCAGAATTACATATAAGTTATATATTTCATTAGTAAAACATCAATAATCCCCTAGTCTGCAATTACAAACCCCCCATAAAGCTTAGATTGAAACAGTTTTTCCAGAACTGTCAAAAGCATCACATATTTCATGCACCAGAATTTTGGATTAGAATCAAACCCCAGCTCTGATCAGCTTTCCTCTCCCCCTCCCCCCCATAAGTTTATAAAGAAAAATGATAGGAGTCATCAAACCACAGCTATCCACCATCCAATCTAAAACTGAGCGACTGGTCATAGCAGGTTATCTTTTGTAATCAGTAAAGAAAAATAAACACATTCAATTCTGGTGAGTCAAAGCAGGTGCCCAAGTTGGGTGTTAATCACCTTCATTGTGTATAGAGGCAGGATGCCAAATTTGACTTAGGAAAGATGATCCTTCCCTTTAGAATTGCAAAGTTGAATAAGTATTTTGATGGTAGATACCAGCTTTGAAATGTGTTGCCAGAAAACTCCTTTATCCAAGCAAGTTTTACTTTGTGACTTGCATATGACTTTTTTTATGTGACTCTCAAAAAACCCAAACCAAGCTTAATTTTCGGTTCCATTCTCAACCCAGGTGAACTGAATAAGCCTTGTCTGCAAAGTGCTATATTCTAATGTAAAACAATATTTTTTTATTATAATGATTAATACAATAATGAAGCTTGACTGGCAAACTGAGGCAAATCATTTTGTTCTGATGCCTTCAATTAGCATTTCAAATTAACAATAACAATTATAAGATGCTTTTCTCTGGTCCAACAGCTTTAAGTTCTTAAAATGGTTTACAACTATTCATTAATAAAATATGGCAGTGGCTCTGGAAGGCAACACATTTTGTACCAGTAAAGTGCTCTAAGTGTCCTCATTGACTATTTATGTTGTTTCAGTTTAAAGATACTGATGTTTCATTGATTAAAATTATCTGATTATAATAAAATCTTACTCAAAATCTGTGTCAGCTATAGATTTCTCTATTAATATTTTCCTTAGTTTCGCTTTCCCTTCTTTTAGCACAGCATGGTATTCTGTGATTGAATTTGCAGTAGTTTTGCAACTTCCAAAAGCAGCTTCACCTCCAAGCTTACAAAATAATACTTAGTTGAGATGAAAACCAGCTTATTTCATTACCAAGACTGCACAAGTGTACCCTGACCTTATAATTCCATTATCCCATTTGTTATCTGCATTATACCAAACAGAAGAAAAGCTAGAGCTTCTAGGATCCTTAAACACAAGACTCAGAGCCGTGTTTTAGCTGTTTCCTGGAACAGAACAAAACTGGTTATCATTTTATTGAAAAACACAAAGCTGCTGCCATCCTGTCAGCATTTTCCATGCCTTTAACTCAGAAAATTCCTCATCCACACATATGTTCATTGACTGGAAAGGACAGCTAAGAGATAAAAAAAAAAAAATCTTTCTCAGAGCTGTGCAGTGAAACAGAAACAATGTTTTTTAGGCTTTCATTAAAGAGCTATTAACATTTCTCCCTATAATCCCTATGATCTTGAGAAAGCAAACATCATCTCAAGTGAGATCAGAAGTAAAGCATGACCATGTGAGCACATAGCAACAGTAAATAGTGAGGAAAGGAAAACACAGAATCCTATGTAATCATTAACTATTTACATCTAGTCAAGAGTTAATGTTATTTTTAACAGTTAAATCTTAGAGCACATCAAAGTTTCAAATATATTATATTGACTGATATGTGATGTCAAAGAAAGTTTATAATTGTTTAACTGTCTCTTAGAAATAATGATTAGTAAGTAACCCTTTCAAATTATTTACCCTGTATAATATGAAGCAGTCATCTAATGTGATATAATAATCTTTATGAAAATAGTCAAGTAAACATTTAACAAAAGGATGAATAAAACTTTAAAACTATTCATAAAACTGAATTAAAAGCATATGAAACTTAAATATACCATTACTCTACCTTTCCCCTAGAATATAAATTTTATATTTTCAGTTAGGGACACTGGTATCCCGGTGTGTGGTTATTCATCTGGTGTGTCTGGTTATTCATCTTACAAGAGTAAAAGTATGAAGAAATAATTTGTCTAGGTCTAGACAGAAAACAAGACCTCTCTTTTCACAGTGAATAGAACAGACACCAAGGTATTACACATATAGAATAAAATAATAAAAAGATGAATGGGTGCAGCACAAAATAGTAGCGTACGAAAACAGAGACATACATGGAGAGGAATTTACAACTGCACAGTGACATGGAAAAATGTAAATGGGGGAAAAAAGGAGGAAAATGTTAGAACATAAATTTTAAAATGTAATATTATAAAGATAAAATCAATACATCATCAGCAACTTCATAGATCAACCTGTTAACATTTGATGCCATAATATCTTCAAGGCCATGCTCTTATATAGTCTACCAGTAGTAATTCCATTACTTTTTTGAAATAAGAAAACATCATGAGAATTTTTTTCTTTCGTTTAATTATTGCAAATATTTTCATGATTTTATATCCTCTTTTTGGTAATGTTTTGCTCTTTCTTAGTGACATTTATTTGGATTAATTTACATGAGCAGCCAAGCTTTATACTCATTCAAAGTGTAAAGGACACAGGTCAGTCACGTTTCCAATTTGAATTAATAGTGTTAACAAGGTTTGCCAGCAGACTTGCTCATCTGCTAACAACTTCCATCATGTGACATTTGAAGTTTGTCTCATCATTTCAGTTTCTCATGTAATCGGAGAAGGTTGGCAGTAAGGGATGGCAGCAGAATGACTGGTCAGCTGGAAATCCCTCTTCCTCTGCAGCTGTGGTGGAGACTGAAGATGGTAAACACAGTGTCATGTAGGCTGTTAACACTGACTGGCATAAGCAAAAGCACCCAACCCTTTGCTTGTTTTCACTTCAAAATCTTTCCAGTCCTGCAACTATGCTTAAAAGCTGAAGCATTCACCTAAATACCTAGTCATAAAATTTCTACTCCTAGGAATGATTTATTTCAGAAGTACTGACTTTCTTAATATAGAAATAGAAGATGAAGAAACAATAACATAAACCCGAAGACAGTATGCATTTGAACTCACTCTAGGAAAAGTTATTGTTCTCTTTCAAATTTGGCATTATAAATGGCAATTTGAACCTCAGTTGATTGCTATGCTTTTTACTTTTAAGTAACTGCAGAAAAATAAGCTGCCTTAGGCTTTCCCTAAATAATCATATTTACATCTGTCAGGTTGTCACTTTAAAGCTGCCCAGACTGGCAGGAGAAAAAAGCGTTACCCCCATCTGATAGATATTTGATGACTTCTGTGAAAAAAAATGGATTCACTCCACTGAATAGTTGACAGATACCAACATGATAAAAAAATCCCAAAAACCAAAAAACAAACAAAAAACAAACAAAAAAAACCAACAACCAACCAAACCAAAAAAAAAACCCACAAAGATTCATTCTGGTAGCTTTGTGAGGGTAACAAGAATAGAAAGTGCTTGAAAGGTGACCTATCTGTCCCCATATTTGCAATTCTTTCCAAGACAAGGAGTTTCATTTTGACATTGTTTATAACATTTAACTGCACATCAGAATCAAAATTGTAAATAAAGACAATAAAGAAAATAAATCAAAACCATTATTTACTATTTTAAGCTTTTCACTTTTTTCTTCTTCATTTCATCTTCTTCATCAGCTTTTTCATTACAATTTTTTTAAAAAAATGAGAAATCTCTAACAACTAATTTTTAAATACTTCATGGGCTTTGTATGGATTTATAAATCTTTGAATACAGTTGATTTCTCAATAGCAAAAGGACAACTTCAAAAGTGAGATATCATATGTTCTTATCTTTACAATAAAAAGAATGACTATGTGATTAACAATGTCAGAAAACAGATCTGGCTATGGTGCAACAATTTATGTCAGTGTTACTTTCTGACCTTGGAAAAGGTATTTATTGATGTTTTTTTCTCTATTGAAAACCAATTACAATTCATAGGCTATATTCAGATACATTTGTATCAACCTCCGTTAAATCCTTGGACAAATGCATGGTACTCTGAGAGTTGTTGCTCTACCAATTCATAAAAAATGTGCATTCACATTTTATAAGTATTGAATTCTGAATGATCTTCACATCAATTTCCCCCAAAAATTGGTAATTAAAAAAAAAAATCAAACCACTAAAAAAAATTAATAATGTTTAATTAAATAATGCATTACTACACAGTAGCAATGTGACTCATCCCTATACTATCATCAGGTGAGTTAGCAGTATTTTGTAAAATCTATGACCCTTTACCAGAACCTTTAAGATAATTTTGTAAAAATGCAAACTGATCTGGTAGCTGAAGTTAACAGTTTGCCAGCTGCCCACAGTTTATTTTTATTCTTTTAGAGAAATAGTAGCTGATTCATCCTGTTAGATGGTACAGTGTTATGTCCTTAATTTTTAGAGCTCACATACACATAGGTTCTATGTGTAGAAAAATTTCTGAGTACAATTAGCAAACAAATAAAACTTATTAAAGACAAGAAAAAAATCCACGGCTCCATAAACAAACTGCTTATCTTGATAAAGCATAATAATTCTTTTACTTAAATTTCAGATGGTTATGAAAGGTGATAGAAATTGTGATGATCAAAATACAAATATTGATTCTGGAATTCTAAAGATTAAAACTATTCCTAGGACTAAATCTACTGAAGAGTCATATTTCAGATAAGACAAGACACATCTCAGGCTATCTCCTCTCCCATCATAATTTTCACCAAAACAATAGGCTACCTGTGTTAGTCTAGGCTATGTCTAAAAAGACTGGGAGTTGCCTCATTGCACAATCTGGAGCACCATAAAGCATTTTTATGAGCAGAATTCCATGTAATCAAAGAAATATCGTTAAAAGGATATATAAAGTTCATCTATACTCCTTCCATGAAGTTCCTACAGGGTTCAGCTGTTTTCAGGGTATTTCCTAACTGTTCTGTACCACAATAAACTGTCATGAAGATTTATGATGATTATATGAAAACTACTTGTTAATAATACCAGAATTATGAAAAAATATCTTGTGTATTCAGTACCTTAGGGGAGAAAAAGGTGCACCTGACCTGACAGACACCAGTCATATCTTCCAGTTTTTCCACAGACAGATTCATGTATATCTTCAGAACACAAGCTACTCCAGCTCAGGCATATACTTCCCGCATGATAAAGCCTTTCTACAGGCAAGGATTTAATCTGGATTTGTAATGACACTGCCTTCTAGGCTTTGAGTTTCACTAGATGTTTTCATCTCACTTTTGGTCACTCGCACTGGAGTTCAAATCTACGTCAGATGCCCACTAGCAGCATAATGCTGAGTCCACTATGATTCTTTCTCTTGGAAATTAAGTCTTTCTTGTTCCACACATAAAGAAATCTCTTTAAAACTTATTGATGTAACTGCTGCTCAAATTTAGATCTAATCAGTGATCATTTGAATGACCATTGATTCTTTATGGAATTGCTATAGATCCAATTGCTGCAGGACTTTCACTAATGCTATCACATTTTGTTCAGCCCACTAAAGAAACAGATGCTTTGTTTTTTAGTGTCTAACACTGTTTATCTTGCTTATAATATTTTGTGCATTTTATTTTCTTACTCCAAACTCTACGCAATGAAAGAAGAAACAAGGTTCCTTTGCATCAAAACCTTTAGTCTGGGAAACTAGAACTGTCTTCCAAAAAGGAAGTGTTCTAAATTAAGAACTAGGTCCTTATCCCATGCACTCACATTAAACAGCACTTCATTCCTAAGAAGCCATTGACTTAATTTAGATTATTCCACAGGATACTGATCAGGATGCTGCTGGAACGCTAAGTGCCTGTTTAAAGTCTGTCCTACACAGACCCAATGCAAATTGATTCAGACCCAACAAACAGAAGAGATACTGTTTTGAACTAGAAACACAGTAATAGCTTTTCGTTCCGTACCCGTGCAGAAGTGATAAATAAAAATGTTATAATCAAATTATTTGAAGATTTTTTATTATAACAGAATTAAAAGAACTTTTACTGTAGCTACTTGTCTATTGTTTCTCAGTTACAAATTTTATTTTTATTCTTCAGACTTTATTATCTGAGGCATTTTGTGCCAGTTGCTAATGAAAATGTTTGCTCTGTGGAATTCAGGTAAAAGAAAAATAAATGTGGTCACTCATCTAGAATGACAGAAATAACAAAGCACAACCAACCAAAGTAAAATATAAGAAAAACAAACAAATAGACTTAATAAACCAAGAATAAAAATTAGGAAAATCAGGAAAAAAAAAAAAAAAAAAAGAAGACTTTGGGGCTTGTCTGATTATAGGATACAATCAAAGCACATGATTTCAGATTACTTAAATTTTCTGTGACAAAAGGACAACTGTCTGTGAAATGTCAATCATCCTTAGCTGGAATGAACCTACTGCTGCAAAATCTGTCTTAATCCCAGAGGAAATCAGGGTAAAGTACTCAAAAGTCACTAGCCTAACAATGATACTTCCAGGAGAAAAAAACTCATCACCACACTAATATCAGTCAGTTAATGAGTTATGCATTCAATATGCAAATAATACGGGGGAGTTTAATTGGTGAAGCAAATAATATACTATTTTCTACAGAGCCTTTGCAAAACTAAAGACGGCAAAACTGTAAGAGAAAGCCTTGCTGTGAAAAGGAAAAATAATAATATGCCTTTAATGAAGACATTTAAATATCAAGTTCAGCAGGAGTAACAGATATTACAGCAGTATAATGAAAGTTGTATTTCTGTGATAAAATCCTTTAATAAATAATGCCAGAATGGTGTTGGTGGAATAATGGTGCCACAGTGTATGTTGCTAATTGAACAACTGTAACTTGAGCTTGAACTCAAAATTTCTTCCTATCCTGGCTGCTAGATGTCTCCTATATTGAGGAACAGTACATTCTGATTGGCAAAAGGAGCATCTATATTCCATATAAAGGACACAGACCTGTATTAGTAAACTGTATTTGTACAGCAGGAAACAGTCAAAAGCTAATGTCAGATTTTTCATGCAAATAAACTCACACTGTTTGGAGACAGTGTAGGCAGTGTGTTCCTTGTGTTTCAGGGAAAAGCTCTGAAACTTTCACCTTGAGATGTTCAAAATCCTGAGATAGATTATTGGACACATTTTCCATTAATCTACCACACTGTTAGCACTGCTACTATTCTACTAATTTACTTGTGGTTTCTGCTTTGTATTTTTTTATTGCACTTGTATTTAGAGATACAGGTATGTGGCAACAGCAGCAATTAGATAATAAGACAGACATAATAGTATTCACATAACATTTGCAAAAACAAATATTACAATACTATGCCTCACAAGATTTAACATGAAAACCATAATAATTTTGTTTAGCTCAAAGGGAGAGCAGAATGTTTATAATAGTTTCCCATAAATCTTACACATACCTCTACAAAACATAATTACAGTATCTATAAAAATGCCTATAGAAATGAATGGTTTCTATAATTTTTGTTGCTATCTTTTAATATTAAATCAAAATTCAGCATTACAATAGGACTGAAACCTACAATATTGTCCTATATAAAATTTTACAGATCTTCCAAATAATTGTCTAGAGAGATCGGTTTCTTATGCACAAGATCCAATATGATGCTTAATTAAGAAATCTGACATATTATGTAAGAACAGTAATACATAAACCACACTATTACCCTGTTCTGTCTCTATTTACAGGATGTGCCGGTAAAACTAGTGGTTCTCACAGTATGTGCGAAGTCTAGTGCTCTGCTACCATAGGAAGAAACCAAAGCAACAGAAGAGAGAAGATAATTCCTCTACCAGCAAAGCCTTGCCACAACTATCTTATCCACAGGCAATGCTCTGATACCTAAGAATGCTGAGGTTCTGCAAAAAATTCCCTGCAAAATCACTGCTTATGTCATTGCTTTGGCACTCAATGGTTCCAATACGCAAGGGTGAGTGAAGAGGAACAATACCGTACTCACACATATAACTTATTATCTTATTGCTGCTTTTTGGATGAGTATTGCTAATATTTACTCACAAAAGAGTTAAAATACATTTAGTGTTAACAGTACAAAATGAAAGACCAAACTATGGGACTAAATGCATACATATGAAAGTACACACCTGCACACATGTACACACACTATTTTTTTAATTTGCAAAGAACATCTTAAAGAAGAAATAAAAACTACTTACACCAGAATAGAAAGGCTCACCAGACACACAGATCACATCCTGCTCCTGGATCATCAAAATATCTTTGGCTAAGTGCAGTCGCACTTTGAAAGGCTCCTGGTTACCATCCTGCAGCAAACAAACCCCTGTCTTTGTCTTCAAAGGAAGGAATAAAGAAAAAAGTTTTTTTCAATTAGCGCTTTGCATTTCTTGAAGTGGTATTTTCAATCAGAATAGTTGAGAGATAGGTACAGTACCATAAATACATTAACAAATATCTAAAACTATTTCTAGTCATCACTGTATTAACTGTGTTTAGACTACAAGAGAAGAGTGCTTAAAGTAGCATATAGTGAAGACATATTTTGCAATAATAAGGTGCTATTTCACTCATGATGAATTTGTGAAACTCCTTTCAAACTGCTTCAGATCATCTGTCTCTTAATTTCCATCTTTGTATTAAACGGTGACACTTCACTTGGACATGAAGTAAAAGCTGATGCTCCACATATTACACCAATTTTGACACGGAAAGACATACAATGACACTTCAAAACTAGCCAGATGTGAGCACCAACAGCTACATGAATCAGTTGTGGGCTTTTCCTTATCTGGGAGCACAACACTGACTCACTCTTTTATGTTCCTATTCAAATGAGGATGCTGAAGTTAAGTATAAGAGAAAAAAAAAATCAAAGAATGCATCTCCTTCTAGTAACTTACTTCTTGCTCCATTTCTGTATTCCAAATTTATGGATAAAGATCAGAAATTCTGTAGGATTCTTCAACATAAAATAAGTGATTTTGCAGCAAAGAACAGTGTCTTCGTGGTAGTACCTATTTGTGCTATCTTTTGGAGCATTATACATGAGAGTGTTGAGCTGTGAAAAAGCTGGCACATGTAAGTACCATCAGTATTTAATAATTTTTCCCTGAAGGCTGCGTTGAAAATAGCACTCTTTTGTAACACTTCATAAATGGACAAAAGTCCTATTGGCAGAGCATTTTTTATATGAGAAATCTGCTTACAAACAATCTTTAGATTTGGCCTTATAACATATAGTGTACCAGTATAACACATGCATCTGCATAGATATAGATATATATGTATCAAGATCTGTAACTCAGAGGAAAATAAAAAGTATTTAAAATCTTGAACTCATCAGTGTCAATAAGAAAACTTTCACTGTCTTTACAGAGATCAGATTTCAATCCATCATCTGTAAAAAGTTGGCTTAAGAGGAGATCAAGAAAACAAAATCATTTCTGTGAACTTTAAGTGCCAAGGTTGACCTGGCTGAATTTGAGGTCTCTTTCTCAGACAAGAATCTAAAAGAGGATTTGAAAGATCTCCCCATAATGTGCTCTGATACCTTACATCCATAGCATGGAGAGAACAAACACAAATATGGAACCAACAGTAGGCAACTGGCAAAGAGAAGTTTAAATCTGTCTCATGACACTTTAAAAGAGGTGGAAAGGTCAAGAACAACCTTTAAATAGCTCTATATAATGTTCTCCACTGACAAACTGTTCTGTCACTTCTACTCTATACTCAACACTCAGACTTTGGGAATTGTTTTTCCTTGAATGTCTATAACTCAGCAATGACTTTGAAAGTGGTTGTGATGTTGCTTTTATTCTTTTTTAATTAAATAATAATAAGAAAACTTAAGAGTTCCATGCATTGAACTCACACTGGGGTAAGTGGAAGCTTTGGTCAAAAGCCACCACACACCGTTGTTCTAATATGTCTAATATTTTATTTTTCTTTTTTTAAACAGGATGAGACAGAAACTTTTTGACATGCACAGACAAAATAAATGGATCACAAAAGGAGTTAAGTTTTCAGTACCACTGAAAAATGTCCTGTCATGTCATACGTATAACATTATCATATTAAAATAAAGAACCGTTCTTGTGACTTCTGCTTTACAAACTAAGATGCCTCCTCTCGCCACAGAGTTGTGAAGTAAGCAGCAAGTGACAATTAAAGTTGAACAATGTGGGCTGTAAATAACTATGGTCAAATAAAAGGCGCTAGTTACCACCTATAAAATGTCTTTCCTCTGCAAAAGTTTGCAAGTGGGCCTTTCCTCCTCCTTGGATAACTGGAAACAGAATAAATTCTGCATCTCATACACTGAGTATAGTAACTCTGCCTTACTTGACTGCACATTTCTAATTTGGTCAATAACCTTATAAAATTTCCAGAGTCTTTCCGCAAAAGCTGAGGGGCTTCTTTGGGGGAATTAGAGGCAAATAACCACAGCAGACACAATTAGCCATTAGAATAAAATTAGAATTCAAGTTAATTTCTAAATGCATGTGGGTTGAGCTTATTCAGTCTGAACAAAGATAATCAAGCTTGGGAACAGCAAAATATTTTGGCCCTTGTAACAACTGGCCATACATACTCAGGGACCTCATTTACATGAGACACTCGAAAATATAATGAACCACTTCACTGTTGGGCTTTATGAAAGCTGGTTTATGATACAGTTCAATTAAATCTTCAATTATACTACCTCCTTCCTTCTCCTACCTGAGAGCAGCATTAACAACCAAGCAAAGGAGAAGAATGTAGTTGAGCTTCATTAGGTAACTTCAAAAGAAGACCTTGAGAACAAAGACTGGAATTTAATTATTTTGTTTCATTTTTGTATGCTGAGACTTCTTTTATTCTGCTTGCCCAGTCCCTTCAAAGTATCCCATAAACTGAATGAAATGAAGATAGGATTCTGCATCCGTATCCAGAGCTAGAATTTAGGAAAGACAACCTGTATATATACTTTCATGTAAATTGCCGTGCACATCAACATTTTTCATTCACACGGCCTCAGTAAAATTACTCTGGCTGGAGAGAGAGATCAACTGTCTAGCCTGCACTCCTGCTCTCTCTTACATTTGAAGACCTTAGATGGGGTGAGTATGAGTGTGTCTGTGTGTTTGTGTGAGGTGTGGGAGTGCAGGGCTATGGCTGATGTTATATTTTGTTCCTAGTACTAATTTCTAAGAGACTCCAAGTGGAGGTATGCTAATTTTTTTTTTCCCTTCAAGCCTCCTACATTTAACTGGGCTGGCTTGCAGCAATAAGACAGAATACAGCACATCAGCTGAGCTACTGTTGCTTGTCAGCGTGAGGTCATGCAAGGCAGCCCCTTGTGCTCAAGTGCGTGACACCTTACAGCATCACCTTATAGCACACATGGATAGAGAAGCAGAGTTCAGCTGATAACAGTTTGTTAAGCCAATACAACTTGACTGCATGTTTGGGCCCAGATTGCCAAGTACATCAAAAGGAACATTGAAAAGAACATTGCCTTATTCATAGAGTTTGGCACCTGTTGCAAAGTTGGGAAGAAAATGGAGCGTTTGAAGTTGCAAATGTTTATGAAGTGAAATATAATATAAATATAAAGCAGTGAAAAAAAAAAAAGTTTCCATATGGAGAAGAAAAAGCAGTGAAGGTAGAGGTACCTACATAACAGATGTGGTGAATGTTGCACTTGCACAATGCTGCTTCTGTTATCTCATTCTATACCTTTTTAAGCTGAGTTAGACAAGAACACTGATGTGGCAAGAGCTGATGTTCTTGGAACTGCTTGCAGGGGGGGCTGAAAACTGATCCCCCTTCAGTCTGTGGTGAGCTCTCTGCTTTAGGTCACTATCAGAGAATAGTACAGGCTGGCAGAACCCTTAGGGCTGATTGCTTCTCTAAAGAATATGGTCACACTCTGAACATTATTAGCAACATGGCAGTGAAAAAAGGCCATTTAAAAATCTTTTCCCATTATACCCCGACTTGCAGCACATTGTCCATATGGGCTGTGTATAAGATCTGGCCCTAATAATTTTCTTAAAAGGAACTTAGAAATGCTTACATACTAAAAACAGCTTCGTGCAGTATATGTGGCCTTCACAAATATTTAAGAATTAATTTCAGTGGAAATACACATGAAAACTATAGATTTATGCTAGCAGCAGGGTCTCTATCAAACACATACCAAAATACTGTAGAAGAAACATCTTTAAAATTATCTGTTGATTTAGAAGTCAGTTTCTTGCTGAACTTCCAAATACAGATTTTTTTTTTTTAATTTGTCTGGCCTAAATAAGTCTGCTGGCAGATTTTCTATTAAAGAATTATTTTTAAATTTTTTTCTCTTTGTTTTTTTTCTTGCCATTGATGACAAGAAAAAAAATTCTAAAACTTTTTCTATATTTTGTTCCAGAGGAGACTAAGTATTTTGTATTATTTAAAACAGTTGTAATTAGTTTCAAAGATACAGATATATCTTTTCATCTACGCTATTTTGTCTATGTCTTTTGCCTTACAGTAATGAAAAAAATTATTTAGCTTTGCTTCTTCTATTTTCACATCAGAAGGAAGATTTCAACAGATATCCCAGAATAGTTTAGTCCATGAACCAGTGGAAAAAAAAGAAGAGCAAAAAAAAATCTCAGCACATTTTCTATGCAAGGTGACCTGGATTTTTTAGTTTCTTTTTACTGATATGTCCTAAAATAAACTAAACCTCTGCAATTTGGCTTTAAGCCCCAAAATTTATTTCTACTATCAAGAACCCGATACCAGTAAGGAGAATGGGCTGCAGAGACTGCCTTAAACGAGTATGTAGTTTCTTCAGATTAATATCTACCCTTTTGGATGCTTATTTGAACTGAGGCTGACCTCTGAGTATTTGGAGATGTGCCTGTCACTGCTTTATAATCACAGGTATAATAATAAAAAAAGGAAATTGAATCAGAGGCTTAAGGAGGTAATGGCAATGGATTCAAGAGGTAGGGATATGTGTCAGAACCACATAAAGGATGTTTTTTAAATGGCCCAGCTTCACATTCTGTGGAGGTGTTGCTAGATTAAGTGAAAAGCACTTATATCGTCAAAAATTGGAATGCAGCCCAGACACACTGGGATGTGTTCAGCTTGTCATTCAGAGCCTCTTCTATCAGATATCAACATTTTCCAATTCAAAAGACAGCAAGTCCACTCCTGCATATGAATTGTACACTCCAATCTGAAAGAACTGCAGAGAAGTTCTGAATTTGGATTTGAACTTATTTTTATTTGATTTGTCAGGTATTCGTCAGGTAAGTGTTTCTGTGGTATTTTGCATAAATGATTTTCTTGAATGAATAAAGTCTCCCAGAGAAAGTCCTTGTTTCACACAATCTGTATTTCACATGTAAACTAAGCATTTGGAAAAAAAAAAAAAAGCATATATATAAATATGTGTGTATATATACATATATGAATTTCTTACTGAACTAAGGTACTTTCTTAGAGCAAAAACTTTCATTTTTCTGAACCTATAATGATGCTACTTTGATGTCTGAATTGCCAATGAGCTTACTGGGACTAGAGAGTTGAGGTTAAGAGATATGACAACATAAAATTGAAGGCTATTGTAAAAGCAGGCATGTTTCTTCAAATTACTTCACCTATTATATGACATTCTAACAGGCATTGTAAATTACCAGTCATTTTCCATCTTGTTATTTTGAAATTAAGTTATGAATTGAAACTTCATTTAAGAAAAAATGTCAGAAACCCACGGTATTAGAAATCCCAGTATTGCTGTTTAACAGGATTTATAAACAAAGAAAAACAGCAGCTTAGGCTGAAATGTGTAAATCAGAAAATAGCATAAAGGTGATTAAAAGCAGACCAAAAAAGTATATAACAGGACTTAGGGAAGAAAGTCATGAGGAAGTGAAAATATGGCTTAAAAATGAAAACACATTTAGTAGGGAAAAACCCCAAAAAACAAACCCAAAAAAACAACAACAAAACAAGAAACAGCTGGATGGATTTTGAAATAGAAGTCACTAAACCTCTGAACAGCAGAATGTATCAAATTATAAGGTTTGTGAAGTAGACAAGAATATTCATAGGATTTATAAAACAGGGGACAAAGAAAGTTTACCAATCAAACTAATCCTTCAAAGAAACAATGGACAGTACTGTGAAAACAGATGAATAGATTATAAGCAGGCAAATGAATGGGGCATTTATTAACTTAAATAAGTCTGATGTTGTATTCCGGGGAAAAATATTAGAAGCAAAGAATGAGATTTCAAAAGTTAGGAAGTTAGAAAAGTTGGAAAGCTGCTCATGCAACTTGTTCTTAAAGTACATGGGAAATATGAACCTTAAAAAAAAAAAAAAGAAGTATCTCAGGGGAAAATGTTCTAATGCATTATAATCATCCCAAGTCTTCAATTTCATCAGAAAGGTACTTTCATTGCAGAGGACAGTATTATGTCAGAGACTGAGGTTATCTTCCAAGAGATAGTTTTCAGAATATAGAATAAGGTCAAGCGAGTACAGGAGAGCATTTAAAGAATCCAGTGACTCTATGATTTATGCTCTTGTAAAGTTCAGAAAGCTCAGGATAAAGGGTAAAAGATGAGCTGGATAGTCTTATGGTTTAAAAATTGTTAAGTACAAGAACCAGCAAAATGGATACATTTGCTGATCAGTGAGGGAAAAGAGCATGGAATACAGAATAAGCAAATATGAAAGAGTGAAAAACTTTCCACAACTAGTACCAGATAATTTCCCTTAAAAAAAAAAAAAAGTTTGTATGCATGTAAGACCTCCTTTTTCTGTATTACCTTTTAAATTGTCTAGCATATAATGCATTTTCTTGCAGAATAAAACTACTTTAAGACGCCTTGAAAGGCAGCATAGCCTAAAGATAAGATGTCTAGGGAAGAAAGTAATCATTAAGATAATAGGAATCACCTTGAGATTGACAAGAAACTCTACTGTCTGCATATACGTGTTTAAGCTCTCATTATAATAGCACTGACTGTACCATTCAGATCTGCAGAAGGAACTTGGGCACAAAGTGCTCATGCAGGTACCTACAAGTAGACAAGACCATTTCAGTGTCCAGATCCCACTAGTAGACACTAGAAAAAATAAGGGATGCATGAAAGCACCAGTAGTACAGAAGAACTAAGGTTTCCTCAGGGACATCCAAAGCACTAGAGCAGCAGTTATTTAGAATTAATGAAATGAAAAAAAATTGAGTATGTCATGGACACTAAAAAATGTGCTTTGGCCTCGGTGCATCTTTGTGGAATATTTTGGTTTTATGCTAATTGAAACACAGCTCAAACCATTTACCATCATTAGTAAGGATGGAAGTTCCAACAAGAATCTGAGCTCCAGCTGTCAGCTTGGGAGAGCGATCTCAGTTCTACAATGGTGGTGCTTACAGCACTGGGAAGGGTGATAAGATATTCAGACGAAAGGAAACAAAATAGGAAAGAAGGGGAAGACCAAATGTCCCGATGCTGCATGACAGCTTTTATTGCCCTTATCAAAAACTGCTTAGTAACTATTTTGGCATAGAAAACTAGATATATTTTTCGCAGATACACAGTATAATTGAGAACTCGATACAGTAGAGGATGGAGGTGATAGAAGCCTGAAAGTTTTAGATGTACTGACTACATAACAAAATAAACAAAATTACCTGGAGCAAAGTCTACAGCTACCTTATGTTTCATGTCAATAGTTGAAATAAATAAAATAATAGCAAAATCTTTGTGACTTGGAGTGACTAAACTATTGCCAAAGATTTGCTGAGATGGAAACGAACCACAAGTTAATTAAGGATATAGTGCCAAAATGGTATTTCTTAGTCACTATCATCACTTTCCTAAGCAGTGCAAGTACCAGATGAAGTTTTGGTGAAATATCTTAAGGTATTAAGAAAATTTTATTAAAAGTAATAGCTGAAAGGTATATGTTGGGAATTAAAATACCTGATAGAATGAATGATTACACCTAATATTGACCTTGTGAAAAATCTCATTAAGTAATTAATTAATACTTGGATGGTACAATTCAAATTGCAAATAACACCCTGCCCAGTTCCATCTGAGGGCCAATAACCTCAGAGGACCACAGGAGCAGAACGGCAAGTGGAAGCCAAATCATGGACTCAGAAAGGGACAGTCTGTGTCCCCTGCCAGGGCTGTCTTGGAACAACTTCAGCTACAGTGTCCAAGCGTGAAATCCATTATGATAAGAAAATGCCATAACACCTCTTGGACTGAGTGGAGGTCACTGCAAGGGAGCATGGGGCAAACTAAGGTATACAGTTTTGGATTGCACAAGACCTACTATGGGATGTTTAAGGGAGGAAGCAGAGGCAGGGAAAGGGATTCAGTGTTTTGGGGGAGGAACAAGTATGGGAGAATAGAGGGTGAAGGGGAAAAAAGTGGTTGGTCACTTGTAGTTTCCTAGTCAGTGTGCTTGTCCGGCCATGCCCTGACCCCAGCCTATGCAGTGTGTCCTATTGTCTTATGAAATTACTTTCTAATTCTTTTCCTGGCTGAGAGATTCTATAGTGTGTGATTGCTTGTGTGTGTGAGACAGTCTGTACCAGCAGCTGGAGATGGGATGAGGCCTCAAGAGGCTCATATGCCCAGCTGCCATCAGCTATGAAGACTGGGATTCAGGGGTAGCTGCTGGGCCCACTGTCTAAGCCCTGTTGCTGGAGCAATCTATGATGTACATAGACATACAGATATTCTCAGAAGTAGACCTCAATGCTGCTCAGCCAGAGACAGGAACAGGGTGAGGCTGTTGTCACTGCTTGTGTAAGGGCTCTGTGTGTTGCTATATGATCTGTGTGGCTGGTCATGTAAATAATTATGTACATATATATGGATACATATAGTGTATGTGTGTGCTCTGTCTGCATGTGTCTATTGGGGATACATCTTCACCCTCGCTACTGTCTGGACCTGGGTGTACAGAGCTGCAGCAGCCTCACCTCTCCTGGGCTTTTAGATCCAGCTCACTGTATTGTCCCCCAAACAAAAATCAAAGTAGATGATGCACTACAATAATAGTGCTAAGGTTTCTGTTAAAAATTACACTATGTGCAAACATAAGGCTGCCAATGATTTATTTAGACAAAGGCATTTGATGAAAGTAGGTTGAAAGTCTATATTTTATTACCTTCGGTTTGGAAGGAAAGAGGTAGACCACAGTTCCAGAAATGACACCACTGATTCTGTGGCACAAAGCCCATTTTACACAAAGCATATAAATGGGTTGAATCCACCTCATTTAATTTTAATAATCTAAAAGCTAAAGGAGGTTCTTTAGGGCCTTCAGATTATGGAGCTTTTTAGGATGAGTGGAATCATCCTCTCCTTCCCTTGTTTGTCATGGAAGCTCCAACAAAGCAGCTGATTTTTAAAGAGCTAAATTTGAAATCAATGCCCCCATTAGAAGCTAGATACAGAATGAAACAGATCTGTCAATGTACTTGCACTGAAAAAATAAGATAGGACACATATGCCAAGTCATCTTCTGTGGCTGCCCTTGTTCATTACTGCTGCTGAGCACAGAGTGAAATAATTGCCACTATTTTATCTATACTAGCACACAATTTAAAGAAAGCAACATAAGAATCCCCAAGAAAATAATATGTATCTGCCTCTTTTCCTGAAAAAGTGCATTAAAACCAATAATAATAATAAAGCCTAAACCAAAATGCCCTTAATAACATGCTTTAACTTTTGGTCAGACATGAGGTGGCCATGAAGTTTGACTAGATTACCATTTCAGGTACCTTTCATCTGAAAATATTTTATTCAAAAAACCAAATCTCAAAAGTAATAAGAATGCTCTCTTCCATGCAAATAATCTGGAATATATTGCTAGAGAATTTAGACTGTGCATGGTTCTTCGGAGGTATTATAGCCTGAAAACATATCACCCTGGATAAGTAACACAGTATTCCTTCCTGAAGGCAAGTTTCACATTAATATTACTTTTTGACCCCACTACTCCTTTCAGAATGTTATTGTGACTTAATGTTCTTTGGCTTGTTTATTTTCCCTAATTTATTTCAACTGATTCTCAAGTCAAAATAGGTTTTAGCCGCAGTTGGTTCTAGTGCTGATCCTATCCTTCACTTCTATGTTTTCATGGGATTGTGGTCACCCTTGAAGTTCTAGACAGTTTTCTTGTTCCCAGACAAGAAACACTGTCAAACTTCCTAAACATTGTCATTTTCTGTGCATAAGCAATTTTCATGATTTTCAATTATAATAATGCATTGATATCTTTACATAATTTGGTGTAAATGGTTCTCATTGTGTCTCAATTGCTGAAGTTGTTAAAAGTACATTAAAAGAAGTTGTTCAGAGAAAATCACTGAGTAATATGATGCCCTTTTCAATGTCTACAAGCACATTTCATTTGCTTTCTTTAAAGCAAAGTTAGTATGAACACAGAAAGCAAAGCACTTCCCTCATCTCTAGTGGAGGGGGATTGAAGTACTTTACATTGACATTATGAAACTACACCTCTTTTAGGCAAAAAGATATACTCTTACCTCATTAAATCTAAATGGAACTGCTTTTCATTTTGGTCATCTTCACAGCTTCCACTCTCTCCCCACCCACCTTTTCCCCATACTTCTACACTTCCCCCTTGGTTCTGCTTAACAGCACCAGACAGATTTCTGACTTCATTGATGTTTTCAGATATAACCACTTCATGAAGAGCAAAGCTCACACAAAACATAGCTACATGCACCTACATTGTGCCTTTAAGAGGTAAATTGGAACCATCAGAGGTGAGGTCTAGTGATGAATACACCTGGAAATAGTCTTTCATCTTCTACTATAAAGTCTATCTGCCACTATGAAATGATCAGCTGAATAATTTATATTTGATTATATAATTCCT
Organism: Sclerurus mexicanus; assembly: GCA_013396755.1. Lineage (NCBI taxonomy): Eukaryota > Metazoa > Chordata > Aves > Passeriformes > Furnariidae > Sclerurus > Sclerurus mexicanus. Next base: position 540,550 of record VWZF01002182.1, read on the forward strand.
AACATTTCAGAAAAAAAAAGTAAAAAAAAAGGGTATTGCATATAAAAAGGATTACAAGTTCATTGATTTTCATTCTACTATTTGAAAAGAAAAATATCTGACCTACCTCTTCACAGGTGGTCCTGAAATCCATGTGCTATGACACAGCAAGTGATATTTGTCTAAAATGGAGAGAAAGATTTCATTAGAATGAAAAAGATATAGCAAAACATAAAAGTTACCTGTCTGAGCCAAGTAATTGCACTTCGCTTTGTTAGGTCCAGTTATAGCCATGGCACAGAAGAAGAAATGATCAAAGTTGCAACAGGATTAGGAAGTGTAAGATGTTAGAATTTGTTCCTGGTTCTTATAAAGTACACAACCTGGGTTCTTTGAATATAATCAAAGAATGCTTATGTTTTCAACACCTCCTCCCTTTCTCAGGGCATTCAAACATACTTTTCTTATTGCAAGTTTAAATTTATTTTTTGTGTTGTTTTCCTTTTTTTTTATTTTTTTCAAACGTAGGAGTACACTTGAAAGTAACAAAAATAGAGACAATTAAATGTTGCTTTTCAGAATACTCTTTTAAAAAAACATTGGTCTGTTTTTTCTTTTCTCCCCTAATTAAAAACCATCAAGCACAATGCCTTTTGTCTCACATTTTATTAATATACCTAATCTCTCTACAGAAGCCAGTGTCATTTAACAGGGTGCTTACTTTGCAGAAATATTTATGAGTGGAAAAACAAATGTTAGCAAAGTGTGAGTGCTGGCAAAATGTCACACCAAATCCTATGATTATTACTTTGCCTGGCCTTTACTTATATTCATCCCAATGCACATTTATGCATTCATTTATTTATGTGATAAAGCCACTGGAACAGGATGTTAGCAGAGGCTAATAACTGTCCTGCTGCTGATTCAGCAATAGAAACACTCATGTATCAGTCAATAACATTTTCAGGAAATACAAAACAGTCCTGAGCAAAACAGTAATTTCATTCAATGGCTAGAAAAAACAATTGTGTAACAAAATTCTCTTCATCAGGCATTTTATTGCTATTCTATATTAATAATGTACTTGCATTTGTATTATTTGTAATATTATTTTGTATTAGTACTCAAAGTTTCACAACAAAATTTGCCCCATTAGCCTAAGTTTAAAATAAAATCTGAAAATTATACCTAACATAGTAAAAAAAGTAAGTCCTAACAATTAAAATAATAATAAAATTTCTTCATTAAGTCTCTCAAATTATTTTGCTGCCCTGGATGCAGTTTTATTAAACCGAAGCATACACACACATATAAGGTTAATGTTCTCTATTTATTGAGCTCTGCCTGGTTCACAGCCTGTGCTCTATACTGATTTCTAGCAGAGCTAGCCCAGATTAGCTAAGTTACAATTCAGAAATTTAGAAAGGATCCATCATCATTCCTTCTTTATCAGCTTTACAAGAGCACCGAGATCCAATAAAGAACTGTATCTGTAATTCTGCTCTCAAAATGCTCATAAAAAACAAGGTCACTATTACTGTTTCAAAGATTTTCTCTCTGGTGGGACAGTAATTGTGCAACAAAATATGTTCCCTTGTAATCTTTATGAACTCTTTTTTTCAGCTGAGGAAGCTGAAGTGGGAAAGAGGCTTTACTCACATTAGCAAACTACTCTGAGAAGTTTCTAGCCTTCTGGAACTATAAGCACATATATCTATAAAACATAAACTGAAGTATTGATTTCCTTTCTCGAGCCCTGATTACATCAGGTCAGTAATTCCTACTACAGTCAAAAGTATATACTATGTTATTCTCTGCCTTACTAATAAAAGTTGTGCAAAGTTTGGGTTTAGGCAACTCTGGTTCCACAGTCAGTAACAATTCCACTTTGGTTCTTTTTTAAGCTACTCTTTGATCTAAACCTTATCTAATCCAGGTCATTTCCACAACTCAGTATTACTCTATTTTCTTCTTCTTTGGTGTTTCTTATGTATTATGCATTTATTTACTTATTTCAGAAATATTTGTATTATCACATAGAAGAACAGTCAAGACCAACTAGGCCTTGCAACACCACAGCTGATTATATATACAGCTCATGATCTAAAATAACTTCTAGTTCTGCTCAGATAATAATTTAGCGACCTTACAAGTATGAAGGTTAACAGGAATACCAAATTCTTTATTGAAAGCCCCTTTAAACCCTTCTTAAACCCTTTTAAAACACCTCAATATTTTAAACACCACTGCCATTAAATTTAGTATGCTTAGAATTATTCCTGAAAGGCATGAGCCATAGTTCTCTGTCCTATGTTTTGAGGGCTCTGATGGCAAACAGAGCTCTTGGCCTTCAGAGAGACAATACACAAACAACAAATATTGCCTGCCTTACCCTTTGCTACTTGAAGAATCTACCTGGAAATCACCTTGGTGATGCTTTCTTTTTCTACCTACATGATACATCACAAATAGGTAAAATAAAATATACTACAAATACTCTCTTGACATCCACCTCCTACTGAAATAACTTCTCTGGTACCCACAGGAAGGTCACACACAGAGTTTTCTCTGGGAAAGCTGGTTAAAGGTATTTTTTCATGATCTGTGACAAGACCTTTTACTCATAAAATATTGCCTAAAATGGAAAGCTGGAACAACACAATTCTCAACACAAAATCACATTCGTTGCAATGAATGTACATGTTCCTCAGGCATGCAATATCTCAGTTACTAATCTTTGCTATATAGCTGATACTGCTTCTGCTTCCCTCTATTTCCTACCAATTCTCATCTGCAGCTGCACTCAGAGAATTTAAACCCATTATCAATGTTCTTTTTCTGGCTATCAGCAATTTTATAACACTTCACATTTTACAAACAGCACATAGCAGGTTTGATTACTAAGTGCAGTACCTCATAAATCATCTCAGAAATGCCATTGTTTCCAGCATTTACACCCCAAATAAACACTCAAGATAATTAAATTACAGGAATACATATCATGCATCATGCAGAAATGTAATATCTTATGCTTGTGAAATGCCCCAATGGTTACTCATTGTCTCCTTCTACAATACATGAAAAAAGACAGAAAATATAAACCTAAGTAATTTAAAAAAATAAAACATTTGTAAAATGATAAACTGTGAAACCCACTGCTTACAGATACTTGTGATAAGCTTCTGACTACTGTCTGCAACCCCATCTCCAAATCACAGCCAGTTTCACCTGAGTGCCTTTTCAGCGCTCCTAGGAGCTTCCTTCAGCCCCACCTAGACAGCCCACTGGTTACCAGCACAAACAGCTCCATTAAGCCTCATTATTTGATTCCCTTTTGCCCCTCCCCACCCTCAGGTTGCTTCAGGACAAACTGCTCCAGAAGGTGAGAGGAGCTGCCTGTGGCTTTGAAAGGAGGAGGTGCAGAGGAAACAGCTTCAGGACAGAGCAGGGTGTGCAGACGCAGGGGAAGGCATGAACAGCACATATTACTCAGAGAAAGAATGGATCTAAAAGCAGTGAGGCTTTCTGAAAGGGCTGGGAATCATTGCAATAAAAGTTATGTAAACAAGCAAGCTTTTAAAAGTTGCTTGCCTTCCTTTCAATTTGATTTGCAATCTGCATTTCTTCCACAAATGAACTTAACTTACTTAAGCTTAGCTCCCCTCTTCTGCTGGACATAAAGGAAGTAATTTGTAACAGACACATTGGGAATGGAATTTTGACACCCTCCTTGGCAGAACAGGCAGTTACTCAATATTGAAGAAACATTTACCAAGCAGTATTATTATGGCATTTGTGTTCTAAAGGGAAATCAATGGCTAAAACATAATGGTAAAAATGAAGGCTATGGCAGCCCTCAGAGACAAAGCTTCATTTAGGATAATGCACTGAGCACTTGAGCTGTGCTCTGATAGTCTTAGAGTAAATCAGGTCATATTTCAGTGGTATAATAGACGTAATTTCACAAAGCACTTCTATGTCTCAATACTCCAGCATACTTAATGTAATAAGATAGAGAAACCAAAGGAAATTTCATGTGTACACAACAGTAAGGACAGACACTTTGTGAAGTGTTGGAAATATCACAAGCCAAATAAAATACTATTGAAGCAAAAGTAGGAAATGCTTCATACTCAAGGTTACTGGTGCAAAGGAAGAATACAATACTGTGTGCACAAATAACAAGTTTGTGGTTTATTATTATAAAATGCAGTTAAATTTAGCATATAATATAATTGCAGCTTGTAACATTTTAGGTAAGTCCCAAGAAATTCTTATTGTCCAAGAAATGTCTGAACTGTTAACTGGGAAACAGACCAAAGCCGTGTTTCAAAGGTAAAAATACCAGATCAGCAACTACTTATGATAGTAATTTTCTACTAAATTTCATGTTTGCCGTTCAAGTCCTTCTTCTGTCTCCACTCTTAGTAACATCTTTTGTGCTCTACATTGTGAAGATGTCTGAAAGAAATTATATCCATCATTTTTGTGTGTGTTAGGAAATTAAACACACATACATTTGCAACTCTACAGGGCCTTTGGCAATAATCAAAACTAAATTCTAAACTACCTCTACTATAAATAGGGGAAGTAGACTTAGAAATTATCCTATAGTCCTTTGTGCTTTATAGGAAATAAAAATATATTTTGGATAAAAAGAAATATTACTTTAAATACAAATTACATGAAGGCATATTCATTCCACTCAGATTGCCACAGGATGCTTGGTGCTGGACGAGTGGTCAGAGGCATACAGACAACACAGTAAATCAAAGGAGCAGTTGAGTAACTGCAGGCTAATAAACCCCTACTCATTTTTATTTTTTTTTCAGCACAATTGAATTCTGTTTTGTTTGAACACTGAGTTAATTATGTTCAGTTAACATAATGATTTTTAATAATTTATGTATTGGACTAATTAGGTGAAAAATTTCTCAGCAAGTTGGGAACAGATGGTCTCTAGATCCAAACACATTCTCATACTTCCCCCATAGAGTAGAACACATAAAGGGAGATCTATATATCCCATGCATAGAATAACAGCTTTAATAAATTAAGGAGAAGGATGCTCCTAAAACTCCTAAAGCTGGAGGACCCTAAGCTGCCCAGTCTACCTGATAGTGCAAGGACTGAGATGAACTTTAGAATCAGCACACCTGTGTACTTCTTTGACCATGAGGAAAATAATCATCTGACAAAGTTTTTTAACAAAATACCTATTTCTTAGCAAAAATCATGCTTCAAAACACGTAGTAGTTAACAAGGGTTTTAATGTTTCATTCATTTTAGCTTGGTTAAAACAAGTACAGTATTTACTTGCCAGTCACAATTTATTATTTTAGTGGCAAGCATATTAAATATGCAAGCCAAATTAATGATTCACTGTGCAAACATCAATTTTTCAAGAGTCAGTGAGCCATAAGGAAGTATTAACTGAATGAATGTCTCTTGGGCTCCTGTTTGTTTATCCAGTGCTGTTTGTACTAACAATTATCTAGTGTTCCCCAGAACAAACACCCACAAAATTACTTAATATGTAGCCCAGTCTGTTTTAGCTTGGCAAAAGAAAACTATTGGAAATGGCAAACTATAAAAAACAAACAAACAAACAAAAAAACCCCCAGTGCAATGAACAATCTTTGAAAAGGAAAACACAGTATTACAGGAGAATAATCTGAAAACAGTGATGCTAAATGCCAATGGGCTGCCACTGCATGTCTTTATGTTAAATGCTCTATTGCAAACTGGAACATGAAAGTTTGGCTTTGGGTCAAAGCCTGGAATGTTGCTAGAAAAAAACCCAAACAAACTTCTATCTGGTCTCCCACTTTTCCAATGCTACCCTTCAGTGATTCAGTAGACGTGTTTAAATATCATTACATACTTGATTTCAAAGAAAGGGAGTGCACGTGTCAGAGCCCAAGCTACTACAAAATCGCTCCCTCTTCTTGACTGGTCTGGAGGCTGCATGAACTGTGACATGATTTAGATAATTTCTCATTTTTGCCTAAATAAGAGTGCCTTGTGTCAAAGATAAACAGTAGTTCTTTGACTATCCAGCAGTCTGCATTTTCTCTCCATTCTCTCTCAATGCAAAATATCCTTATAAAAGACATACTGGCATCCCTCTGCTAAGGCAATTGTTTTGCACTCAAATATAAATTTCATGCCACTGGCACTGTGCCTTATGTTCATAATTTGAAGTGAGACTTTCCACATTATACTGCATCTTTTGCTTTCACTTAAGTTAAAAAAAATTAAAATTGTACCAGGTTAGAAAATAAATTAATGGTTGTAAACCCTCAGGAAACATTTATTTGAGATTTTCAGATCCTTTATAACAACTGATAAATATATTTATACCAGTATATATAAGCATGTGTAGGTCCAGAATTACTTGCAGAAGTTATTAATGAAAAAAAAAAAATTCACAATGAAAATTTAAAAATCTGTATTCCCCTCATATGATACATTATAAAAATCCTGCTTAAAAAAATCCAAATAATAATGTGCAATGAATAATGAAAATTACAACCAAATTAAACGAACATGGGACTTGATATCAGACGTAGCACAGATGACATTCATTGAATCAAAGTTAATATCTTTTATGTGCAGTTTACAAGAATATAAAGTAGCACATATATACATTTTGCCAAATGATTAAAATTTTTCCCATATGCCAACGAAAATACAAACCAGGACTTTCCAAGACATGACAAAATTTCTACTAATATGATACAATTTGAATCACAAACTCCAGCACATGTTGATAGAACTTGAACTAACAATGTAAGCATAACAGAAAGAAATGACAAAATTTAATCTCAGAGAAATTCAGAAGTTTCATTAACTTCAATGAAAACAACATAAGTCATTTTAACTTGCTCTAGGACAAAAAAAAAAAAAATCCAAATTTCATTTGAAATTTCATAACTAAACCAATATTTGCTTCTGGCCTTTCCTCATTTTGATGGGATTGAAATTAGTTGAGTAAGGTCAAAGCACTTTTGTTCTATCATTAGCTTTAAGAAATTATTCATATCATTAAAAATAATATTCCTATTTTATATTCACAAAATCAAAAAAACTGTCTATTTTATCTTACCAAGTTATGTATCACAATATAATACATTTGTAATGTGTTTGAAACAGAGCAGTGCAGTGCTTTAAGTTATTTTCTTGTTATGTCTATAGGTGTGTCTACAAGTTCTGTTCTGTTTCTGTAGCAGAAGCTCCAAACTAATTCAGATAGAATTAGACACCTTGCTGGGATGAAGTGTCAAATGAAGCAGAGACAGAAAGACAGAAAGACATTAGACACAGCAGAAAGACATTAGACCTTATCATTCCTTCCTCCTGAGATGGTAACAGAAATCACAGAAGCCCACTGAAAAAAAACTGGCATTATTTATCTATCAGTTCTATCTTTATACTGATATTTAGAGCTTCCTTTCTACTTAGCAATTGCCATCATCACCAATTTTGTAAATACTAGTCAGTTTCTTTGCTGATAACTTGGAAATGGAACTGGGCTATAGGAGGCAAAAAGGTTTGGGGAATATGCCCAGAGAGAAACTGAGTCAATGCAAGCTGGCAAAACAGAAGAAACCAGATGCTTACTTTTGGTAAATACTCTTTGCTGAGACACTGAACTCAAGTCACTACACTCTGGTATCATAATGACCCAAGCAGAACACCAGAGAACAAAACAAATTGCACATTATAAGAGCAAGACCCCATCATTCTTATTTAAAGTGGACAAAGGCAGCTCTGCTGCACTGCTGCTGAGAAAAAACTGTTGTTTACTGTGCAAGGTCATTTATCCTTGAATAGCCCTCATTTTCTTCATTGTCTTTTTTTTTCCTACCTTCTATAAAATATGAACTTACATATTTGCCATAAAAAATCAGTAACAAAAAAGATAGATTCATAGAAACATTTAAATCAATGTGATTAACTGACCATTTGACAGCTTTAGCATAAAATCTGAACTGCAACTTAGTTTCTACTACCAGGTATTGTAAGCAACAGCGACCTTCCTGTCTTAAGAATTCCTATGACAACAAGCATGCACACAATTCCAGAGGTCACCTTTACAAACTATGCATTTGTTTTGTCATCTCTGAGACAGCAGAGCTACAAGATAGAGAGACACCGAGGTTTATTGCAGTTCCTGCTACAGTCTTGCCTTATCTGCAAAGTCACTTACAAAAGCTACTAGTAAACATTATGTTCCCTCAGGTTAAGATAAAAAACAAAGCAAAACAAACAAAACACACCAAGAAAACAGTAACCTATTTCAAACAGTTACCAGCAAAGTAAGGTGGAATAATACTGCACATGATCTAGGAAATTCTAGCCAATGGAGATATCATGATCATGGTTTGTAGTCTTCACCACATTTCCCTTTTTTTTTTTTTTTCAGAGCAGATGCTTTTATACAGAAGAATTCAGTACTTATAGAAAACAAACACCAACAAGTTGGCTCAAAATTAATCAACATAATTAGATCTCCCACTTGAATTTTTATATGATTGCAGCAAAAGCCTCTTTAACTCCTTTGGAATCCAGAAAGCAGGAATTTGTAGCATTGCTATTGTAATATCATCAAGTCAAGTTTATTTATTGTCAAACTGTTCCTGCAGTAGTACATTGTCAAAATGCATAAAAAGAGAACTTGAGATATGCTAAATATGCCACATAGGAAAACGCAGCACTTAAAGTACTGTAAAATTAAAACTAAGTTAAGTAGCCAGTGAGAAACACAGCTAATTACAAAATATCCCAGTGAGAGCAGCACCCCTCACTGAAAATCTTTTTCTGTGGGGGTGGATTGGAATGGGATTGTGAAACGGTCATCCCAGCTGTTCACACATCCCTATCCTGCATGTTGTTAATCCTGCTATAGGGCTACCAAAGTAAGCTGCAAAAAGCACCAACTACAACCTGCTCCTGACATTTATTCAGGAAACTGAGGTTCATTCAAACACTAGCTAGTGGTAAACTGTGCTGATCCAGGAGTACTGAGCTGCCACGGAGTGATGCCTGTGGAGGGCAGGCGTGGGTGTATAGCTCTAAGTGCCATCCCTATTTAATCAGTCATCTTGTGGGAATTACTCATTCTGGTTATCGCATTTGCTATGTAATTAACTCCTGTTCAATTTAGATTTTACTTAATGCTTTCTTGAGCTCAATGAAAGCCAAGATGGCAAACATTGAAAGTCATAAGAATTTTTCTGTCTGTAAAGCCTTGGACACATTCATGATGCAATGCAATTATAATAAAGGTGGGACTAATATCACTAATTCATTCTATGATTGCCTTTGACACTCCACTAAATGTAGATGAGAGAAGAACTGTACAATCAAGCAGACTGAAAGACGCTGAAGTCACGCTGAAAAAAATGTTACCAGGAATAGAATGAAAAGAATGTGGAAGGGAATCTAAAACTTCAGAGGTCAGCAGAAAAGAGTTAGGGTACATCAAACAGAGGAAGCTTTTGGGCCATGGGCAAGTTGATAGATGAGGAAAAAGACAACCTTCAGGAGAGTGAATGTGAAGGTTTGCAACTACCACAGAGAACTTGTCTCCAGAAAAAGGTACCAAAAATCACATCAAAATTCCACAAGCATGGAAGTATTACACCTGTTTTCCTGTACAGAATGTGAAAATTAAACAATGTCAGCAAATTTATTGTCTCTATCATTAAGCTGTTAGTATGGACTCTCATCTGGACTTAGTCCATGAGAAACAGTATTCTCCAAAACAGGCTACATGACTCAGGGATTAGTAAAAGGATCATTTTTAATTTTCTCACAGCCACCCTACTTCAGAGGAAAAGACAGTTAAAGAACACGGATGTAGGTTGTTTTATGCAATTACCTTTTTACCAGAAGTCAGTTTCATTGATAAACATGACCTAGGAACTTCATACTTTGGAAACTCACAGAAACAGGCAGAACATTACAGCCAGTACTCTAGTTCAAATGACAGCTCTAAAGTATCCAAGTCTCCCCCAAGAGTACCAGAAGACACCTCATTATGGGTTACTTTTTAAGTGAACTTTTTAAAAGTGGGTTCCAATGGAAAATTTAGATTGTGATTGTGTAACTGAAACTGAGTCACAGTGATGACTTACGTTTGCACAGTTCTGTTTAATTCAAGTGTTTTCTAATGTTTAACTTACGTGAAAGGCTTTAAGTGTAAGTCTTGAAATCAAATGGGACTCCAGTTTAAAAAAATTCTACTGATGTCTCCAAAACTCACAGGTATAGTAGATGACCATCTATATTGGTACACTAAAGAGTGCCAAAGGACTTCTGCACTTCAGACACAGTCAGTGAAGCAAAGCAGGAGTCTTGCTCTTCCTTTTTACTTGCCAAATTTTTCAGGCAAGAGAGTAGGGAGAGGACAGACTTCAGGTCACTTTTCTTTTATTCACTTAAAATCTATTTCAGGGAATAGAAAGGTTATAGTTTAAAGACTTCATCCCCTCATCCTGTGGGGATATAGAACTAGAGGAAGGTAGAGGGTTCTTTTTCAGGATACTTTCTCCTCCAAGGTAATGGAAGTAGGAACATTTCAGAGAGAGAGAGAGAGAGAGGGAGAGAATTAATAAGAGTAACACAGTGTAAGTCCAAGAAGACAAATGAAAGAGGAAAACGCATTAAAAGGGGAGAGAAAAACATGACAGATGAGGGAAGAGATTGTTAATAAGAAGAACAAGGAAAGAAAAACTTTGGAGAGGAATATGGAAACTTTTTTTCAAAAATCATTTGCATTTCCCCAATCCACATTATTTTTTAGAACTGTTCCTATATAAATAAGTCAGCTTGATCAAATCCACGTGTACCAAGATAAATTTTGTGACTTTTTTTTCAGCAATAGTATTCATTATGCTAATTATGGTAAGCTGGTAAACTGAAGGAAACTATTTTAGGTATATGGAAGAAACTAACTTCTTTACGTTTTGGGCTTTTTTATGCTCCCTCTCCTCCTTCCTCCCAGTAGACCTGAAAAACAAAAGATTGAACTTGGAAAAAGAGAAGTTATATAAATCTTAGGGATAAGCTGACTATAAGCAATAATATTGAGGAAAGAGGGTCAGAGATACATTAAGAAATACTTTCCCTACATTTCCAAACAGTTATGTCAAGTGGGTTGTATTTTAAAAATCTTTTCACGAGATTGCCAGAACTATCAAAGTTCATTGTTTGTGACAGCCTACTGAAAACAAATTACTTCAGTGCAGCTTTGGATACCACCTAAATCGCAATTGCTTAAAGGCATTTTTTATCATTTTAAAAATACTAAAGTGAAAGAGAAATATGTAAAGAGAACAAGCTCTGTACAGAAGTCAAGTGACACGCTGAATTAAGGAAAATTAAGTCAATGTTAGCATAAGACACTGATGCAGGAAATGAATATGGGTGTTGTGGGGCTGTACAGAATGTTTGAGGATCTAAGATATGGCAAACGTGTCACAAAGGAATGATTAAGGCAAGAACTTCAGCTATATTAAGATCATGCAGCAAAGCAAAACACATTACTATTTTTAGAAACTGTTGACGACCACATTGCCCAGGGAAAAGACTGGCCTCTTGTTTTCAGTGTGACAGCAATGCCATCAGGGTCGGCTACAAGGACATACTGAGAGTAAATGGCAGACAAGTTAAATCTGAGACATATAAAGGACGATGTGAAATGATGGCTTAGCAGAAGTTTTGCAAACCTAATTTCAAGGACTCTGCTGCCCAGAGCCCTCAAAATACAAGTTCTTTTGCCACTTAATAGACATGCCCAAGTAATCTAAGAAAACCTGATATCAAGCAACTTTATCTGAGCTTGAAACTGTATAAGAAAAAAACACAATTTATACAGTAGAAATACTGACATTGAGTGGGAATCTTTCCTAATGGTTCTAACTTTAGAAGGGTTTTTCTATGCTTGTCTGTGATACTTGATCATATTTTAAAATAATTCTTCATAAAGCATACCTGACTAAGCCTGATTTAAAAGTGAAAACTAGAATGCTAAAGAAGATATTTGAGAGTTTTTCACTCTAAGAAATGTTTCTCATTTGAAAATTAAGATTTCTTTTGTAAGCTGCCAATATTACCTCTTCTAGAAACAGCACAACTTCCAGATTCTTTAATTTCTTAATGGTTTTAACAACCATTAGCCTCTGTTTAAAAAATGGCTCACTTAATGAGAAATATTTAAGCTTCCTGCTGTTTAAAACTAGTCAAGTTCCTCTTTTTTTCTTTTTTCTTCTTTTTCTGAGTATTGCATGAACCTTAGATTAGCTCAGTACATCAAAGTATGGTGCTAATAACACCAAGGCCACAGGTTTGATTCCCCATACAGGCCATTCACTTAAGAGTTGAACTTGATGATCCTTGTGTGTCTCTTTCAACTCAAGATATTCTGTGATTTCTATTTCCGTAAAAATAGTAGCAATTTTAACAACTATTAACAGTCAACGTATAAAATATCATGAGAGCCTGGAAGTACTGCTGTCCGAATTTGTAACCTACCTCTTGAGCATAATTTGTAAAAGATCACAAGGATTGACAAGTAGTGAATATCCATCAGGGTTTTCATTCACAGTTATTTTAAATTCTTAAAATCATTTGGTGGAAGAAACTGAAGAAAGAAGGCACATCTGTTAAAAACATGGGAGAAAAACCTTTCATGACTAGTTTTAATAGTTACAGATGCAGAAAAAAAAAAGATTGTCCTTAACATATGCAGTCCCATGGTCTCCTGCTTGTTCCTCTGACTATTAAAAGAGACTGTCTTAGGAAAAATCAATTGTCAAACAAACTACTGCCATAATTGCAGCACAGTGTTTGAGAAAACAGCATTTAGTACCTTCTTGATCTTGGTGTACATAAATTTACCGAAAAACAAAGCCCTCATAACGGGATGGGATCATGAAACTGATCATTCCAGTCCCGGCAGGGATTGGGAAAACTGTCTTCACAAAAACTGAAATGGCCAAATACCCAAGCTTTCCCTTTATAGATCATCATTTTAAGGAGAAAAAAAAAAAAA
>VWZF01002183.1:0-80743 GCA_013396755.1 Sclerurus mexicanus
CAGCGGTGCGAGTGCGCCTGCAGTGCGCTCCGGAGTGAAATCGTAACTCGTGTGTCCGTAGCGCGCCGGTACTGATAGTGCATGCTAATGGTATATTTTGCAACGTACTTTCTAAAGCTTCCTGATGCCTCGGCACTCGTCTGCCGTCGCCTCGTGCTGTGTCTGTGCGGGACAGCGAGCCGGGCCCGGAGTCACCGAGTCACCGTGCCCGGCGCACGGGCCCGGCCCGGGGAGCCACGGCCGGGCGAGGGGCAGCCCCGCCTGGGCCTCCGGCTGCCGCCCGTGGGGCCGCTCTGCAGGAGCCTCCCTGCTTTGGGCGGTGGGACGTGTCTCCCTTTCCCACGCTACTCTCTGGAGTTTTCCAGTTCCTGCAGAAGTCCTGTCTCAGGTCGTGCTCTGGATGGCTGTTTCTTAAAAAGTAGCCTGATGCTTGTACGGTTGAAAATACCAGGGAATAAGAGGACTAAGTGTGATACCTTAGATCGTAGAAAATTTCCTCTCGCTGTAGTTTGATATACAGTGGCCAGAAATGAACCCTTCCTGTTTGTTCTGATCTGCTGCTTAAGTGCTGGAAAAAACGGTATTATGTTATTATGTAATGGCAATGAGCAAGGTAAGCATAAACATACTTCTCTTTGCCACTGCTAGCATGGTATATTTAGAGCTTCATTTACATGGATGCTCTGAAGTGCTGGTTGCCTTGCTTTCTCAGTGTAGCTAACCATCGGAATGCCCAAATGGGGATGAATTATGTCTGCTTTAGAGCCAAAACATATTTGGTTCATGGCCAAAGTTGCTCAGCTTCCCATAAGAGTCTGTAGGAAAAAGACATTTTGTGTGTGTAACCACAGTCCTGAAGTTGATGCCATGGCAACTTTGTGATCTGAGTGTATACGTCTGCAGGCAGCTAAGCAGTCTTAGCAGAGGTGTTCTGCTTTTCTTAAGCTGAACTTCTTGCTCTCATCAAGATTAAACCTTTCTTTGAAGATGGAAGATTATTCAGCAAATCATTAAAACCCTTGTGTGTTGGTTATTTGTAATGACATCCATAAATGTCTGTAAACTGAAATTTATATTTATGGTTTTAAAATTAAGGTTTATCTGTAGAGATGCTGTTTTGACTAAAAGATGGTATTTCAGGCTCTGTCAGAAGCTAGATCTGCATGTTTTCCAGAAAAACAGAGAAAGGTCAGCTTTGGGCTGTGTGTGGGTAAAGTTTGAGAAAACTGGATTAATTCATGTCTTTTCATTTGCTTTCAGCTCCCGAGACTTGATGTAGAGGTTGGAGAGTTTATTTATCACAAAGCTGTGGCAAAACCCCAGCATATGGCCTAGCAAATGTGTAAGGTGTTATTTTTTAACAATATACTTGTGTGTAGGGAGCACCACTGTTAGAAAACTGACTTCTGAGCATTGAAGGCATATTGTAACACTGGAAGCAGTTGCTGAAACAGCCCATGATCCTCACTGCATTTGGTTTTGTGTTTACCTTTAGTTTGAAAAGTGCCTTGTTTTGGTGGAGCCTTAAACTTTCTGATCTTGTCCTGCATAGAAGAAAATAAAAGGATCAGTTGCTCATTAAGGCAGAATATCTATTGCGGGACCTAATATTAATGGCTGCTTCCTCTGCTGTCTCTTACTACCTGCTCCTTTTAAAATTCATTGTTTAGCATGAGTGATTTAATCCTTGAGTATTCCTTGTACTTAGGAAGTTCTGTAAGGCTATTTCAGCGGGCTTACCTGACTAGATTATTTATCTGAGTATAAACCTCTTAGAGCTCATGAGATGCTCTTGGAGCAGTGTTTGTGCTCTCCACATACCTGTCAGAGTCTCCTGCAGTGTTCCTTTCCTGCTCAGTGGGATGAAGGAGAGTCCGAACCGGAGCGTAGGTTTTCTGCCACTGGGTTTTGTGCCTCATTCAAGCAGGGTGGTTTTGGTCTGTTTTCATGGCTGAAATGTCCTCTTGCTCCTGAGACATCAACATCAGCTTCATGAGCCTTCAGAGGTTTGCACAGTGTAGCATTTCACATTTCTGTGTTGTTGTAGGGGATGCATCACTGTATAGACTTCTTTTTCGTCCATTGTTGTCATTCCTGGTTCTTGAAGTGCATGTGTTCTAGTTCCTGTTCATGGAATGACTAACTTTTAAAAGTCCAGTTTCTCTTGCCGGAATTCTCAGGAATTCTGTTTTTGTTCCCCCCCCTCACCCAGGAGAGGCCTGCTAAGATAAAGGCTTAATCTGTAAAGGTAATTTGGTACTAGAATATTCAGCTTTGCACTGTCTTTGCTTCAGTGCTTGTCCTGCTTTTCTATTGTCCAGAGAGGCTCCTGTGTCTTAGGGTTGTTCGTGAGTCTGGAAGCAGAGGGCCAGGTAACAAACAGTGCCTTTCTCCACTGCATGACTGGGAGCAGTTGCTGGGGTATGGGGTTGGTTTCCTGAGATAGTGCCATCACCAGTTTGGTATTTCATGTGTTTTCTCGGTCTGCAATACTGATTTCTACCAGGGTGCCGGTTTGAAGGCAGGAGTTCCACTGGTTGGTGGGATGAGCCACTGGTGTGGATCAGCTGGCTGGCTTGGCACTGCAGGGTGGTGTCTCATCTGTGAGCGTTGCCTGGGACTGGTTTGGTCTTGGCCTCACGGGCTGTGTGATGCCTCAGCCCGGGAATCTCGCTGGGCTGCACACGGGGCTCTGTTCAGTGCTGGCAGCACCTTTGCACAGCCCTGAGCAGAAATTCAAGTGTCTGCTCTCAAATCCAGAGCTGCTCTTAGGGTCTTGATGCTGTTGAAGGTGGTGGCAATGGTCAATGAATTACTGCCCATTTGACCTTTTTCTGTAAATACTCTGTGTCAACTGGTGCAGGGGTTATAGTTTTGCAGTGTTTGTGTGGTGACTGACTTGGTGAGGCACTTGTTGTGAAGCACTTCTCAGGCATTTCTGCAGTCCAGATGGCCAAAATAATTTTGGAAATAGGGCTGATCTTGAAGTCCTGTTCTTCCCGTGAGCTTTGGGGAATTCAGCTGTACCTAGATGTGTATGAAACTGGAATGCTGCATGCAACTTACAGCTCTAGTGATCTTAAATACGGTAACTGTATACAAAGCTGCAGGTCTGTATTTTGAATGTCTGGGTGTTCTTTATCAGCTGACTTAATTCACGGTGATGCTTTAAAGTTAGAACTTCTGAATTATCAATAAATGTAGATTCCCTGCATGTTTTAGATTTCTGTAATAAAGGGTGGTGTTAGAAGAAAACTCCACAGCCTACAGTAGAGTGGAATTGTTCACAGTCTCATTTTGCTCTGCAGCAGAATTTTCCTCTGATTAGTGATCCAAGTGTTACTCAAATCTAACACCTTTATACTTTTAAGAAAAGATGCATTGTGTCTGAGCTGTGTAAGACTTAAGTGTGGCAGAGGACGTGAAGGGTGGTGGTGCAGGGTGAAGGTGCCAAGTGGCAGCGCAGGGTGAAGGTGCGAGGCGAATGGTGCAGAGTGGCAGTGCAGGGTGATTGTGGCGTGTGTCCTGCCTGGTGTGGAGGCGTCAGGGGTGTGTGGGTACAGGGTCGGCCCCGATGTCATCTCTGGACAGGTCCTGGGACGGTGGTGGGGTGTGGACATGGGAGCTCAGTGCTGGAGGCAGAAGGCTGAATGCCGTACCTCCTCCGTTCTGGGTTGTTTCTTACCCTTCTACCTGCATATGCCCCTGTGTAGCTCAGACAAATCTGTAATTAAAATCTTCAAGAATTAGCATATTTGCAGCAAAGACTGAAGGTTTTGTAGGGAGCCCTTTTGGCTTAATGCATGCTCCTGCTGTGGGGAGTGCCCCTTCTGACGGCCAGGCACCCGTGGCTGTGCTGGAACCTCTGCCTGTGCTGGGGAGTCACTGGCTGTCACAGACCCCATTGAATTAGTGGGAGCTGGTGTCCCCCGTGCACTGGAGCACATCAAGTGCAGTCTCAGAAATGTGTAGGGTGAGAGGCTGGGGGGTGGCTGCTTGTTTGCTGCATATTTCATGTATTTGGTAATTAACAGCTGTAAAACCAAAGTGCCTGTAAAATGTTTGCTGCATTGCACTGAAGTTGTGTGTATGGTGTGGGTTGCTTTTTTGTGTTGTTTCTGTTTGTTAGCATAGTTTTTTGGTTTGTTGTGGTTTTTTTTTGTTGTTGTTTTGTTTTGGCTTTCTTTTTCTTTCTTTTTTTTTTTTTCCTTCTTTTTAACTGGATCTTAGTTAAATTTAGCTCCAGCAGGAGAGAAGCTGGAACTTGTTAGCACACAGGAAGCACCCTGACAGGAGGGTTTTGATGTGTGTGTTTGTGTGAACGTGAACTCTGGAGATCCATGTGGGAGTCAGGCCTGGGGAGCTCTGGGTAGGTCACAATGGTTTTACATCTTTAAATGTTGTATTAGGTTCTGGTGGAACTTTGCTGCGCTGTACTTAATTACCTGATGCATTGAGTAGTAAGTGTCTCTAATTGGTCAAAAGCTGGTAGTTTTAAGTCAAATTCAAAGCTATTGCACTTAAAACAGTAGAGATGGTTAATTGCTGAATAGGCAGAGTCCAGGTTGAGTTGCTTCAGCTTTGTTTTATCTGGAAAAATATTATAGTCTGAGTAGTATACAGATTATGCGTTTCTCCTTTCAGTCATTTACAGTGTAACTCATCCATTTCTTTCTTAGCAGATGTCCTTTCTGTATTTCTGGCCATACTTTAACAAGTAAGTATTTGAACAATATCAACTATGAGTAAACAGCAAAATACGACCTTTGCTTTTTGAAACTTAAATCAGATGGAAGTTGGTGGAGAGTTTAATGTGTGGGTTGGGTTTGACTCGAGCTTGTTTTTCTTCTTTTTTTTCTGTGTTGTGTGGGGTTTTCTGTTGCTTGTTTTCTGTTTTTGAACAAGAAGGACAAAACACAAAATATTCTTAATGTGAATTTTGAAGGGAGACTGCTTTTGTTTTACACCACAAGTGCCTTTGAGTTGGGTTGCTTATTTAGTTAATATGCTTCAAGGTCTGTTTTACACTGGGCTAAATTCCCATTGTGATTACAAAGAGGGTTTTTTTTGTGTTAGTAAGAACTGAGTTCCTGGATTTTTCTACAAAATTTGCCAGCAATTGAAAGTTTGAAGAAAAGAAATATTACTGCCACAAAGTCTAGACCTGGTGAAGTAAAATTATCAGCACTTCTCAGCTACTGATACAGAATCTTTGTATTCATGCAAGAATTACTTTGAGAAGTTCAGAAGACAATGTGACAGCACATATGGGGTAAACTTTGCTTTTTCCTCAGATAAATTATACTTGGCAAAGGTAGCATGTAATATAGGAACATTGTGCCTCCTAGCATCGTGTACCAACCTGATGTGCAATTTCAGAATTCATTGATATATTCAGAACTCTGGGAATATGGAGCTGGTGTATATGTTTTTGTTTATTCTCTAAGCCATTCTTTGTGCCACTGTGGCATCTCACCAGGTGTTTTCTGTAAGTTTGCAGTAAGTCACCAGTGACTGACAGAGCAGTTTATATTTGGAGATGCTGGGCATGGTTTGAAAGTTGGAGGAAAAAAATACCAAATTGATGGGATTTTTTTTCCTGACCAAAAATGCTGCACTTTGTCCTTAAAAGACAATAAGGAGGACATTAAGTGATTTTGTTGTGCTAGAGTTCAAAGCTGCGTAAAAGTCTGCACCAGAGGAATATGCAGAATGGTTTGTTAGAGAGGACTTGTTCCTTTCCCTTTTGGCTCCCCCATGCCAAAGATGGAGTGCAGATGGAGTTCCCCCAAGGCTCTGGTACCCTCTGTGCAGTGTCTGCTACCAGACCTGCCTTGGATCTCACTGGTGACCTGGGCTTCCAGAGAAGGCTCCTTTTGTTAGCAAAGTGTTCCAGGCATCTGCCCACCTGGTGTCTGAGGAATCTCACACTGTCCCTCAATCTGGTAGAAACTAGATTATTTTCTTCCTGTTTTCATCATGTCTGCTAATAGGAAAAGCAGATGCTTTCCTCCTTAGTGAGCCATGCTTAGTCTCATTTCTTCAGTTCTCAGCCTTCCCTAGGTGAAAAATTTTTTGTTTCTTTGCAGTTTTTCTTCTGTTCACAGGATTTTGAGCCAAGTGAGTTCTTGTTGGTGTTACATCTCTTCCTAAATCAGTGAACTTGACTCACTTGATATACAGTGGGCTTGTAAAGCAGCCTGGGAACAGGTTTAGGAGAGGCAGAATACACTGTCTTGGCAAACTTGTGAAGATTTGCACAGACCTAAGATTTTAATGAATAATTATTTTTTTTTAAGGGTACAGGTTTGTATTTCACTACTAGTTAAATTCTGGTTGTGAGGACTTAAATTTACTCTTTTTTTTGGACTCTTGCCTGTGGAAGGAATGCTTTCTGGCATCTGAATTAGAGGCTTTACTGGTGCTTGGCTGTTTAATTACTGAAAACAACGGGACAACTGTAAAATTTTAATAAATATGGGCTTGCCAGGTATTTCATATTTTTGGTAAAAGCGTGTAGGATCTTGTCTACACTAGGGAGTTATTGCAGGACGGGGCAGGATGTGAATGTGAAGCACTTTTCCCCTTGCATAGACAAGCCTTTAATTTTTCTTCAAGAGCAAACTCTGGGATGTTCCATGCATTCCATGTTCTTGTTCCTGCTTTGAGCTCTGCAGTGGACTTGTGGCTGACAAGGAATTACACATAAAGCACCTGTGTAGTTTGTGTGAATAATCTCACTGGTTCTGGAGTCTGTGTGTGTGTAAAGACAGACCACACGTGCCAGGCTGGGGCTGAGGGAGGCCTTGTGCGTGAGCCCACTGGGGCAGGAGTGTGCACATGGCTCGTTTGGATGCTGTAACAAGGCCTCTAGATGCCACTGCATTGTGCATTGCAATGAGAAGTGCTTCAAGCGAAAAGGAAATGAAAGAGCATGGGTGTTAATGTTTCTGTGCAGTTTACACTGCACAGTTTAGACTGCCTGAGTCTTGTCTGTGAAACAACACAATCAGGTAATTAAAAACTGAAGGTTTACGTTTCACAGAAGCCAGAAAAAGGCAGGATCCCAGGATTTGAGGTGGGAAGAAGGGAGGGTACTATTTCTGTTTTGCTACATTCCTATGGGTGAGATTTCAGGAAATAGCTGAGCCAGTATAACAGTTTGTTGTGATTCAGAGGAGCGGTTTTCCTTCCCTCTGTCCTTGCTGTGAGATCCTGCTCTTTTCCTGCGTCATCTCTGCTGTTCTGGCTCCACAGTGCAGGTCAGCGAGCTCAGAGAAGGTGACTTGTGGCTGGCATAGGGCAGCAGGGGCTGCAGGAGCAGGCTGACCCCACTGCCTGTCACATAAAGGCTCCACCAGTATGACCTTGCGCAAACCGGGCTTTGCTCCTCCTGAGTGAAGTGGAAATAAGGTTGTTACCTGCCCTGCAGGCTGCTGGGAGCTGGCATATGTTGTGAGATGCTCGGAGGTTGAAGAGGTAGTGTATATATAGATACCCAGCATACCTCCTGGATTATGTAACTTAAATGACTGATCTCTAGGCATCCTCAAAAACGTTAATGTTTAATTCCAAAGTTGGCTAATTTATTTTATTGACAAAAATTATTCTGCTTTATACCCTTCTTTTTTTGTGTGTGTGTAGCTGTGCTAATGTGTTCTGGACAGTCCGGCATGTTTGAGCCTTGTGTGCCTGCTCATTCCCATGTTTTAGGTAGGGTCATTTGGAAGTTGTATCTTGCCCCTTTTTTTTTAAGGGGTGTGTGGCAAGGGGCACTTTCACCATATATTAACTATCTCATCCCAAACCAGCAGGAGGTACGTTTGTTAACATATCTCACAGATCCATTCTCTGAAGGAAATAACTCTGCACTGTATCTTTGATACACATTTCCAGCATTTTCATGTGTGACTTGCCCTGCTTGAGGTCCTTTCCAGCCTCAGCCATTCCCTGACTCTGCCGTAATCAAAGGATTCCTAATGACTGTTTCCTTTCTGTCACTGTGGGTACCTCAAGCTGTTGTTGCACACATACCACTCTGCCTCTACTAACTAAGGCTAAAGGTAGTTATCCTAATGAAGAAGACATCAACATCAATTTGATACCAGTGGAGAATATTTTTAAAGTCACAATAAAACCTGTGAAAGTGCTCACTTAGTAATAGATGTGTTCATCTCTATTTCTGGGCCTGTGAAGGAGGAAGTACGTAACGTGTCCTTCATGTACAGATTTTGCGTGGAGCGCTACATTTGATTTCTGGCAAAAGTGAGTGGCTGTGGTTCCCAGCTGTTTCAAATCAGGTATTTCCTGATTAGGAATTATAGAAAACATAAAACATACTGCCCCAGAATTCCTAAGGATAGGTGACATGAGGGGGGGGGAAAATAGACCAGAATACACACCTGTATTTGGCATCAATGTCTAAAATAGAGACCTGTGGTGTTAGGAAAGAACTATTAGTAATACACAAGGAGAGGGGCCATTTTTGCTTTTTTGAAAGGGAGGAAAATTCCATGAAAAAACAGAATAAAGTTCTGAGAATATCTTGTAAGAAAGATGAAGAATATAGGAGATCTGGAACTAGCTAAGATAAGGAAATAAAACAGAAAAAATCTGAGTTTTATCAGCAGCATCTTGCCATCATTCAAGGATTTTGTTTGTATTTGTGTGATATTTCTTTAAAGAAGGAAATCTCAGGCAAACTCGCTTCATTGGAAATCTGGAAAGTAGCTGTGATAATCAAAAAGTCACCTCTTTGTTCTGGACAAAACACTGACAGGGTTTTGCCTGGTCCCCTTTCTTCTTGTTGTGTAGAGGAATTCTGTAAGGAAAATAATCCATGAATTTTTTCATGGATTGAAAAGAAATGATGGAAGAAGCCTTCGCTTCTAGCCACTAGGCATATATTTTTGTATTATGTCCTACAGTATTTTCCTTGAGTTCTGTGCACCTACTAATCAAATATTGCCAGGTTTCACTAGTGCCTTAGCTTGGTATCGAGTGATTCAAATGATTTCATTTACCCTTTAGAGGGAATTTGTTTTCCTTTTCTGAAAGGATTGTCAGTTAATCTGCTCTTTGGAATTCAGTGACGTTTTTTTCCTGTACGGGGGGGTACCACTGTCAGATTAGATACAGTAGATACAGCCGGTGGCATTTGCAGTATACAAAACCCATTCCCTGTGACTGGCAGTGTGACTGAAGATAGTCATGCTGCCAGTTCATATGTAGCGTGGTGGTAACATCTCATTTTGAGGCACAGCAAAGTTTCTTCAAATCTGGAGCTGCCTCCTGGGTTTTTTCCCCCTTTGTTCCTGTTTGGGTTTGCTGGTTGGTTATGTGTGGCTTTGTAGACAAAATAAACAAATGTGGAAATTAAGGTGTTTGTTGGGCCACATGCTACCTCAGTATGTCCAGAAGAGGTCTGTGGTGTGAGGTCATTTGGGCGTCACATTGTTTTGGATATTTCACTGTTTTAGAGCTGCCTTAGCTTACCTCTGTACTCCACCAAAATGCTCAATGTGCTACTCCTTTTGGTCAGGTCTAATTTTGAGAGAAATAGTTTGTGAGTTTTGGGGTTTTTTTGTTTGTTTTTGGTTTTTTGTTTGTTTGGTTAGTTTTTTTATATGAAGGCTGATAAAAGCTTGTTTGGTGTTCTTTGGACTGAAAAGGAAGGAAAGTGTCTGCTTTGCAAGATCTGAATTGCAAATACACATTTGAAAACAGGACTCCATGCAGGCAGATAGCTAGATTTTTGCGTAGGATTTTTTTAGATACCGGGTTTGTCAACTGCAGTATTTAGCAAGTTGAAAGTGAAACTTAATAACTTTATCCCCCTTGCTATTGGTTGAGCCTGTTTCCCTCTCAGAAAGTATTTCAGGATATTAAATCTTTTTATATGGGATAACTTCCTTCCCTTGAAGTTTTAAGGTGGTTGAAATAAATAGTAATTTATTTCTCTATGTGACCTGCAGCCTGAAAGCCCCACTAAACAAACAGATGGTGGTTCCCCTGTCCCAGCTGCAGTAGTTCACTTGCTAAGCCTCTGGATTTTAGTGATATTTTAGTCTGGGAGGGTTAAGTCATTCGTATTCAACCTCACTGGGTGGACCTTATAATAATCTTCTCAGTAGCGACATATGAGGAAGTGTGGCCTTTGGCTACTCACCCACAGTGAGCCTGGCGAGCTGCTCTCCCGGCCATGAGACAGGAGGTGTGGTGGATCCCACGTGCCAGGTGGTGTTTCTGAACCCCGCTGGTGGGATTGCTGTGCTGTGCAGATGTGCACTGTCACTGGGCTCAGCAGTCCCGTGGCCGGACACAGCTCCTGCTGCTGCAGGACACACTGTTTTCTCCCAGTGCTGCAGTGCAGAGAAGGGAGGATCCCTGATCACAAGTAGGTGATGCAGCCCTTTGTAAATTCTGCCAAAAATTATTACAGTCAGTTTGGTGCTCTTATGTGAAGTTTGTAGTCTGTAGTTACAGATTTCTTGCAAAGTAGGTGTTATTTCTGTTTATTGCTTGGCTTTAACACCAAAGGTATGTCTTATATCTAGATTGATTTCTTCTGCATCTTCCGCCACTTGTCTTTCTAGACCATGGTTGTTCCTTAATAGTAACTGTAGTTTGATAAGAGCAGAAAAAACTGACTTGAGTCCAGATGGCAAAGACTGACCCATTGAGGCTGGCTGAGAGCCTCAGTTTAGAAACACAGGACCCCATAACTCTTGTAGTGGCTGTACTGGAAGCTGCAGGATGCCTGAAGAGTCCAGAGATCCAGTCTGCTGGAATATCAGGCTCATTCGCCACGTGCCCAGGTGCTGGCTGTCCCCAGTTTTGCTTTGTTCCATCTGTCCTGTCTCCAGCAGGTGGGGAGCACAGTGTGGATTTGCCCAGTGTGGAGGGAGCAGGTTAAACTGATACAGAGCTGAAGGACCAGACTGCCCATGGAGCTGTTTAAATGCAGCCTGTGCAAGGAAAGCTGGCTCATTCTGCCTTGCCTTTATTGGTGACTGGTTGGAGTCAGTGGTGGCATTTTACAAGCAGCTTGTGAATGTTCTTCTGAGATTAGGACTGTATCTAGGACAGCTGAGAAACCAGGGACACATTTTATTTCTGTATCCCTCATCTTTTGTGCTCTGTGGAGATGACAGGGCTGTGATAGCCTAAGCATATAAATATTTGGTAAAATAAGACTTAATTACTACGAACTGGGTCACAATTTTGGTTAACATGATCTCTTCCTCAGATTAATTTTCTGGTTGCTAGTAAAGCTGAAATTACAGTTTCTGACCTAGTTTGTGGCTCTTGATTTTCTGCTGACTTGGTGTGTGCAGGGTGTTACTTCTGCCAGCTGGAACGTGACAAGGTTTTTTGCCTGGTGTTTGGACCTTTTCATGATTTAAGTAGGGAGTTTGTCACTTTTTCTGTGTTTACTGTGGGAGGGGAGGATGAAGAGAGATGGAAAGTGGCCATTACAACAAAGGCAAGAAAATATACATCTGTGGTGATATCCTTTTCCTTTGCTCACCTGTGCCCCAGTGCAAGCGGTATCTGTGATGTCCCTGGCTCCTGAGCGTCGCTGGTGGGGATACTGCATGTGCCATTTCCAGGACTTCTTTTTAAATCTCGTGACCTTAATTCATTCTACAATGCCTCTCTAAATTCCACTTAAAGGAGGGCAAATTTTTTTTTTGAAACCTTCTTGGGGTGAGGGTTGTTTATGGACACAGGTAGTGAGCAGCCTTCCCCACCCTTGTTTATCCAGCTCTCACCAGACCCACGCTCCACCCTCCTGCCCCTGGAGCAAAAATTTGGGTTGCAGCTTAATCTGTGTACACTGATACTTGTCTGGCAAGGCTGGAGGACAGGAAAGGTAATTCATTGAATTTAGAAATAAAAGGAAGTGGAATGATTGAGGGTAATTTACTTCTGTGATACCTAAAGATAAAATTGAGGGGAGCAAACTGCCCTGGTGAGAGTGGAGTTAGGGTAAATGAGGTGAGACCAGCAGAGCACCGTTCATCCTTGGAGGAACCTGACAGTGTCTTGTCAGTGACAAGAGCTGGAGCGGGGGAGGTTCAGAAGGAAGCCTAAACAGCAAGGGTAAATTCAGTAGGAACGAGAAGTGCATTTAGTTTTGTTTTTTTTGGGATTACCTTGGTTTTGTTTTGTTTTGTGAGTCATACCTGCAGAAAGGGGAAATTCTGTAGAAAGTGGTAGAAGACTATGGTCTTGGCATTTTCTCTGGGGGGTCTTAGCAGAATGGGAACAAAAAAAAAAGAACACCTCATCTGTGGTCAGATATTTGTCATATGAGAAACACCTGTGAACAGTTAAGATTTTTCGGGCTCGTTTGAGAACTGCTGCTCTTCTTCCCCAGCAGGTGATTCCACTTGTGATCCTCCATTTGCATGATGGCCAAATCCTTGGGTTGGTTCAAACAGGTGCTTACGACTTTTGAAGTGAGTATTTCTGACTTGTGAGTGCTCTCCATCTGCTTCAGGGTAGTAAGAAGTAGCTGGAAAACAGTGATCTCTTAAATAGCAATCAAGAGTCATTTCTGCAGTGGCTGGCACCTGCCCAGGGTTTTTGGACAGCAGTGAAGTGAGGTGACCATCTTTTCATCTGTGTTGGCAATCCTCGGGACCTGGCCAAAATAATCTGTAATCAGGTAAAAGAGTAGCATAGCAGAAAACTGGGTGATTGCAGGGCAGAATAAGTACATCTTTGGCACCTGGGAAATCAAATCTAGATTTGGACTGGTGGGAAAAAAGCTACTGCAAAAGCACATTCTAATAGCTAACATGATAATGAGGTTTTTTCTCACACTTCCTCATCTTTCACCTCTTTCATTATATTTTAATAGTGCTTCAAGGCATAATTGCACTTTAGAAGTGAACAGCAAACTGGGAACTTTGCTATTCTTCTGCAATCTCCTGTTAAACTGCAGTAACTGCAGTTAAACTCCAGCTTTCCTGGGGTCAGGTAAGATGGGGAAAATGTGGAGTATCTCATAGGTGATTTTAATAATAATTAGGTTACTGAGGGAAGAGCAAATGACACAAATGCATTATAGCTTCTCAGTTTGTTATCTATGGTTTTTCCTGCAAAAGAAACACCTACAAAGGGTAAAGATAGTAATTGTTTAGGGTGTTGTATAAAATATTTCAGTAATAGCTGTTTGACTTCTGTGGGTCTGACTGCGTAAAGCCGACTGGAAATATATGTGCCACTTTCTACTTCGTTGCATGAAGTCAGAGGCAGACCTCTTCAGTGTATGTTTTATCATTTTCATTCATGCATTTGAATCATAATAAAACAAATCTATCTCATCAGAACTTGTACCTTTAAAAAAAAGTAAACCCACAGTTCTCTTCAAATGTGTGTTCATTCTTGATTTAGGAGCCTCTTAAATCTGGGAATATGCCCTCTGTTTATTATAAAATGCCAGACACTGACGATCCAAACTGTAGTCATTTGAAAGGATTTTTACTTACTGTCTTGTTTACTGTTACATCAGAAACACCATGCTCCTTCATGTATTGTTTTTTGCTGTGTTTTACTCTTGTTTCAAATCTAAGTTTAGCTAAGGGAATTTGAATTTTCCAGAAAAGGGAAATATTGAGACTTTTCTGTGTGTAAACAATGACACTCTGAATATGTTTGAAGTCAGTGAATTTTTGATTCAAAAATAAAAAAAATACACTTTTAAAAATATGAATTATTTGAAATGTATGTTTGATAAATTGCACACTGAAAGGTGGTTCATCTGCAAGTACTTCTGTGCAAACCATAGACTTAGATGCTTTGCCCTTTGTTTCTTTGCAAATAATGCTAGCTGTTTTCAGGATTTAAATAAGAGATCCGAGCACCACAGTTGTTGGAAGCAGGTGGAACATGTGGAGTTTGTGGGCATTAGCTCAGGTGGTTCCCTACTGTGTAGGATTAATTTATTTGGCCTCTGCAGAAGTGCTGGACTCCTGTGGGTAGATCTCTGAAAGTAACCCACTCTGGTAGGAAAGGCAGGTGGAATAAAAGCTGTGAATGCAAACAGTAGCTGTGAATGATCTTCCTGATGTTGGTGTCTTCAGTAGTAGCTTTACATGGAAAATATCCTCATGCAGAGCAGTTGCTGAGTTTTAAGGACAGACTTGAAGGCTGAGTGAAAACATGGAGAGACTTTCTCCAGTCTCTGATTTTCAGAGGGCATTTCCAAGGTAATCAAGTACTTAATTTGTAAAGGTCAAGAAATTAAGTGACCTGTTGCACGTGCCTGTGCTCCTGACCCTTTCCATGACCTGGCACTTGTGTTTTGTGAAGCTGACCGTGTTCTGGAGTCCCTCATAAAAAAGCTGACCATGCAAACTCTGGAGTCAAGGGACTTTCTGCCCCTTCCCTTTGTGCTCTGAGAAGGAAGCAGTTGTATGGAACGTCTTGTGTATCTGAAGACAAACAGTTGAGCTGGTGGGATGGCAGCACCCGTTTGAAAATGTATTTAAAATGTATTTGGTGTGAGCTGGGAGGTCCATCTTTGTCAACAGCTGGCACGGACTTCAGTTCCACAGGCAAGAGAATTCTGTTGGGACATGACAAATATCACGCTGGGATAACAAATCTGAATCTGGTATCCACTTTAAAATGGAAATGATAGTTTTTAAAAGACTTTAAAATCTTTAGAGAAACACACATAAAACCAAACAACCCCCCCCAACAAAACAATGAACAAGTAGTTTCATGGCAGAATTTGAAAACTGGAACCAAGAAAATCTGAACTGGAATTGTTTGCCAAGATGAAACAACTGCAATAGCTGAAAGGGTTCCTGAAATCTGAGTCAGCGAATGATTTTACTTTGGCTTAGTTGTGAGGGGAGAGAGAAGTACAGTGTGCTTAGAAAGACAAGGTGCCAGCGTTACTGGAAATATCCTATTAATACAGATGTTTTTAAAGCAAAACAAGGTCCGATATCCCATGCCTGGTTCAAGGAATGAGGAACACATTATTTCCTCGTAGTGCACACTGTTGCTGTTCAATTTGATCAGTCTTCCTGAAGTGTGAAAGATGGAGATGAAGAAATACTTTACCTGAGGCTGAAAACCTTTGGGATGTATGTCAGTAAGAGTTACAATAAGTACAAATAAGAGTGGTGTATGTTTTGGTTTTATTGTTTTGGGTTTTTTTAATTTTTCAAAACATTGTTTGTAACCGATATTTCTAAGGTGTAGTATTTAGTTCATTCCCTGAATGTTCACCTGTGCACTGTGGAATGGGAATGATGTTACCCTGGATCCAAGGTTGTAGCTGTAGCATAGAGCCAGTTGATTTTTGTACCTCTCAGCTTGCAAATGAATAGCACATTTCACTGCTCTTCCTTTGCTGTTCCAGCCCTGTCCATGTGTGTACTCACAAAGCTAAAGGCTTTGGAAGTGCTTACCTTTAATTTTTGCCTATCATTTTATAGGGGAGAAGGAAAGAAATGGACTTTGCTTCCAGGTATTAATCACCTCTTGTATCCACACTGAATGTGGTCTGAGTAAGCGACTATCTTGCATGGCAGTTCTCTTCTGTGTTGGAGTAGATCCATGAAGAACTGTTTGCACAGTAGGGAAGTTGACCTCAATTCCAAAACCGGAAAGTCTAGGATGGAATTGTCCTTGATTCCTTTTATTTGATCTCTCATTACCACTTGTCTACATCCTAAGAAGAGGAGTGACTTATACTGTAAAGTTGCAGTTCTATATCAAGCCTTTCTGTTCTGGTTAATAAAAAATTTATACTTACCATGTTTGTAAAATAAGTTAAATATAATACATGGGTTTTCAAGTGTTTTGGGGTTTTTATTGCCACTCTGTTTTAGCTATGCGTGCTCAGGTTCTAAAGTTCCTTAATGGTTCCAGATCTTACCCTTGCATAATGCAGGCTTTTGAACATGGCAGATGTTTTTTGTATGGAAAAGAAAAAAAAATCTATTTAAAAAGCAGTGTGTAACAAATACACTGAGACTTCTCTTGTCTTTGGTGTCTTATCTTAGGAGATTATCTGAGAGAGGGTGTGCTTAGATTTGGTTTTCTTTCTTTTTGGAATCTGATAATTAGAATTTTTAGATCTTGTAGTAGTGGGAGGCATTTGCCATTGCAAGTAAGATGGAGTGAGTAGGAATGTGCTTTCTCCTGAAGTACAGCTTGTTTCTGCAATGGTTTTATTGTGCCATGTGCTGAGATGTTCCCTTCGGAGCAGGAGGTGTCCTGTGTGTCTGGCCTGAGCTGCTCGTTGACGGCCTCTGCTAAGGGTCAGTGCAGGGTGGGCTGTGTTGGGCAGAGGGAACGTGCCTGACATGGCCAGAGGGAGTCACAGTTGCGTTTCCTGCTGTTCCATCCTCAGTATGTTGAATACGTTTCCAGACTCTTCTCTGGTTTTGAGCGTGAGTGGGGGTTATCTCTTGGGAGCCCAGTGTCTGTGTGTTGACCTGTGGGGGGAAGAGGCTCCAGGGAAATCACAAACCCTATATAGGGCCCTGTGAAATGGGTGCAGAACGGGTGGTCTGTGGCATGAAGTCCATTGGAAGACCAGGAACTGAGACCAATCCTGATCTCCCTCTTCCTGGATCACAAAGCAATTGAGGTTGAAAGGACCGTGGGAAGTCACCTTGTCTAACCTTGCTCAGGCAGGGTTTTCTGGAGCCAGTTGCCCAGGACTGTCTGGATGGCTCCTGAGGACTGCCAGGGAGGGACACTGTGCGTGATCACCCTCACAGTGAAGAAGCATTCCTGGCATTCACAGGGAGCCTCCCGGGTTTCGGTTGGTGCCCCTTTCCTCTTTGTCCATTGGATTCCGATCTGCCTCCATTATTTTTTCCACTGACTTTAAGCTCACGTTTCTTCTCTCTTTGAGCTGCTGTGCAGGGTTTCTTTTAGCACTGCACCTGTTCAGGGTCCTGTAAATGGTGTGCTTTATTGCTACCGTATTTTTCTTAAGAAAGATCCCATTTTCTTGCAAAATTGTCGTCGTCTTCACTTGCAGCAGCCTCCCTGCAAGGATGCACCCTGTGAAACCAAATTCTTTCATAATTACCCTCTTGTATTTTTTGTTCTGGCTGCATTACACCACTAAGCTTCACCTTCTGGAGGAAAAAAAAAGTAAAAAATGCATCCAGTGGCCTCTGTAAGGCAGAGCTAGATGAGACCTGCCCTGTCAACTTCAGCAGGAGTTTAGGTAGGCTATTCCTCCCTTGCTCATGTGATAATACCCACTGAATTCTAGTATAGTCACTATTTTTCTATATGACTTAAGAGATTTTAAAGCACCTGAAAGTCAAATTTGTTGTACTGCATACGAGCAATATACAATACAGTGATTTTAGGGCAAACACTAATGTTTCAGAGCTAGGCGCAAGTTGGGGAATACCAAATTAAGAATGTCTCTGCAGCTGTAGTTGGACTTCCATTCTTATGCATTACGTTTCAGCCTTGATTGTGTGAGGGAACACTGTTTTCTTCACTGAATGTGTCTAGTTGTCAGGGCTGTTTCTTGCTCTCAGAAAATTCTTTGCTGTTGTGGATTGTCTCTGTATCCAATGCAGACAAGCAAGGAGGGGAGAGTGTTTCTGCATGTTGCTTTTAGTTGTTCCTTCTCATGATCTTGTGGTGGAAATTTTTTAAAAAATTGAACAGTGTTCAGGGGAGTGTCATTGACCATGTTCTTTCAGTCTAGCCTCTTGGACGTTGCTGGACACGCTGAAAACTGGAATGAAGCCTTTGCTTCTGGAATACGACTGGTGCCCAGTCACTGACAGTGTAAGCATATGTAGTATACGTTTTAAATAAAAGAAGCTTTACCCTTCCCAGTCGGTATTCTGCATTCTAATATAGTGATGCTGATTTTGATAAATTTATTGATGGCTTGTATCCAATAAATAATCATTGTTTGCTTTCTTTTAGTTTGTTCCATTTTTCAGTTAGATGATCCCGTTTGGGGGTGTGTTTGTGGGCTTTTTTGTTGCTGAAATGGGGGCAGGCCAGTGAGTTTACGTTCTTCGGGAAACGTGTAAGTGTTGCTGAACCTGTTTGCTGTGGTTGCAGGGATGGCGGTGGGCAGGGATGGCAGGGATGGTGGTGGGCAGCAGTGGCAGGGTAGCAGTGTGTCTCCCATGTGTGCCTGTGGGGCAGAGCTTGGGAGCCGGAGCACGGACTGCCCTGTGCCCCAGGGTGTGTGGGACCAGGCAGTGCCACTGTCAGCACAACCCGCTGAGGCTGTTCCATGGCTGAGTGGGATCCACCCTGTGATGTGCATGGAGCTGTTATGGAGCCACATGTGGAATATGATCCAGGCTCTGGAAACCTTCCAGTCTTCGTGTTATTCATAGGAGCTGCAGAATTCTGTTGTACTGATTTTTCTCTTTTTCTGCTTTATTTCCTGAAATGAAGTGAACTTTGTGAAGCATCCATGTTTTTTGAATGGAAGACTTTCGGTTTTCCAGTTAACTTCATGTGGAGTTTATGGTGTTCTGTCAAATTACTTTTTTTTTCCCCTTCTTATTGCATATTTGGTACTGTGTGCTTTCTAAAATGAGATATCTTTGTAATTTTTCAGTAGAAAAAAATGAAATTACAATTCACAGATGCTCTTAGCCTTTTGAGAAAGAAGAGCTCTTCGTAGTTCCTTTCATTTTGTTTTCCTTGCTCTGTAACTGAAGATAGTTATCTGAAACAACAACTATCTTCCAGGTTTAACAGCCCAAATGTATTTTTCTCAAGCCTAATGTTCTTGTGCAGTGGGTGCTCAATTAAGTCTATTATTAAGTGTGAGATGTGGAAGACAGAAGTTGTGTGCCCAC
Source organism: Sclerurus mexicanus (assembly GCA_013396755.1). NCBI lineage: Eukaryota > Metazoa > Chordata > Aves > Passeriformes > Furnariidae > Sclerurus > Sclerurus mexicanus. The sequence goes on from VWZF01002183.1 coordinate 18,834, forward strand.
ATAAGGGCGTGGGGCATTGCAGGAATGGAGGAGTTTGTTCTGCTGTCCCTTTGCCACTTGCTGTGTGTGGGACAAGACAGGGCTGCTGCCTCTTGTCCCCGTGTTCTACACTCCTGCACTGGGCATTCCCAGCTGACACCAGGCTGCTCCCACCGCTCCCAGTTAGCGTTGAACGCCAGGAAGGAGGTAGACCTTGATCCTGGTTTATTTGTCTGGAGTGTCTTACAGCAACTGACTCGGGTTTAGCCATGTAACCGTAATTAGATGTGGAATGTGGAGAATGTTGCCTTATTTTTCTGTACTAGAAGACAGTGAACTCTTAATTGCTTAGTTCGATTAAAACATTCCTCATGCTTCAGGACTTTGCTTAACCAAGTGAAGCTGTAAGAAATAAACGTAACTACCACAGAGTTTCTCCTGATGACCTCACTGTTCTATTTGTATTGATCCTGTCTTTATTTTGTTTGGATTTGTGTGAATGTATGTTACTGATGTTGCATTTATTTTTGTTTCTCTCTGTTATCCTCTAGGAGCGACGTTTAAAATGTTAAAGGCAGTTTTAAAAAAGAGCCGAGAGAGTGGAAAAGGGACCAAGAAAGACCCAGGTATGAATTTCAATGTGATGTGTACTGTGTTGCCACCTCCAACACTGTCCAGGTCCAGGGCTGCAGAGCCCTTAACTACAGAAATGCATTTGAACCTACTTATTCATTACATTATAAAAAAGACCCTGATTATTGATTATGGATGATAGAATTTTGATTATGCATGTATTTGGCAAAAAAAAAAAAAAAGAAAAAAATATTAGTGAAAAGTTATTAAGCTGGTTACCAAGATTCTATTATGTTCTAGTTTTTGCTTTAACTACAGGCATTTTTGAAGGTAAAATTAATCTTCAACAAATCTGACTTAAAATAAAGCTTATTATACTATTAACAATGGATTTAGAAGGCCACTGCTTAGCTGTGGCACCTTACAGGAAGAAGGGTAACAAGAGCTCTCATGGCAGTTCTCAAGGACAGAGAATGCCCAGCAATTTCCTTTTGAGGAGGAGCAGATGCTGTGGATGTGCAAGTGTTGAGGCTGGGATGAGTCCTGCCTGTTCTGTGCCAGGCATGCTGAATTCAGTCTGCTGAAGGGGCTAAAAAGCTCATGGACCTGAGTGAAAGTGACCTGTTCTTCACAGTTACATGTTTAGCTTCAGACTATTCATTTAGACTAATAAATCTGATTTTCTGTTGAGTTAGATCCTACATTACCCATAGGAGTGAATTTACACTCTTTGGCAAAATGAATTTCGTACTCCCAGAATAAGTAAAAGCAAAAAGTTTAAAATCCAGTGTGTAATACAGCTGCCACATACTTCTTTCTTGGAATCGTGTAAACAGTGCAGTCCTACTTTCTTGAACAAGCAAGTTATATACGTGTCTTGCACTGCAGCTTTTAAAACTACAGAGTTACACTGAGTCCTACAAGTGGAGGGTATTTGCAGTGTTCTTCTGCAAAAAGCTGTTCTGTGTTCATCTAGCAGGTGATGTGTTCTTTAGGAAATTTTTATGGTCTTGTGAAGTTCACTCTGCCACAGTTCCTTTCTAAGTGACTGGATCATGGGAGCTGTGCTGACCAGAAATAACATGGACAGTAGAGCAAAGATGCACAGGAGTGATCACAGAGCAAGACGAAAGGCTTTCTGTTAATTTTGTGTGTGCTGCTGACTTGGAGTTACCAGCTGGAGTTGGTTAAACAGAGTGGGATAAAGATTCCTGTGGTGAGGCTTTCACTGGTACATTTTTCCTTAAAATACTAGATGGAAATTGGTTTAAGCTCAAAAGGAAAATTGGGCTGTTTGGAACAGAGCTCCTCTGACCAGGCTTTGATTAAAATCTGAAGCTTGAAAAGTCTTTTTCCTGTAAGTCAGAAAACATATTTTTTATTTTAGGCTCTCATGACATCTCTCTGGATTAATGTGTGCAAAAGAAAGGATTTTCTCCCTTTGTTTTTACAAATACAATGTTGCTGTATTTCTGAACGCTAAGGGGAGAGTTAGAGTGTGGAAGGTTTTTGGTTTCATTTTTGATTGGTGTTTTTGGGGAGGTGGTTTTTTTGTTTGGTTTGGGTTTTTTGTTTGTTTTGTTGTTTATGTTTGTTTGTTTTGTGGTTTTTGTTGTTTGTTGTTGTTGTTTCCCAACAAAGCTCTAGAGTTTCAGGTATTGAATGTTATGGAAACTAAGTATTGGGGGAAACTGGTGAGTAATGCCTGGATGGTGACAGCTAGAGTGAGGAGGAGTGCAAGGAGCCAATTTTAAAAGGAAGGAAGTAATTTATACAGAGGATTCCAGAGATTTTTGATTATTTTGTATTTGAAGATGGTGTGAAAAGTTTGAAAAGAAATGCATGCATTCTATTGCCTCCAGGACTTCCTGTAAAGCTGTGTCCAGTTTAATGGCTTTGTCTTTTGTTCCAGCTCTTTTGGGTGTAAGACATTTCTCTGTTTTAGAAAAGGTGTGAAGAAGCAAGGCAAGGAACTTGTAGAGCTTATTTTCTGCTTGCTCCTCTTTAAACTCAAAACATGAGAAATGGGAAGGGTTTTTGTTGAGTTTTCCCTCTTCATTGGGTCTGTACTAAGAAAGAACAGCTCTTAAAATGTCCTATTCCCAGAAGAGGGTGGAAAATGCTCACCAGCAATGGGAGCTGACTTCAGAGACAGGTGATGTGGAAACAGCCATCCTTCAAGCCACCCCTGGAGAGACTAGTGCAGTAGTAAATTTAGATGCTTCTCTCTGCTTTGTGGGCACGTGGACTTGATTTTTTGCTGATGAAGTTTTGAAAAAGTTTTCAGTTTTTTTCAGAGCTTCTGAATGTGGGAGGAAGGAGACAGAGCAGCAGCTCCATAGGGCTGCCCTGAACCCAGCTGGGAAGACTTGCTGGGGTCTTTTTTTCAATATATTCTTGGTTTAGGAGTGATGCCAAGAAGGTAGAAGGCAGTAAAATCTGCATGAGTTGTACTGGGCATCCCAACCAGGGCAGGAGGGACACTGGGGCCATGAGCTGCAGCTTGACCACATTTCAGTGGCTCTTTCAATGGGTCACATTGGAAGACATTTAGGCTAAACTGCAATAGCTTTTTCTTAAACTGAAGTAACCCCAGTTGTCCCATGGATTGCATAAAAGGAATGCCTGGAAGTCTGTGTAATTCAGATTCAAGTGAGATGATTCCTGTTTGACTGAATAGAACTTCCTGTTTGTGTGTTAACTCTATTTATTGGTTTTACAGCTGGTAGCCTTGTGGAACCACTTTAGAATAGAAATGGTGGGGTTTTTTCTGGATTGAAGGCACAGCTGTTGTATTAAAAAGTTTGTAAAAGGGTTAAGAACAAAAAGAAAGCAGGACTGGTTTGTTTTTTTTTTTTTTTAACTAGCTTATGTGGATGTTAATGCTAGAATTTCTCATTTGCCCTCTCATAAGGGCTGAAGAACTGGCACGGTGCTTAACATTTTTGAAATCTACCTACTGAGCATTGGCATTGCAGTTTTTAATAACTTCTTAAATTCAGAGTTATCTTGAAAAAGAGAGTTGCAAGAATTGGTATTGATACTTTGGGAGAGAGACTGAAGTGCTGTGCTGAAGACTGGTAGAGTGTGTTTGTAGAAACAACTTCTGCCCTGACCAAGTGGAAGGCTGTCCCTTGGGAATGTCACCTGTGGCAAAACGATAGCCTGGGCTGCACCAAAACCAGGAGCTGGAGATACATAGTTGGGCTCAGACCCTGCAGGTGCTTCAGTAAAAATTCTTCTACAATTGTTTTGTTAAAGTGGTTCATTTAGATGTGGCTGAGAGGCATTGATAGGTAGGTTGGTGGCTTTTGTAGGGTTAGGTAAAATCTAAATGAAGCAAATCTAACATGTTCAAGCATGCACATTTGTAATTGTCAATATGTGCAAACACACGTGGACACAAGTGAAGAGAGCTGTGTTGGCAGCAAGTTGTTCGTGGGTAGAGCAGCTTTTGCAAACAACTAACGGAATGTATTTCTAAAGGTGCATTTGAGGACAAGGTGGTTGGTATCCCACTTAGATAAACGAATGTGCCAAAGGAATAGAATGTCAAACAAAACAATATTTTGACCAAACTTTTTCTGCATCCAGATTTTTTCATGCAGCCTGAAGCAACCTGTCTTTACACCCCTTCAGAGACAGTTACTTCCATACAACAGAAATGTCGAAGTTTATTTTTCTTTTGTCTTGTCCTTCCTTCCATTATTGGTGTACGTGCTTGGTAAAGGACAGAACCTGAGGGGGAAAAGCCCACAGTCTGCACCTGTCACATTAAAGTAACAGAAAACTATTTTAGGAACGTTTGAAACCAAGGAGGAAGAGAGTAAACAGGAAGGTTAATTTTTGTGTCCCAGAAGGTAATTATTGGGTTTATAGTGTCTCATGTACTGGAAATGTACAGCATTTGTTCCCACAGTTCCCCCTTGTTGCTCAAGTTTTTCACTTAGAAAGAAAGTAAAAATGTGGTATTTTCTCCTCTGTCAGGTTATTGTCATCAAATAAATATTATCTCTGCAGAGCTTCCAAGTCCTTTGGAGTTTGCCTGGTAGGTGTCTCTGGTGTAACTCACTTAAGCCCTGTGACCTCTGCTGAGGGCACACATTGTCCTTCCTTGCTCTTGTTCTTTTGCCCTTGCTGTGCTAATGGACTTTAATTTCTAGATTCAAGATAATCTCAGCTCTGTCTTTGTTTATGCCCTGCTTTTCTTCCCGCCTACCATGGAATTCGGCCTTTCTGCTCTCTCTTCTGTGTTGTTTTTGTAGTTGATTGAGGTTTGCTTGTTGTCCACTTTCTTTCCTTGACGTTTTTAAGTTGACCTCTGTAACCACTGGGAGATTTTCTGCCTCTGGCCTGTCTTGGAAGGAGCTGGCCTTTTTTATTTTAATATAGCACGGAAACTTTGTGTATTAGTGTCACAGTTAAAGAAGTTGAAGCCAGAAGACTGTTGTCCAAATGCGAGTTCAGCAGGGCTACCTGCAAGGCCTGTGTGTGTCTGTGATGAGGTGATAGTGTAAAGGCTATACACAATAAGCTTCAGAATATAAACAAAAAGTACTTCTCAATTGTCATTGTTTTAGAAGTTCTACTCAGCTGCTCATTCTTAAGTCCTTTCAAATGTTTCAGAGGTAGGTTTGTATTAATATTTCCTGTTGGGTTTCTGTACTGCCAGCTGCTTTCCACTATATAATTATGTTTGTTTTCTTTAACTGTCCCAAAGTCAGTAACTTGCCTACATTTGGGAATCTACTTTTTTTATTTTACTTAATAAGCAGAAGCTCACTCAGTATAAAATACGTGTAATGTATTTCAATTTAAAAAGAGAAGAAAATTCTGTATACTGAGTTGCTACAGAACATGCTTGGTTATTTCAGATGGATTTTTAGTAGCATGAGCATTGTCGTTCTGTTGACCCAATATCAGGCCTGAAGGAACACGAATAATGGCAGTATTGTGCTTAGTTTGCAGTGCTCTTCCTGCACTAAATCCCATCAGAAGTTGAACATCAAATGTAGTACATGGTATGCATGAAAACTTTGTTGATGTCAGTAGAAATTTATTGTGGTAAGTAGTTGGGATTTTTAGATTTTCCAGCTTAAAGGCTTATTAGATGTTAATGTAGTGCTGAGATAACAAGGGACAGATTATTATGTCACTGAAAAGATAGTGTTTAGATTGTAGCACATAATGCTTTAAAGGTAGAGAATCTGGAGAAGTGAGGAGGGTGGGTTTGATTTCTGAAATAAAAGGTATTGAAGTGTATTTGTTGCATCGGGCTTTCAGTGATTGTCTCATAATCAGATCTTTTGGTCTACAAAAAGCGTCCATATTAATAAATCTTTTTTGGATCTTATTTGATTCAGATCTGGTAGATCAGACTTAAATTTTTACAGTACTCTTTGAGACTTAGTTTGCTATGTATATTTGACTTAAATATGAGCATAGAGACTTTTGAATGTTGAGATAGACTGGATGCTTTATTTCTGCATTGTGTTCTGTTGTAGATTGGAGTATTGTTAACTATTTTGTCTTTAGGAACGTTTTATACTCAAAAAGGTAGGATGAAATCTGTGAATTTGAAATTTCTTGACTTTTTTGGTCACATCATCAGATACAATTAAGAAGTTGAGATGATACTTAGTGCTCTTCTTAGAAAAAAAACCAAAAGAAACTTTCAAAGGCATGAGCTGTGATTGCTCATACGTTGTTCTGCCATTCCTGTTTTTCTCTCTCCCTTTCCTTTCAGCCAAGGCCCTTGTTAGGAGCCTGACATGCAGCAGTTGGAATGATAAACAGAAGTGTGCTGAAATTCACTGACATTGGGTTTTGGGGTTTTTTTTTGTTAATGACAGCTAAGTTGTTGCTCTCAAAAAAATCAAAGTTGCTATGCAGGAAGGCCTGGTCTTTTCTTAAAACCCACTACTTAATCTTTATTTTAGAACTGAGTGTTTTCACTTGCCTGTAGCAGTGCACGTATGACTCTCTGCTGACCGTGGTTGGCTCAAGGTATGTTTGAGCCCACCTGTCTTGCATTGCATCTGACTCAGCCTTGCTGGCTGACACTGTCAGAACGCAGCTGGGAGCATCAAGGCTTTGATACCAATCTGGCAAATGGAAAGGCCATTCAATAAAACAAGTTCACATTTTAAAAATAAATGCGCAAATTTAATTGGCTTTTTCTCTCCAAAGTCTCTATGATATTAGGCTTTGAATTTTAAGTGCAAAGGGACTTTGTGGGGCATAAAGTACACATCCACTGTCTGGAACATTGAACTTGGACTGGAATACTTTCAAGTTTCAGTTTGACTTTTTATTGTTACTCTAAAAATATCTTGCAACAGAAGAAGCATTGTTTCATGCTTAAAATATGGATCTGGTTTTGATTATTCTGTGTTGCTTTGCCCACTTTCTGCTGCTGTTGTCAGTTATTTAAGAGTTTAAACTTTTTTGCTGAGCACTGAGTATTTAATGTGGTGAATGTCTTTTCCCAGAAGCTAATTCCAGTGATTTATCCCATGTACATAGAAACACCCCCCCGCCTCAAAAAATTAAAAGATCCTGCCCTTGAAACACATAGAAATCGCTTCAGTGGTCTGAATAACCTCTTCTCTAAAAATTGGTTGGTTTTTTAAGTAAGAGCTACAACAGAACATTAGTATGTTGTGTACTGAAAAAGTAATCCAGAGTTCAGAATTAAATGCCAGAAAGTGAGCAAATAATGTCAAGTACAAGCAGAATTGGCAAAGGTTGTCCATTTAAGCCTTTTATTCTAATGTTGCCTGGGTTGTTTCTCGCTCAGTGCACTTCACTGCTTCCTTTACTCGGGCTGTAATGAGTTTTCTCCCCATTCCGTGCTATTTTCTTTCCTTTTCTGGTCTCTTCAGAGTCTCAAGAGCAAAAGAATTAAATGTTGCTCTTCCCTCATGCGTGTATTTTCCATGCCAGGCTGTTTCCTGCCCCAGAAGGCTGGCTGTGGACTGCTCACTGAGCGGGGATGGCCAGTATGCGTAGTGGTGCAACTGGTTGCATTGTCCTAACTGGGTAGACTGGGACACTGGGCCTCCCTGCCCTTCTGGACTGCCCTCTCCCACGGTGTATGTACAAGCACACGTGGAAGCTTTTCAGTTTCCAAAGACACAGTACCTTTATTGAGGGCGCTGATCAGTGTTTGGCAGTTAAAGTGAAGCACCTTATACACAGTCCTGGAGCCTTTACGGAGTTCTGGGTACACTTGCCTGCCACTTCTATTGAAAGATCAGGTGGGAATGGAACATAGAAAACTGTTTTCTAAAATGTCAAACCCAGTGGTTTTGGTAATCCTTAAACAGTTTCTTACTACTTAGACATAGTGATGCCTTGTTCTGGAAGGGGCTTTCCGGATGGATGGCTTTCCTCATGCCATACAACTATTTTTTTCTTCCTACTTGTAATTTCCTTCCTAACTTACCTGTAAGTCTCGTCTCTTACTGACATTTGTTAGGGTGCAGCCCACGCTACGCAGCAGAGTGGGGTTTGGTAAGACACAGTAAGATGTGAGCACGTTTGAGTGTTGGGTTTCTGTTCAGCCCCTCCGCAGGGTTGTGTGCGAGTGGTGCCGCTGCTGCCTGGGCTGTTCTCCAGCGGTTTCCGCAGGGTTGTGGCACATGTGCTGGGCAGGTGTAAAGCAGCTCAGGGAATGACCCATCTGCTGCCCTCCCATGTCATGGAGGTTAATTCCATCTCGACCTGACCGCTGTGCTTGCTCCAGAGTAGCAGGGAATTGCACCTGCTAAGCTCCCCGACCTCGGGGTTTCCCTGGCGAAGGTTCCCCAAGGAGCTGTGCGGGGTGGGTGCTGGCCGTGCCTGGGGGGGCTGTCACGGTGCAGCACCGCGGGGTCCCAGTGCTGGATCCCTCGGCTGTGGAGAGCCCCGGGCTGTCTGGCAGTGCCCAGCACAGCCTGCCCTGCCCTGTTCGGCTGGGGGCTGACAGAGGCAGCCATCCCCCGTTCCAGCAGGATTGCCGTGGCTGTGGGACTGAGCTGGATGGGGGTCAGTGCTGGTTGTCTCTCCTGTGTAGAGAGCCCAGATCCCGCTCCTGCCCTCGCCGTGCACGGAGCTCCGAGTTCCACCAGTGGCCTCAGACTCAGAGCCCCAGACCAGCCCTGCGAATGTTCCCCCTGCCCAGGGATCTTCAGCAATGTACCCGGAGTTTGCCGTGTTCGGGTCTCCTGCCCCAAACACGTGTTACAAAGTGCAAAGTTTGCAGCTGTTCCATGGCAGAATTTGTTTGCTCCTTCCTTGGTTTCCAATCCATGCCAGAGGAATCTGGTCAGAGCTGCGTTCTCATGTGTTTGGGGGGATGCGGCTGGGACCTTCACTCCATGGGGCTCCTTGGTCAGCAGCATCCTCCTCCAGTGTTAGTGCTTATTTCTTTTTAAAACATCTTAAGCAGAACTGCAGAATTTAGGATTTCTTCTTCTGTAGCACAGTTCTGTATCAGATGTTTTTCTTAAGTGGGTTGAGTCTTCTGTTTCACTTTAGTAGATAAGGGAGAAAAAGACAAAATGGGCTATCCCAGAAGGGCATGTTGAGGGAATCCATGGAACGTTGTCTGCTCTGTGGTTGCTCTCAGTATCCAGACTCAAGGACTCTGCATGCTCATTGTTTTAGCTCTCCCTGTTTAGTGGTTGTGGTGATATTCATTCATGTTAAAATAATCTGAATTCCCACATCTGCACCAACCTTAGTTCTGCACATAATTTGGTAAAATAGCTGGTGTTCTTCTGGTTTCTAAGCAACTTATATTGAATGAGGAATTAAGTGCATTTTAGTGTGTTTAATACTGACATATACACTGTAAAGGTTTTCATTATTCAGTAGAATGAGTTTAATCTTAAAGTTCAAGTTCTCTTTCAGGATATCAAGCTCTGCAAAATCATTACTTTAGTCAGCCATCCTTGTATCTTTTTGTATCTAAAGAAAAAAAGTAGTTTGTTAATCAGATTATGTCTTTCAATTGCATCCCTAGGTGCAACTAAACTGGTATTTGATTTCCATTCTTCAAGCTTTTTGTGTGCGGTTTTTAAAGCTATTAAGTTGTTTCTCTAGTTACTTGACCACTGAGTAAGAACTCCAGTGTTGATTGATGCTTATGAAAGCTTTTTGTCCAGGGGCTACTTGGCAGTGGAAAACGTACAACTCAGAGGTTTAAAAGAAGAGAAATTGGGGTTTCACAGGACCTTCCCTTGTGTGTTTGTTTGACATTGTTAACAAACTTGTGAGAGGTCATTCTCCTTTTACTCCAGAATTGGCATCCTCAGTGTTACACTGGGGTAGGCACCAAGAAGGTCGTGTAATCTTATTGTTCTGGTAGCTAAAACATTTTAAGCTACTAACCCTTAGGTTAGTAACAGATAATTTTGGGTTTCTGTATTTTTCGGTGTGTGGTGTCTGCTTATATTTGAGCATTGTAACAAATTACATTTGGACAGCTATTTTTCTAGTATTGTTTCCCTAATGTCAAATTGCTGTGTTGGAGAGATGATGTATTATCTGGTGGATCCCAGAAGCTTGGTGATTTTGGGTCTGTCTTGTCATATATGTAGGTCTGGTATCTTACAGAATTTTCCCGTAAGTTGGGTGAAATGCATAGATTTGGTCATCAGCCCAATTTACACAAAATAGAAGATGCAGGATTAGGATAAATAAAACCTACATGATCTGTTTAGAGACTTGGGCAAGGATGATCTAAGCATATAAAAAGAAGCTTGCCACCCCTCAGCCTGGAGCCAGCCGTAAGTGAGGCTCCTCGTACGGATGTGGAGCTGCCCTGCAGGGCCACGAGTGTGTGGGTCCGTCAGAGGTCTGTGGGCTCTGTCCTGCGGCCAGGACTGAGCTCCAGAGCAGCGAGCCCTGCCCAGACCTCAGCACTGCCCGGGCAGGGGCTCTGGCGTGTCTCTGGGAACCCCTGCCCTGGGCACAGAACGGGTCCTCGTGCTGTGTGTGAGGAAAGGGGACCCTCATCCAGCAGCAGCGGGGCCAGGGGCTGTTCCCAGGCCCCTCCGGTGGGGCTGCCCCTGGGTTGGGATGGGAGCTCTCCTGCTGGAAGGGCTGCTCTGTGCCAGGGCCGGGCAGTGTCCGAGGGCTGGGGGTGCACACGCGTGGGTGGTGCCCTGCTGTTCTGCTGGCCCTGCTGTCTGAGCTCCCAAAGGCTCCCTGTGAGCTCTGAGTTAAGAACTCTTCAGGAAGGGCCTGAAGGAGCAGCAGTGCTGTACCTGCTTTCTTGAATGATGCTTGTCTAATAGCAGTCTTCTGTTCTAGGGTATCCTATCCAGTCCCATTTATAACAACAGTTCTGCTTCAGCAGGACGCAGTGCTGTTAAACACATTCACGGCACTGAGGATACAGCGCACTTAGGTTGGAGCCAGCAGGGTTGGGTTTTCTCAAGGTGTGTTCTTTGCTCTGAAGAGCTATTCTGTCTGAACTCAATGGATATCTAAATGGCAATGAGCAAAGGCTTGTTGTAAAGTTAGGAAATTAAGTGATTGAAAAGGAGAATTTCTGTGGTACACGTTAGATTTTTGTCTTTTTAAGTGATACTTCTCTCAGAATCTGAGCAGTGAAGGCTGCTGCCCACAGCATCTGCAGGGCTGTCAGGGGAAAGGAAAACTGGAGTACTGCTGGCACAAAAATTGCTAAGATACAGGGGTGTCTCTGTTGACTGTAAAATATCTTTCCAGTTGCTGTCATGATCAAATATTCTAAACGTACTGATTAGAGCTATTTAGCCCCATCCAACTCTTCCATGTTGTAAAATTTCATATACAATAGAGAAGGATAAGTTACCTCAAAATTCTACTAAGAAGGCAGTGAATTAAACAGATTGTGTCATCGTAAAAGGGAAAAGAGAAATTAAGAAGTTGTAGGTGTGTGTGTTAGCCCTCTTGCACCCCTCTATCCCTCAGCATTCCACCTGGAACTACACAAATTCCAAATTCCGAGCTGGCAATGTATCTAGTAAAAAGCTATTAACAAGAATTCCAGTATTTTTAAATTATATTTAGCAGCACTACCATTCTACTTCCTTGCTTTTTGCTTATGCTCAGAGGAAAAATGGAATATCACAACTTTGTCTGCATTCTTCAACAACTTGTGAAGCAAACTCATGTTACTGTATTGAATAATGAAGAGTAATATACCTAATGTTAAATCTGTGCTTAAATCAACTGCTGTGGAAGTTTAATTTCCAAAAGAACAGATAAAGAAATCCTTATCCTCTTTATTTCTACTTAAAGTGGAAAAACATCTTAGACTGGCCATTCTCTTGAGTGTACCTTTTAGGGATCCACCTTTTCATTGCATGTGAGAGGTAACCCAACTAAATTCCTCCTTTAACTAGTTCAGTAAGCAGTATTTCAGATGGTCCTGACTTTCAGGCTATTACAGTGATTTTAAAACACCTTTTTAGCTGTAAAAGTACTTTTATCTTCATAGGAAACTTTTACCATTAAGAATGAAACCTGAAAAGTACTGACTCTGTTGAAAGTGAGATTTGTCTTCCCCTTTTCTGTCTGTATTACAGTAAATTAAAATGTTGCTTACTTGTATTTACATTTTTGTAGTGGCTCTCTGGATCCTGCAGTGAAGGGGACGCAGTAAGATGAGTCATGCTCAGTTGTTGCTGGCAGAGGTTTTCCTGTGTTAAATACTTGTATTTCAGTGCAACTCTGTGCCGTTTATTTTGGCACATCACCTAATGGATGACAAAATTTTATTTTTAGCAGGTGACTGCTGCCCAGAGAATGCCTCGCAGGTTGTAGCCACATCTGGCCACAATGCAGATTTCCCCCCTGGGGACCAGCCAGGCCCCGAGGACACCTACAGAATGAATGTGGCCAAGGGAGTCTCAATGTCCCTGCCATCCTCGCCGCTGCTGCCACGCCAGGCGTACCTGATGCAGGCCAGGGCAAACAAGAAGTCTCCAGGTAAAATGAACCAATGAGCTACTAAAACCTTCACAGAATATTAACTCACTCACTGGTAGACATTACATACAGTAACACAGCAAAAGCATACTGAACTTTTGCAGCAAGAACGAGAGCAGTGCGTTGTTCCCAGGGATAAAAGGTAATTGGCTATTAAATAGACTGTATTATTTCATATGGCAAAAAATTACTCTGTTGTCGCAAATACTTGTGTTGAAATATGCAAATATGATTAAATCCAGTTATTTATGATTAGTGTATCAGGTAGAGGACTGCTGCAAAACCCTTTGTTTATGCGTATGTTAGTGACTGTGTAAGAGTGGGTGTTGTGGCTTTTGCAGTTCATTTATTTAATTCCTATCTCCAAACATAAATGTATTAATAGAGAAATTGCTGTAGAAGTGACAAGAAAGTCGTTAATTTTCAGGGATTGTGTCCTCAGTAGTGTGTGAGCCAGGCTAAATATGGGGCTCCATGGGCTCCTTTTATCAGCATTCTGTGCATAGAGATCATTCCAGCAGACTGGCATCACTTGGGTTCACTGAGGGCAGAGCTGGAGAGACGAGTGACACTGTCCATATTCCTGTTGCCTGTGGAGACACTCAACAGGTTTGTGTTTATAAGATCTGGGAACAGAGGGTGTAGAAAGGTGGGTTTTGTCAGCACTGAGAAATGTCTTGGTTAATGACCCATTTTACATAAAATTAAAGAAAAAATGTGTCTCAAAGAATTGCTGTAGGATAGCAAATACAGTTTGTAAAAAGTATTCTTGATTTAACTTGCCTATCAATAGCGTTTTTTTCTCCTTTCAAAAGTTAAAAGTAATAATCTTGCTTTATACTTAAATAATTTTGAGTTGGTTTTGACAGTTCATGTAAAAGTTTTGAGCCACAGAATGGTATTTTAATGTTTTGTCCCTTGCTACAAGTGATATGTGTGCTAAATAACTTTAAAGGATGGGTGAAGCCCTTGTAAAGGGGAAGGAAACGGGATTTTTGCCCAAGACTTAAGTGAAGGTCAGGATCTAACTCTTAGTTTTGTTACTGTTCTTACTTAGTTTTGTTGCAGCATTCTGGGTGCCTTTGAGATAATATTTTACCAGCCTCCTCACTCTGTGGTTTAGTGTAGTGACACACGTTTTTGTAAGGGAGTGGCTGCTGAGTGGTTCTCTTGCAGAAAATGCTGAACAGCTGATAAATCGTGAGTGAAAAGCTGCTTTCACTATGACTGCAAAGTCAGTTCACTGTGATTCACAGTCAAAGGAAAAGAGTTCTTAAGATTATAAAGTGCTGGGAATGCATTGGCATTTATGTGTCATTATTTTGCACAAAGACCTAACCAGGCAGTAGGATGCTGACAGAAACATTCTACGCTGCTCCTTTGAACAAACTATAGCTCATCGAAGATAGTTTAATATAAATTATGTGCCTCGCATCTGGGGCAAGAGTAGTAAAAAGATGGTACTAACGTCCTGACTTCAGAGCTCTCTGTTCTAGTAGCATGACAGCAAGTTACAGATCTTTCAGGATATGGTGAGTGAAAGAGATGAAGTTATCTAACCAGTGCTAGAATAAAACTCTAATTTCAGCCACTTAGAGAAGTGTTCTTCAGTGTAGATAATGTCATTAATATTTTTGAAGTCTTTGAAACTGTGTAATAGAGCAGAGGAAAAGAGAGTCCCTTGACATGTGGTCACTGGTTCTGCCTTTGGTTCTGTCCCCACAGCCCCAGCAGGTTGATGCTCAGGTATATATCAGGTGATATCCTTACCTAACTTATTTCCCGTAAAAAAAAATTCTATTTAGTGTCTACTAGACAGAAGCAATACACTGTGTGTGTTCTCACTGCTAACGATTAAAGCATATACTCACTATGTGCTACCCAGGTCTTAATGAAGAGTTCTTCATAACTTTATTGAGTCTGAGTAGTTCTAGTTAAAAATTTTGCTGAGTAAATGGTCAGAGTTTTCTGACAGTGGGTTTCACAGTTATAAATTCAAAAATAGAAATTGTAGTTAACCAGTACTTACTTTCATCAATGTTCATGAAAACATCTGTATTTGAGGGCTGCATGTTCAGGACGTTCTTACTTTTCTAGGAAATTTGTCTGCTCTGGCTGATGTCTGTGTGCTTCTGCATCTCTGTTTGCTGATATTGTGTTTGCATGATTAGTGGATAAAAACAGTTTTTCCTGGTTAAATAATGTCTTAATGAATGGGAGAATGTTCTGCAGTAAGAAATGCACTGTAAAATGTTTTATGTTTCTGGGTTACTAGCATTAACATTCAGACTGTTTCACAGAATTAGACTCTAGTTGGTGATGTCTGGAGCAGAAAAATCTTAAATGTAAATTAATTTAGTGACAAGTTCGTACTTGTTCTTACTACTCTTCCTTTCATTGCTCTTCCTGTATTTCTCCAAGTGGGTGTCAATCTGTAGCTTCAGAGGTGTAATTTTGGGCTTTGTTTTTGTTCTGATTTCACCTCTGCTTGGCTTTGCTCCCACCTGAGCCACAAGCATTGCTGTTCCTTGTCATTTCTTTAAAATGCGCCAGTATTTTGAGTGGGACTGGAGCAAACTTATTCCTTCTACTAATGCTTCATCCACTCGCTTTCTGGTTATACATCACATCAAACTTAGAAAACCCTCATTTTGGTTCCACCAAAACTAATCTAGGTAATGATGAAAGTATGTTTTAGACTTAATTTTCTTATCTTTTTAAAATGTTGCACACTCATAGATAGCTGGGGCTTGAAAGAATCTTAGACTCTGTCTTGTTAAGCAAATGGTGTTGCAAACATTTTGAAAAACCTAGTAAATTCTAGTGATTTATCATTTAGGAGTAGGACCGTATCAAAAGCAGCAGGAGCAGCAACAACAACTGACAAAATAGAAGGCCAGTTTGCAAATTTGCGTTTAGCAATATATAAATCCAAACAGAAACTGTTTAATTTATAATTTTAAAATAATGGAAAAGTAGTTTTCCCTCTCCTTCCTGTCCTGCACGTTCTTACTCGTGTGAACATTTGCTAATTTTGGAGGTTATTTTACCTTCTTGGTTGCTTCAGGGGGTTTTTGAGTTTTTCTTAATTGAAATTGCAGTGGTAGGAAAAGAATGTTATGCTTGGAATGATTGTCGCTGTGTTGTGCACCTCTGGAGTTTGCCATTCCAGATGACTCCAGAGGAGAGTGCACTGTGGGGCGGGTGTGCGCTGCTCCTGGGGACATGGAGAGCTGCACAGCCATGGTGGGGGACACGGCTTTAGTTATTTGTGTAGGAGGTGGGAGCTTTCTCTCTGTTAGGAGAGCTTGGAGAGTACCAGTGTTTCTGGCCCCAGTTCAGTCTTCAACTCTGGCTGTAAAACAAGCAAAGAAAAAAAATTACAACTTAAATCACTAAGGAGGCTGAAATTACTGGCAGACTGAAGCTACTGGATCATTTGGAGTCAGAAACTTCCTTAATGACATAGTTCATTGAGGAGAAGGTGGATAAAAGAGCAGAAACAACACAAGGAAAAAGTTGTCAGCAGAAAAATGCTGGGAAGGGGAGCAGTACATTAAAAACTGTCACAGTAAGTTGAGTTTCTTCTACAGGAAAGCTAAAATGAACATTGCTTGGATTGGTAATCTCACAGGTGTGCAGCTAAACCAGTATTCATATTCTTAAAGGGGTAATAGTTGATTGTACTCTGATTTAGGAGGGTCAACTAAAAGAATGAAAATACTGATTTATAAAGGATGTTCCAAAAAAATGTGGTGTTGGAGTTTAAGGTGTGAAGGAAAGATACTGCTGCTGCCCTTGAAGTAAATGTTTGCTGGCTTAAATTAATGATACAATAAAGCTTGAACAGAGAAAGGGAACAGCTTTCCTTTGAAATCAGGGAATTTCTGTCAGTGAATGTCAGAGATGGCTGCTGGGAGAGCCTGCCATAAACATGCAGCAGAACTTCAGTTAGTTTTTAAATCAAACTTGAATTAAAGCTTCTAATTAATAAACAAATTATCAGCATACCTGATACTTGAGACTAGACTAGGTCAGAGAACCGGTTTTGTCTCAGCTGCAGTTCTGTGCCCTGCCCTTGAGAGCCCTGGGAGCTGTTCCTGCTGCATGCAGTAACCTGTCCAAGGTCCAGCACCTGCGTGGGACAATCCCCAGGATGAGTACAGCTCCAGAGCCACTTAGTGCTGATGGGAGGGAAAGGAAGGGCATGCACAAGTCACAATGATATTTTTTAAAATCAGCTCTTATGCAGTCAAAAAACCATTAAGAATTACTAGGAAAGCAGTAGATGATTTTATAAAAGTATAATTATGGAATTGTATAAATCTGTAGTTTGTCCTCCTTGGGAGGAGAATGGTGTAACTGGTGATAACAACTTTAGGCATCTGCAGTAGCTGTAGGAAAGAATTAGAGCAGACTGCAGGAATGACTGGCAGTGTGGAATGGCACTGAAGGAGAAATCATTTAAATAGGCTGCAGTGGTATTTGTCTGCCTGGAAGAAAGACAGTTGCAGGGAAAAGGAGACAGTGCAGTTAATGGTATGAGTCAGCATTGGGTTAACCTGCAGAGGGTGCAGCTTGTGAAAGAAGGGCAGGGGTGAGTTGTTGGAGGGAAAGTCCATCTAGAACTCCTGAACAACAGGTGACCTCTTCTGCCTCGGGAACGATAAGGCCCTTAAGAGCAGTCACGGGAGTCTGCCAGGGTCTGGGTTTCCCTTACTTGGATTCCTCTTTGCCATTTGCTGCTGATAAAGCCCTGTTCTACATGAACCTTCCATCACACATGATTCAGCCATCTCACATTTCTGGAAAAGAACTTCTGTTGTGCAGATATAGTTCATATTTAAATGGGTCCTTTTTCATCCATGGATTTATTCATGTGTCCTGTTCTAGATTAGTGGATGAAAATAAATTTACCATGAATTCTTCTGCTTCTTGCAGTGTTGTCTCTCAGATTTGCAAGTACTGTAGGTCACTTTCACAGCAGTTTGTGATGAAGAAAATTCAGTAAACTGTCTTCACAGCTTAAAGCATGAGTATTAAAAACACATCCTGAAGATACTTCCATTTTGAGCTAATTTTACCTGACTGCCACATGTTGTTCTGGTTCTTTTAGAGTGATTGCTTTTTGTTGTTCAATTTTGATATATTTGATTATACTTCTGCTTGCAAATAAGAAGTGTGGACTGTTGTCTCCTTAAAGGATGTGAATTTGTTTCAAAGGAGCATGTTTTCGGCTTGTTACTAGCAGAGCCAATGCCCCTTATTTTTGTTAGGCAGTGGTGTTGGAAGAGCCCCCTCTGGTGATGGTCAGTTCTGAGCTGGTGGCGCAAAAAGGAATCAGCTCGAGACTCTCCTAGAGATACAAACATGTTCATATATGACTGACGTTTCCTGCCTAGCATTTCTTAGCTAAGAGATTGGGTTATCACCATGTTGCCATGTTGCAGTTTTGGATGGAAGTCTGAAAGAGCAGGTGGGTCCACCCAGATTGTTCTAGGGGAGTGATGCCCTGAGATGGGGCAGCCAGGCCTTTCCAGCTCTGTGACAGTGTCACCCTGGGAGCCTGAGGCCAAGGGGAGAGAGATGCAGTCATCAGCCTTGGAGTGCTCAGGAAAATGAGCAAGAAATCAATGTAGTTTTTCGAGACTTAATGTAGCATCTGAGGCTGCTGCCAGAAGGAAAGATGGGATGCTTTGTGTGGCTGAAATGTCATATCCTAAGTATACCGTGAAGTTTTAATAAACAAAGGGTGGGATGCCTGGGAGGCCTTTGGAGTGCCCTTGAATTCTGAGAAGGACGCTGTTTGAAGACCCAAAGTGCAGACAGAAAAGCCCCTTTGCCAAAGGCCATGTGTACACTTGGCATCAGCCCTACAGTCCCTCTCCAGAGATCCCTGAAGGGGCTTCACTCTGTTTGGGTGGGAGGTGCAGGCCAGGAGGAGGAACAGTGTGAGCCAGAGGTGCAGCCCTGAGTTCCATACCAGCAGGGAGGAGGAAGGAAGGGAAGCCAGCCTGCTCGAGTTGCTCGCAGCTTACACACAACATACGGTGGGTTTCTTTCCAGCCGACCTCGTGTTCCTAAAAGCCCAGAGTGTGTGTTTCTCACAGGAGTGGCAGTGCAGCGGCTCACTGCCCTTTAGGACAGCAGCTGCGTGTGTAAAAAGTAATTCCTCTGCTTGTTTTGCATCATAGCGGATACAGGACGCAGGAAACTGGTCCATCTGGGAAAAGTTAGATCCACTCAGCTCGTTCCCGTTGCAGGTCCGGTCAGGAAGCCCAAGTATGTGGAGAGTCCCCGCGTGCCCGGTGAGGCAGCTGTGCCCCCACGGAAGGGCCCCGAGCCGGGAGAGCCCAGCCCCAGCGGTGAGTGTGTGTGCAGGGAGCTCTCTGGTGACCAGAGTGCCTCCCACAGTGTAGGCTGCCCCTGCCTGTGGCAAGGAGGTGGCACTTGCCATTGCACCCACCTTCAGAATGGTCTCAGTTCTTGGGGCTGGTCATTTAAAGGAAACTACAGTAAAAAGCCAATGTTTTCTTTCAGAAAAAGGGCCTTATTTTTGATACCTAGTAGCAAATATAAAACTAATTGTAATTGTTTTCACCATCTCTTTGATATGGTATAGTTACTCTGGTCCCTCTTGTGCCTGCATCTTCACAGCCTTTGTAGTGCTGGCATTAAAGTTTTAGGTGCAGCTGGGAGAGCATGAAGTTCTCATCCCCCTAATCTAAAGGTGACCATGCTGTGACGCTCCTCTCACAGAGCTGTACGCCTGGGCAGACTGCTGGGGACCAGCACTAGTCTGCTGTGTAAGGATTGAACAGTGCTTGTTGGGCTGAACACCTCGGGCTCCTGGATTTGGTCTCTGTTACTGGCTGAGTTTGGTACCATGCCTAACATTTACTCAGACTTGCCAATGTTATAATTTAAATATAATAATGATAATAATAGATGTTGATTTCACAGACTGTAACTTCCAGGTTTGTGACTTTAGCATTAGTTGTAAACTTTAAAATGGCAATTTTATAGAGCAAATATATTTTCCAGTCAGATATTTGAAGGCCTGTCAATTTGTGAAAATTCTGAGATAAATCTTTTGCTATTTGCTTTTGTAGACTTCCTCCTTTTGCGATTAATTGAGAATAAGAACATTCAGTCTTGCAGAGTAAAACCTCTGCTGTTTGGGAAGTGGCTGTGCAGGTGCTCCTGTGTCTCTCCCTTAGTAGTTCCAGGGTTAAGTGTTCCTGCTGGCCACTGTTTCTCAGAGTGGTGGGATGATTCTCCTTATTCAATTGGCTCTTTATACCTGAGGATGGGACAGGCCTGCATTTTTTTTAATGGACAAAAGAAATAAATGCTCTATAAATGTTCCTGCCAGAGCAGATGGTTGCAGGTTGGTGTGTGATGCCAAACTGCTGCAGTCAAAGAAGGAAAATGGCTTGTTTGTGAGATTGCATTATTCAGAGGTGTTTGCCATGGGCACAGCTGTGCTTAGCTGCTTTTGGTGGAGGTTGCCTCATTTTGAACTTTGTATTGTTATATCAGTTGGATGCCAGAAGACATTTCAAAGCACTGTACTGATAAAATTAAATATCTTTGCAGCCAAAAGAGCTGCGATGTTTAGAACTGGTGTCACATCCTTTGCATAGCGAGCAAAACCAAAATGTATGGTATTAGTTGTAGCATTAACTGAGATTACAAAGCATCTGTGTTATTAACCTCCACTTTTCACATTTTAACATCACAGAAACAGAATCTCAGCCAGTCACTAAGGTTTGATATCATTTACCTTGGTGCTGCTGGTGTGGGAATCATCATGTTACGTTGCTCATGAGTACAGGGATGAACTGGTTGCACTTAACCATTTCTGTTTTGACTGGCAGGATGGGTTTTTACTCCCCTAGATTTGTGTAGATATGCAGAGGATCCAAGACCCACAAGCAGTTAAAAGGTTGATGGACAATTTGGTTGTACTCTGTCTACCTCTTTTAACAGTTCCCAAATACAAGACTCTAATCTTCACCAACTTTTCTCTCCCCACTCCAAAGCAAAGCCTGACAAAGACTCGAGCTGCTCTCCTGCAGCACAAGAATTGATGACAAGATTGGGCTTTTTACTGGGGGAAGGGATCCCAACTTCTGCTCACGTGGAAGAGAAAAACGAAACTATGGTAGGATAATGAAATGTTATTTCCTCTATTTTCTAATGCAGTTACTTGATACGTACCAAAATAGAATCCATTTTAATGGGCATATAATAATAGAATTGTACCTTTCATTTTAACAAGTGGGTTTTTTAAGAATGCAGGATCAACTCATGATTTCAAAACAAAAAAACTGAATAGACTCCTCATCATTTCTAGAAGTTAAATCTAATCTATGAATGTTAATAGCTTCTGGAGTTCTCTCTGCCTTACTTTAGTATTTAGGAGGAACTTTTTTCCTTCCGTTTTCAGTAATTTCTAAGAATGCAAAATGTCAGTGTTGTGTTAAAATGGGAGCATGCCTGGGGAGAGGGTGCTGTTTTGTTTTCCTGACAAGTTCCTGTCAGTCTAGCAGTCTTTGTCATTTGTGGTAGAGGGATTGGAGAGAAGCAAGCAGCTACTGTCCATATGAAAGTCATCTGCTAACCAGAACTTCACAGTAACTGGCGACCTCTGCTCCTTCTTCTTACACTATCCGCTTTTAATCCCAGTCCTCATAAATCTTAGTGCATCAGTTTGGGTTTCATTGGTAGTGAAATGTGGATAAGATTGCAATTCTAGTGTTTTTACCCAAGGGATAACTACAGGATGCAGAGGGGAGGGATACCCAGTAAAATGTTTGATAGAGAAGAAATCTGCTTCATTGCAGTTCTTCCACTGATCTGTGAAACTCCCTTTTTTAGTTGAGAGGTCACTTTTTGAGAGTAATATGAAAGATTAAGATTCCCAATCTAGACCAAACTTTGACTTCTTGAAGTTTTTCCTTAGAAAATGGGCTCTTTGCTTTGTTCTTACTGTGCCTCCCCTCGAGGTGTGTAGTTCTCAGCCAGGCAGTGTCCTGCGGCTGTGAGTGACTGTTCTGCTCTTCCCACGGCAGTGTGCAGTCCCCAGCCGAGGAGTGAGTCCCTGTTCCACCCTGACCAGCAGCACAACGTCACCCAGCACCGACAGCCCCTGCTCCACCCTCAACAGCTGCACCGGCAAAGCGGCGCCCAAGGGCAGCCCCTGCGGCACCATCAGTACCCCCAGCTCCACCCTGGAGAGCAAGGACAGTGGCATTATAGGTGAGCATCCTGGTGACCTGTGCAGGTAACAAAAATCAGTTTCCTCTGTGTTGTACAAGTTCGAACAGCTGCTTCATGTCCCTGTGCTGGGTCCTGCGCTGTCCATGCATCCTCTTCCAAATCCTCTGTGCTTGAAAGATTGAAATCCTGTTCTTGGCTATCACAGTTGCTTGGTTCCTGTTGTTATGTGTGCATTTCTCTTCTTTTATTTTCCTGGTGCAGTTCTAATTTCTTCACGTTTTCCTTTTAAATAATTAATTTCCTCTGTTTTTCTAATTTTCTTATTTTCTTCTGCCTTTTTCCTTTTCCGTTATATAGGTCTCTTCAATCCTTCTCATAAAGGTGAAGCACAGCAGAGCTTCAAGCTGGTTTAATTTCCAGCTGAGGAAACAATAATTAGTGTGACTTCTTACAAGAATCAAATCAAACTGTTTTAAAATAATGCAGACTTTTGAGTAATTACCATGAAAATGAAGCTAAAATGGGGCATCCTGGAAGAGGTGCAATTGTGTGATCCTACACTGAAAGATGATTGAGCTGAGGGTGTAGGTGCATCTGCTGTGGGGAGCTGGTGATCAGGAGAGGCAGCCACCCTCACAGCCCAGCTCTTACACAGTTTTTTTAACAACTAGATGAGTATCTCAGTCTGTTCAATGCTGAAGAAAATACTAGATTCCTTTTCTGCCTCATTTGTGCCATCTGCCCTATTTCTGCTCCCTGCCCCAATGGGTCTCTGTACCACTACCTGCTTGCACTTTTGGGCACCCAGGTGACAGCTTTAATGGTATTTTATGGAAGGTCAGACTGACGCGTTAAAAGCACATTTTTCATGTAGTTATAAACTGCTGTAGGAAGGTTTATTCTTCTTTATTGATTTAGTCTTTTTTTAATGCGGATTCTTTAACCAAGTGATTCCTTTTAAAACTGGTTTTTAACAGTTGTTAAGCTTGCCAACGAAAAGCTCAAAATGCCCCCTAACACAATGCTTTCTCAATACACAAAAGTGAGCTTTTGGTTTTATTCGAGTCCAGCTGATTGACTGAATTTAGGGAGGCTGAAGAATGAAAGCACTTCTAAATCTGAAATGCTTGAATTTGACAAAGTAGCCTTAAGATGTGTCATTGTCTCTGACTGAATTTAGTGCATTTGTATTTGCAACTTCTGTTTGGAGAAGGAATTCCAAGTGCAAGTGATCTCTCCCTGCTGTTTTGAATTCTGCCATGATGATTGCTCTGGAAACACTTCTCTCCGATTTTATAGATGCTCTTGCATTTTATTATAGAGTGAGGTAATTAATAGTCATAAGTAATGACATTAATTATTGTTACTGATCAGTTACCCTAAAAGACACGTTTATCATTCATCAAAAGACTCTTTTGTCTAAAACTTCAGTGCTTCAGTTTAAGAAAATGATTTTGTCAACTCCTTCCATAGCAGATTGTTATGTGATCAGCTTGGTGTAAGACCTACTTTTGAGACATTGTGAACATCTTGATGTAAAGCAAAGGGTATATTAGAATTGTTTCTCTTTGGATAAAAGCACAAATGTAGATACTGTATGAACCTACTACCGAGGCTTTACAAGCTGGAAATAGTCCAAGAGTATGTCCATGTTCTAAATAAGGCCAGAACTAGGCTCATGTTTGTTTAAAATAATGTACTGGCATGACAGCTACATCATCATTTTATAACCCTGTAAGTACTAATATTTTAAAGAAAATATTTTAGAATGCAGTGATAGAAGTTGCTTATAGAACTACTGAAAAGGAAGGAATTTCAAAAATAAAAGAAACATGAAAAGAAGTCCTGTATTATACAGGGAGAAGAAAGGGCGGTGGAGTTGTGAAGTATGTGAGTGTGAGGGCAGAAAGGAGAAAACTCCTAGAGCAGGGGGGGGAACTTCTTTGTAGCTCCTTCAGGCAATGTGTGGTTCATGGTTGGGGACCCGCATGAAAATCATCTGCTGCTGCTCTGTGGAGCTGTCACTCGTGTCTCAGATTCAGGGAGAATTTGAACACCCTCTGGCAGCACCCCTTGCATCTATAAAGGCATGAAACCAAGAAGGGAAAGAAGAGGCATCTCTCTGATAGGTGACCTGGGCTTCTGTTTTTTATATACAAATGTGTCTGTGCATTCAAATTTGGTTTTAGTAGCAAGTGTGCATTTTAAATTATGTTTAACAAGTATATGTTTTCTGATGTCTTTGACAGCATTCATCCAGCCATGAAAATATCTTGCTCTTTCGTGCTACTTACGTGGGCTTCCTTTGTATTTCTACTCCCACTGGGTTTTCTGGGCCAGCAGACTGATGGGAAATCTGGCTTTTCTCCCTGTCCCTCTTTCTTAGTTACGGTTCAGGTTTCCTTTAGTTTTCCAGTGTTTTGCTGCTGTAGCTGAATCCTTCTTTGCTTCTATTGAGTTTGACATAATAGTAGTGGAGGCAGGTTTTAATCTTCAGCAATGAGCTGAGTAGGAGAAAAGATTGGGTTGCTGGCCAAAATGTAATCTTTTCTGGATCCTTGCCCCTGTTTCAGTACAAAATCTTGAGCAGCCAGGTTTCCTGATGCTGCATTTCACTCCAGCAGGAATCAGAGGTTTAAAGATTTCATAGGTCAGAAGGAGCAAAGTTTTTTTAACACAACCTTCAAAATAGATTTGTCATACGGAAGTACAATTTAAGCCACGTGCAAGGATTAGTGGAGTGCCTGAGAAGCTTTTTGCTTCTACTGCCTCTAAATTGTGTGTCATATTATTGGTATTTCTTAGAATACAAGGTCTTGAATTTAAGCCTCAGATTCCTTAGAAAAGTGAGCCTAAGCTGGAGGAATGCAGAGTTATAGGAGTACTTCACCATCCTGCAAGGCTGAAGCTGCAGTGCAGGTGGTGTGGAAGGAGAGCACTTGGTCCTTTTGCCTGGACCAGGCTCACGTGGTTGGGTTTCATTACAGCTCCAATATGCCGGAATGTTTTACTAAATAATTGGCCAGTTGAGTGTAAAATTGCCACATATATAGCTTTAACTTTTAAATTGTTAGCCTGAGGAGGACCCAGAGTTCACATAGATACTATTACCTGAACTGGTACTGATTTGTTATTTTTTAATTTTACAGGGGTTTTTTTTTAATCCTGACGTTCTTTCTTCCTATGTTGTATTTTCCTCTCTTGATTAAAGTGTTCAAAATGCATTGTATTTGCTTAACCTGTAATAAATACTTGTTCAGTTATTGTGTTAGAGTTTAATGTATGTAATTCAGAAAGTATTAAATGAAACAGAGTAGTTTCGATATCAAACATACCCAAGAAATGCATATCTGTTCTTAGGCAAAGAGATGAGCATAGTTTCATGAAACAGTAGTTGAGTAGGTCTTTAGATGTGGAGGATCACGAAGCACAAATTCTTCACACCTTCAGTTATTGCAGGAGGCTTTGATTAAATGCAGTCTCAGCTAAAGACACACTAACCCTCAACCACCAAAATGAAACATTTGGACCCCCTAGATGATGCAGTTGATGTTGTCTCCCATTGATGAGTCACTGTAGCAATGGAAGATACTGCTCTGTAACAGCATCCAAAAGCACCTGTGTGCTCTCGGCTGCCTTTAGCTGAGGATCCCTCCGGATCTGTGTTGTTTATTGTGCAGCACTGGAAATCTTCACAGCAGTAAAAGCACATTTGATTGTCTGAAGGTTTCAGGAAGTATTGAAAAATTATTTGCAAATGTTTTCTGGTTGGTTTATGGTGACATCAGAAACACCTCCCCGCCTCAAAAAAAAAAAGCCTTGATTTGAGCCTCTGATTTACTTTATACTGCAGCACACTGAAATACTTTAAAAACCTAAATCAATATGCATAATATGATCTGAAATTTTGTTAATATACTCTGCTGGTTCTGATCCATTGTGCATCTGACCTCATTTGTTCTTCCTGACAGTGAAATGTAGTAGTAGCTAAGAAAGGATCAGTAAAGAGCTCAGTTGCAGGAAGGTTTCTATCCAAATTAATTTGCAGGTATGTCCGTGCAGCCTCATTGTTATCCTAATCTAATTATGAATTTGAGATGACTGACCTGAACAACATTGAATTTTTATCATTTATGCCTCACAGTGATGTTTATGACAGTTCTAACGCGTGTGTGCCATGTTCCTCTGGTGTCTACTTTAGTTGGGTTTTTTCACTCTTTTTCAGCCACTATAACAAGTTCATCAGAAAATGATGATCGCAGTGGATCCAGTTTGGAATGGAGCAAGGATGGGAGTCTCAGAGCTGGAAAACATCATGGCATCAGTCGTGATCGAAGAACAGATAATTGTTCCCCAGTTGCAGAAGAGGAGGCCGTTGGATCTGCTGAGAATTTGCCAAAAGAAGTACCAACAGGAGAGGGTCCCCTTCCTTATGCTCAGAGTTCTGGCTCTTTAATAATGCCTCGTCCAAACTCCGTTGCAGGTAAAGTCCTGAGGTGGAAAACAAAGATGTTTTTAATGGTAGGACATTCTTATTGGATCTTTCTGTAGAGGTATGTTGTTAGTATGAAAGTGTCTCTGTAGGACAGAAAGAAAGAAGCCTTTGTTCTGAGCTGAATAGAAGAGCATTACTTAAGTTGTTTAAAATTGTCATCCAGAGGGCTGTTACTGTGCTTTCTAGTAGGTATTGGTTAGGTCAGGACTTGGAAAGTCCATCAGTTATTCCAGGAATCTGCTTGGGGTCAGGTAGTGGATTAGCAGGTAATACCTGAACCTGCTCCTGACAATTCTGACCTCGCTGAGGTGTTGTTCTCCCAGTGAAAAGGAAACTCTCTTAATGTGAGAACTGTTTGCAACATGAGGAAGTTAAGGCAGATGTGAAGGCCATCTAAATGGGGAAAAACCCAACCAAATCTTCAATGAACTTGATTGAAAAGCATTTTATGAATGATATGACATGAATGACTTTGCTGCTGTTGTCTGGAAAGACTTCTCTGTAAGTACCACATGGAGAAAGAACTGTAATAAATAATGCTCTTACGTGAGGGGAAGAATAATCTTCAATCCTTTAATACTCTAGCAACAAGTTCAACCAAACTGGAAGATCTGAGTTACCTCGATGGGCAGAGAAACGCTCCTTTACGCACTTCGATTCGCTTGCCTTGGCACAGCACGGCCGGCGGGAGAGCACAGCAGGAAGGTAAAGGCACAGAGGCTTCAGCTGCACGTCCTGGCACAGTCACACAGGCCTGCAGTGGTTTTGTCGTGTGCATGGGCTGTGATCTTTGTGAACAGCCCCTTCAGAGTGCCCCTGACACATCACATGTCTGCAGATAAGATTGCTTACACTTTTTCCTGCCCGATGCTGTGGTTCAGAGATTGAATGCCTGTGCATCCGTCACAACCAATGACAATTAAAAGAAGAATTTAAGTAAACTGGTAAAACTGAACTTGAGCTTGTATGTAGACACTATTCTGTTCTCTTTCACTTACAGCTTTTCAGTCATAGATTGATGCTGAAACAGCATTTGTGTAACATTAGATTTGGGCAATGAATCTTTATAGAGTACTTTATTAGTGAACATGATTAGTCCCACAGATTTTTAATGTAGTTTATGCAGTCGAACCCAAATTCTTCTCTAAGTCATGAGATATTTGCCAGATGTATAGATCAAAGTGATTAAATCTGTAACTTCTGATCTTGTGACTTCAAAAGTATGAAAAATAAGGTAGTAATATTTTAAATATTACTTTAAAAAGAGGGTTTTTTTAAAGCAGAGATATTTATTTATTCTCTGTACCTTTCTCTGTTTCTCTCTAAGTGTCTTTACAAATCTGAAGACCTATCACTGAGATACTCAGCAGCATAGTTCACTCTAAACCGAAGAGTATTTGGCACTTCCCTGTTTATAGAATTATTAATGCATTTTTAAGAAAAGTTTTTTGATCTGCAACTTACTAACTCAAGTTCAGTTGTAAGAAAAATCATCAAATTACACTTGTAGCTTCTTCCCTCTACCGTTTAATTTATGCAGGAATTATGGAGATGACCTGAACTGAGCAGATCAGTCTCTCTTATTTTCGTAATGGCTCTAAGGCTCTAAAAAGTCAGATTGTGACTGATAGCAGCAAGGGCACTACATGCCCTTCCCTTCTGAAATTATGCTGTTTGATTGCATGTTTCTTCTCATGAACCTTCCTCCCTGCCACCTCTTTCCAGCTCGTTTCATCCCCTACAAGCCCCAGGATATTTTGCTGAAGCCACTGCTGTTTGAGGTGCCGAGCATAACCACAGACTCAGTGTTTGTTGGAAGAGAGTGGCTGTTCCAGGCCATTGAAGAAAAGCTTCAGAGTCCTGACCCAGCAGGGAACAGAGGAGCGGTCATCACTGGAAATGTGGGATTTGGGAAGACTGCCATCATCTCACGGCTGGTGGCACTCAGCTGCCATGGAAGTCGCATGAGGCAAATAGCTTCAAACAGCCCTAATTCATCCCCCAAAAGTAGGTTCCTTTTCCTTGTTTGGGTTAGTGTGCTGACATGACACAGTGTGGGCTCAGCTCATCAGAAAGGTGGTAACATGAGACAGTGTGTCTGATCTCCTCCCCGTGCCAGGCAGTGTGTACCCCAGATTCTGAGATGTGATTGTAGTAGCTTCTCCTCCAATGAGTTTGGAAAGGGAGCAGTGAGTGTTCCTTTACTTCTGTGTACCACGTGCTTTCCATAGAATTTCTGCAGAGCTGAGAATAAAGCTATGAAGAAACGCCTTCTGTTTTCTACTGGGATCCATAGCACCCTGTCACCAGACCAGTCCAATGCCTACATTAACTGGAAGGGTGGTGGGACTGCTCTTACTGCTACTTCCCCTGTGGACACTTGAAATACTAAGAGGATTAATAATAACAATGATAAATTGGTTTTATTTTCTGAGAGTTCAGTCATGTAATAAATTAGTTTAAATGAGCCATCATATGTGTAGTTTTTTGAAGGAAACTCTTCAGATCAGCATGGTTTTGCTTTCAGTAATTCTATAGTTTTGATCTAAAAGTCAGAGGAGTTGTTTTAAAATTAAGTTGCAAATGTTGGCCTGTGTTTATCAGGCTAATTGCAGGTTTCCTGTAATACTGTTTCTCAGTTTTAATTTTTACTCTACCAGTAAAAGTACTCCATGATGTTTTCCGAGAAAGCAGTCTGCTACAAGCAAATTCAGTCTCTTTTGTATTTGTTGCCTTTTAAAAACAGGTGGTGACTCCTGCCAGGAGATTCCCTTAAGCCAGTTACCCGTGTGTGCCCCTCCAGCAGGTGACACCAGTACAGTGAACACTCTGACTTGTCCTGCTCCTCCTGAATACAAGACTCAAACGGGAGATGCTGTGAGACGCCTCGCTTCAAAGGTGAGCTCTCACTTCCTGAGAAATGCTCAGTGTGTTAGGAAGCTCTAAGCTGGGGTCACTCGGCTGGGCTGGGATAGGGGCAGTCACCCAGGCACCTCTGTGGGATGGCTCTGTTTGCTGCCTGGCAGGAGTCACTTGGATCCTGCCACTGAAGTGCAGACTTTGTTTGCTGTGAATGCTGTGTTTTCCTTGTAGTTGGGTATTCTTTTTCCAGAGAAATGTGGTTTATGTCCTGGTATGTTTTTAAGTAATACACACCTTTGCAATACTCAGAATAAAGCCAGTTGTCCCATTTCTCCATTGGCTTATTTTGAGCATGTCTGTCATTTACTTCTACCTGGTGATGATCAAAGTAGTCTTTGGGTGTTACAGTGTGGGACAGTGCTGTTAAATTACAGCTAATAGGTTGTTTAGTCAGAGCCTCAAGTCACTTCTCTTGTACTGCTTAGTTAATTAGCTGCTTCCCCTCTGTATCCAAATGCCACGAACTCAAATTGCTGGTTTCCTGGCAGAACATGACACTTTTTTGTTTCTTTACCTCTCTGCATGCCCTTCGAGGTCAAAAATCTATTCCATTGCCTTCCTCTTTGTGTTTAGCAGAGGCCATCCGAGTTGGCTCTGACACTGAAGAGTATTTTGTAGTTGAGAGAGAAGTTTAATATATTCTAGGAGCACTAACTAATAACCAGCTGAAATGCCGTGAAGGTAACGCTCTTTGGTTTTCCTCGTTGCCCAGGTGGTCGCCTATCACTACTGCCAGGCTGACAACACGTACACGTGCCTGGTGCCTGAGTTCGTGCACAGCGTGGCCGCGCTGCTGTGCCGCTCGCAGCAGCTGCCAGCCTACCGAGAGCTGCTGCTGCGGGAGCCCCAGCTGCAGGGCGCGCTCAGCCTGCGCTCCTGCGTGCAGGACCCCGCCGCAGCCTTCCGCAGGGGCGTGCTGGAGCCACTGTCAGACCTCAGGAAAGGTACCGTGAGCAGGAGGGGGCTTGGAAATGGACTCTAAACTG
This sequence comes from Sclerurus mexicanus, assembly GCA_013396755.1. Classification (NCBI taxonomy): domain Eukaryota; kingdom Metazoa; phylum Chordata; class Aves; order Passeriformes; family Furnariidae; genus Sclerurus; species Sclerurus mexicanus. The sequence goes on from VWZF01002183.1 coordinate 48,978, forward strand.
CGTACAAAAGTGGAAAAGAAATAAAGCAGGACATGCCTGGAGAAAGGGATTCCTTAATTCTGGTAGTTGTAGCCATAATAGGTGGGTTTTGAACAGTTGATTTGTGTTTTAAATTAAAAGTCTATGAAACTTATTAAAGGTCACTTTGCATTTATTAAAGGAAACTTTACATTTACTTTTTTGCCAGAAAACTGAAGCATAGCTGTAGCTTGAAGTTAAGGCTGAACATTCACGTTAAAGGATTTTTTTTTTCAGATGCTTTTGAGTTTTGTAATGTTTTCTCTTTTAATTTTCTTTGCCTAAACGTCTGCAAAGTGGATGAGAATAAAAATTTGAGGACAAAAATGTGTCATTTAATGGAAAAATTCGTTTTCAGCCTTTTTTATTTTCAAATTTCAGAGCAGAAGATTCCTGAGGAAGACTACATAATTTTGGTAGATGGTTTAAATGATGCTGAATTTCATAAACCTGATTATGGTGACACAATTTCTTCATTTATCACAAGTATAATCTGTAAGTTCCCTCCCTGGCTGAAGCTCATTGTGACTGTAAGAACTAACTTCCAGGTAAAAACACTTTTTAATACTTTTCTTACTCTTAAAGACTAAATGTTCACTTACATTGGTGCAGCTGCATTATTATGAAAAATACTGGGTTTAGAGGAATTCAGAGTAAAGTCTCTTGGGTTTTTTCTTCCTTTGTTGTCACATTTGTTTGCATTGTTACTGGAAGATAAATTGAAAAGGAGATTCTTTTCTGTCGTTTGTGATATCTCTTAATAAATCTTTCCCACCTAATAGATCATTTGTCTTACCTGCCCCTTCCCCTTGCCTTAGGGCCCAATTCTGGTTTGGTTTTTTTTTATTGGTATTTGTTCCAATTTTCTGTTCTCTTAATTTTGAAGTGATCATTTCTACAGCTCATTCCTTTCAGTTGCTGAGCTTGATCTCTGAAATATTTGATACCTTCCTGTGAAATATGATAAAACGTAGAAATGCTGTTCTACCTGTTATCAAGGGGACAGTATTTGCAAAGCCATCAAAGGGATGCTAAATTGCTTTTTAATCTGTCTGGTACTCACTACAGAAGAGAAACAAAGCAGAGATGCACCATGGAGTTCTCAGTGCTGGAATACTGTAATGCCTCTGGGTTTGTTTTTCTCTTTTCCTTTTTTTCCCCTCTCCCCCTCACAGGAAGTAGTAAGTTCACTACCATTTATCGCAATATCCCTGGACAATTTTCCAGACAACAAAGAAATTCATGATGATTTGAATGCTTACATTCAGTACAGAATTAATAACAGCCAGGAAATCATAAACAACATATCTTTAAATGGAAAAGCTGATGCAGCTACTGTTGGGAAAGTGAGTAACCACCTGATCATGAGAAGCCTGGGATCTTATCTCTATTTGAAACTCACTCTGGATCTTTTCCAAAAAGGTCACTTAGTAATCAAAAGTGCAAGCTACAAGGTTGTTCCTGTGTCTCTGTCAGAGCTGTACTTACTGCAGTGCAATATGAAGTTCATGACAAACTCCGCTTTTGAGCGAGCCCAGCCCATACTCAATGTGGCACTGGCATCCCTGCATCCCATGACAGACGATCAGATTTTCCAAGCTATTAATGCAGGACAAATAAATGGGGAACAACGGTGGGAAGACTTCAGCCAGAGGATGGAAGCCCTTTCGTGTTTTCTGATCAAGAGACGTGACAAAACACGGATGTTCTGCCATCCGTCCTTCAGGGAATGGCTTGTCTGGAGAGCAGATGGTGAAAATACTGACTTCTTGTGTGAGCCAAGGTAAATAAAACATGCAGTAATTCGGTTTCAAATAACTGCAATTATGTTTTGTATAATTGATTGCAGCAACTGGTGCAGGGAAAGAATGGTGTTAAAACACAAGTATGCCTAATTTTTTCCAAAATAGAAACTTCTATATGTTTAGAGGTAGACTTGACTTGAAGTATCAAAGGTTACAGTGCATAATTGACTCTGTAGAAGTCACAGGTTTGCATTTGACTTTGCTACCTTCATGGAGAAGTAAGAGTACTCTGTTGTTATTAATACAGCAAAATTGTTAAGAATGAAGTGCAGCAGCAACTTGTCTATGTAGAATGCAGGAACAGAAGGGCCAGATCATGTGGGCTCTTTTAAACGTAAAAATATTTAAGACATTTTGTTCTGTAATTATTTTCTCCTGGCATTGTTTCAGTTTATTCCAGCTCCCTTTCTGTGACTTGGGGGGCAGGAGTTGGTAGAGTTGGAGACAGTGGCTGTTTGTGTTTGTCACATTCTCACAGTCAGCTCCTGCCATTTTTTTCATGTTCTTCAGGGTTTACAGTTTTTGGGTTTTCCAAAAGAATAAATAATTCTGACATTTGAAATTATTACCAGCCCTTGTCTGTGCTTTCGAGTGGCTGTTACAGAGCCAGTTCTGTGGGTGGCACTGGGGGGTTGCAGCCTCATGGCCCCCCCAGTTCCACCACACTGGCACTCGCAGCGCCTGCCCCAGCAGCAGTGGGGGCTGCCTGGGCTTAGGGAAAGCTGCTGGCTTTGGAAGGCTCCGTCCAGAAATTTCTGAAGGCAGGGTGACAAGCCCTGTGCAACCTCACCCCCAGCTGAAGAGTCCAGTTAGCATAGGATTAATTGCTCCGTTCCAGTGTATATCTGATTAATGAACAGTGTATGATAACTTTGTTTTCACAAGCTTGTGCCACTGCCACTATTTCCTAGAACACTGACCACCACTAATGTTGGTGTAGAATTACTAAATACACATTTTATTTCGAATTTCAAAAGGATCCAGGTCTGTGCTTCTAAAAGAATTGGCTTCTTTATCAGGTGCCTGCAGTTCATTGCTCTGAGAACACAAAAGGGAGCAGTAAACCAGTGTCAGAGCTGACACAGGCCCCCTGTGAGGGGACAGCAGAAAAATACTAGGACTGTGTTTCAGCTTCAAAATTTGCCTTTCTTCTCTTTGTGTTATTTCATTATGGGAAGAATTTTGTTCAGATGCAATGGTGTTTCATTAGTCTGACAAAATTGAGCTGTTATAACAGCCACATAGACATGGTAGGATATTTATTGAAATATGGTTATAAAAGCGGGTCTCTCTTAATCCTTTTTACTAGGAATGGACATGCTCTACTGGCCTTCATGTTTTCTAGACAAGAAGGAAAGTTAAACCGTCAACAAACTATGGAACTTGGTCATCACATCCTCAAAGCTCACATTTTTAAGGTAAAACTTGCAGCTTAGTAGTGTTATGACCTACTCATATGAATGGGTCATAGAGATTCTCCTCTGACTTGCTTGAATAATTTGTTAGGAGCTTATGCAAAATACTTGGTAGTGCTAACAATCCAAATTGTTACTTCTCTTTTTTCTGAGTTGTACATAAAAATAGTATTTCTAATCCTATCGAGAGATCTCTTGTTATATCATTCCTGTTAGGGTCTGAGTAAAAGGACCGGAATTTCTTCCAGTCATCTCCAAGCCTTGTGGATTGGTTATAGTACTGATGGACTGTCCACAGCCCTGGCTTCTCTAAGAAACATATACACACCCAATGTGAAGGTAAGAAAGTGGGCATTCTTGTACAGTCAGTGCTTCATCTGGTGCTGCTGGCTGGTTAATGTTGAAGTCAGTTTTAGCAGAAAAGCTGCTCACACCTGGACTTGAACTCCTTATTTGCCACACCTTCGTGTGGTTTTGTAAGTTGTGGTTGAAGTCCAAATCAGTTTTCCTCGATGGTTTTGATGGAAAGAGGGGTTTGCCCACGTTCTTCTGTAGCATGGGTGGGTGTGGGTGCAGTTGGGAGGCTCAGATGTCCCACGTGGCCTTGCTGGGCAGAGCTCAGCCCTGTTCGCTCCTATGGGGATGTGCCAGTTGTAACGGGGAAATACTGAGAGAAGAAAGGATGTGAAATGCCATAACTTTGCATTATTATTTGAATCCCTGGGTTATGGATAGGGAAATTCAAGTTGGTGAATTGGAATCTGAGCCAGCTGCTCCTTTTGCTTGGAAATGTGTGTGTACGTGAACACACACATCAGGCTCTGGTGATTTTTTTGAGATTGCTTTTTATGCAGTCTGGTTCTCTCTTAATAGAGACAGTTACATAAATCTGCAGAGTAACAGCAAATCACACATGTGTTTGTGGTGAGAGTAGTGAGTTTTCAGGGGAGAAACGAGTCTTCTATCAGGAGTGCATTGGTCAGTAATACAGTAATTGTTTACTAAGAGAAAATCCTAAACTCATGTATGCTGCTACATACACAATAATGTTGATGTCTGCCAGTAAAATCTGCATCAAAATTAGGGAGTAACAAATGAGTACCTGAGAAAGGTGTCAAATTCAAACAGAACTGAGGAAAATACTGTTTTGTTTAAATTAAATTTTAGGTGAGTCGGCTGCTGATTTTGGCAGGAGCAAATGTGAATTACAGGACTGAAGTGCTGAATAATGCTCCAGTGCTTTGTGTTCAGTCGCACCTTGGGCATGAAGAAGTGGTCACTCTTTTACTAGAATTTGGAGCTGCTATTGATGGAACTTCAGAAAATGGGATGACAGCCCTAAGTTACGCAGCTGCTGCAGGGCACATGAACATTGTGTCACTGCTGTGCAAAAGAGGTGCAAAGGTGAGCTAGTGCGCAAAGACTGCAAAGTTTCCAGCCAAGAGAGTCAGGCAAACACCTAAGAAAACTCTTGTTGATTGTAGAAGTATACAATTATCAGATATAGGCCTGGGGGGCATCCAGACTTCCATGAAGCATTTTCCATGTGCCACTGATCACAACCCTCTGGCAGATCTGTTCAACCAGTGTTGGGTGCACCTCACTGTGCACTTACATGACCTTGTTCTCATCAGCTTGTCTCTCTCAGTCTTACTGAGGGAATGTCAGAGCCCTGTAAGGTTGAGAGCCTTCCCAGCTCTCCTCACCCCCATCCAGTCACCTTGGAGCATCCCCAGTTCTCCTCATCCCCCTGAAGCCCCACGCTGTCCAGGTGGCCAAGCCTGATCTCCCCTTGGCAAACCCATGCTGACGGCTTCTGCTCACCTTCTTGTCCTTCCTGTGTTTGGTAGTGGCTTCCAGTATTCCATTTTCCATCACTTTCCCAGGCACTGTCTGGCCTGTAACTCCCCAGATGTCCCTGCCTGCCCTGGAAGGCAGGAGTAGCAGCTGCTGTCTCCCACTGCTTAGGCAGTCATCTCTCCAAGCCTTTCACTGCACTTCTTAACCCCAAATGTTCCTTTTTCCCTGTGCAGGCCGACTGTGTGGACAAGAAGGGCCAGTGTGCCTTGGTCCATAGTGCCCTGAGAGGGCACCGTGGTATCCTGGAATACCTGCTGGGGCTGGTGTGGGTGACTCCGTGCCAGGAGCAGGACACACTGCGGAAGCGCCAGGCGCTGCTCCAGGCGCTCACGGCTGCTGCCAGCATGGGGCACTGCCAGGTGGGTTGGGAGCTCACACAGGGCCAGCATGGGGCACTGCCAGGTGGGTTGGGAGCTCTCACACTGTGACACCTCCGTGAACGTAGCAGAATTGGGCAACAGCACGTGCAGCTGTTTTTGAAAGAGGTCTGGAAAGAATTACTGATATTTACCATAGTTTTCATCAGCAGCTGGTGTAAGTGCTGTCACTGACTACCCAATAATATGGCTTCAGGATTTGTTTACATGTAATTTTCTGTCTACGTTTTTCCTCTCTGTTCTTGGAAGTTGTCCTAAATCTCCAGTGCTGCTGCTCATTTTTGGTATCAATGATGTTTGTTTCTGAGTATGTTTCTATTTCAGGATCAATTTTTTTTCATAGTATAACAAATTTGATATTGCATATAATTGCATGTGCTTAACTTTTTACCTTATGTATATGTCAAGTTACAGACATAAGCTTAATGTCACTTTAGATAGAAATTTGGGAAGGACAGCAGAAGTAAACACATAATAAATACTCAAAATGCTGTAGATATTTAGGTAATACAAGTACGTTGTCTGTTCATTGGGAAAATAAATTGAACCTTGATATAAAAGTAAGGAGTAAGTAAAGGTACTTAAAGATCACACTATGCTGAGGGGGATTTCCTCTTATAATAATATTAAGTGATGTGCCAAAAGTGGAAGAAAAACCTCTTCAGTAAAGCCATTTTGATATTTCTTTTAAATCTATTTTAATTGCTATAAGATAAAAACTTTGATCTCTAAAGTTGTTTAGCTGATTCACATATAGAAATGCCTATATGGAGTCAATTTATGATATGGTATATAAGCAATTGCTGTTTCACAGTATAAACTTGAGAATTCTGAACTGTGGTTAACTGGGATTAATGGATAATTCCTTCGCTGTTGTAGAAATTCTTGTTTGCTATGTAGTGATTAAATGAAACCAGTCAGATCCTGAATATCAGCAAAACAGATCACATTAATCATACTCACCTGAAAACGTTCATGGTTCTCTATTTTTAAGACATTAAGAAGCTCACTTATTGTTAGCTAGAAAAAAGGACTTGTGTGCTTCATGAATTTAAAAAAAAAGTTCTAGTATTTTAAATTCTAGGATTTTCCATCTGCTGTGTACCCATCTGTTGTATACAACAGTTTTCAGACAGCCTGAAAATACCCAGATCCTTTCTCCTTTTCTGTAGCATCCCAAACTTCTGTTATTGTGATTCTCCTCCCTCACCTGCAGCCTCAGTGACCATGTGCCCTGCTAGAAAATCTGTTTTAAACAGCCATTAGAAGAGGTTTTAATGTAATAATCTTTCAGCAGGTGGTTTCAAAACATAGATTTCCTTAATAAAATAGTAACATAGCAAAACTTAATTTATAACTCATTTCAGCTTTAAAAATTACCATTTATCAGCATATGTTTAAACCGTTCTGGGAAGGAATTTAGAGAAACAGGTAAGATATAAACAACGTGAAAGGGAAAACCAAGGAGTTACCATTTTGCAAATATTTGCTTTTTCATCCTTTATCTTAGACAATGAGGAATTTCCTCACTGAACTGGGATGCTTTATTTTTATTCTTGGCATTATTTTGATTATTCTGGTGTATATAGGTCACACATTAAATCATAATCATGCAAAACCACCAATTCACAGAAGGGCACTGGGCTTTTGATTACATGCATGAGAGAGAAAGGCTCTCATTTTTTTCCATCTTTTATCCTTTGCTTTATCTTGCAAGTGACAACTGATACTTTTGTGGCTCAACACATGTCTGCTCCCTGGTTTGTAGGTGGTTCACTACATCCTGACAGTTGAAAAGGATCACGACATGGACATCAATGACACTGATGCCTTGTGGGGAGAAACAGGTATTTCCTTTGTCATGTTTTTCCTAATTAGGGTTGCTCATTTGGGCTTTAGAAACTGGAGGGGCAAGTCCTTTGCTGATCTTGCAGAAGTCACACACAAACGTGTTTTCTGAACAGTGTCGGCATGACTGGTGTGGCTTCAACACAACAACAAAATGTTCATTTCAAGCTCCATTTAAAGGACAATTTGAGCAAAATATAAGGGGGGGGGGAAATCATAATGGAGAAAGTATTTTTTTTGTCCTTTCCAGCTTTCAATGAGGGTCAAAGTGGAAAGCTGTAACAGGGGATTCAGTGACACCTGCATGTGTGTGTGTGTAAAGGGTCAGCCAGCCGAGAGCTCGTGCTGACGTGATGCTTTCTCCAGCCCTCACAGCTGCTGCAGGACGAGGGAAGCTGGATGTGTGCGAGCTCCTCCTGGGGCGCGGGGCCGCCGTGACAAGAGCCAACCGAAGGGGGGTCCCCCCACTGCTCTGCGCCGTCCGCCAGGGCCACTGGCAGGTCTGCACTACCTGGGGGATCCCTTGGGAGCTGGGCTCTGATTCCTCCCCTCCCTAGTTCTGAAATAAATTAGTGTACGTTTTCTAGTAGGTTTTTGCATCAGCTTCCCTTCTACACCCTTTGGATCACTTGAAATAACGTATAAAGTTCATCGGCTGCACAACGGCCTTAGTTGTAACATACCTGAAAAATAACACGCGAGTTAAAATATTTTGTTTCCTAGCCAAGATCAGAGGCCATTTCAGATCTCTGAGATGCTGCTGTGCAGAGAGGGACTGTTGGAGGCAGGAGCCTTTCTGGTGCTGGCCACTCCTACCAGGACAAGGCCCTGGACTGCAAACAGTCAGGGCTTGAGCTGCACAGAATTTCCCAGTGATTGCTCTAAATAACACCTTAGTCCTCTGTTTTAAAAGTTCATGACATTGTGAAATCTCAATCCACCAATTTCATAAAATCATACTGTCACTAAGGTTGGAAAAGCCCTCGGAGCTCATCAAGTCCCACCGTTCCCCCAGCGCTGCCAAGGCCACCCCTAATCCAGGTCCCCATGTGCCACATCCCCATGGCTTTTAAATCCCTTCAGGGATGGGGACTCCACCACTGTCCTGGGCAGCTGGGCCAGGGATGGACAACCGTTTCAGGGAAGAAATTTTCCTAATATCCAACCTGAACGTCCTCTGGTACAAGCAACTTATTTTTATATTGCTATTTTCTATTTCAGATTGCTAAACTTCTAGTGGAGCATGGGGCTGATGTGAATCTAAGTGACAAGCAGGGCCGAACACCACTGATGGTGGCTTCTTGTGAAGGACATCTGAGCACTGTGGAATTTCTGCTTTCTGAAGGTAGGACAGAAATAGTGGATCGAAGCTGCACAGGTGCACCAGAGACTGCATTGGTGTGTCAGGCAATTTTTCCTATGCAACAGAATATCTTCCTAACAAAGTTAATTTTAATTTTACAGGTGCAGCTATTTCATCTCTGGACAAGGAAGGACTGACAGCTCTGAGTTGGGCTTGTCTGAAAGGCCACAGGGAAGTGGTTCAGTATTTAGTGGAGAAAGGTGCAACAACTGATCAGACAGACAAAAATGGACGGACACCCCTAGACTTGGCAGCTTTTTATGGAGATGCTGATATTGTAAGTATAACAATAAACAAATTAAGCATGTACTAAATTTTCATAATACAAAACAGAGCTTAGAAAAAATATTGCCAACCAAAATGGAAAGAAAATTTGGGGAAATAGTCAGGATGCTTACAGCTGCTCACATCCCAACTGCAGTACAAGTGTTTGCTCAGAAAAGCATTTTCTAGTTGCGGTAGAAGCCCAGAATTATGCTGCAAACCCATGGAGGTCCCCTGACAGGGTCCTGGTCAGGTGGTGCCTTCGTGCAGCAGAGACCCCCAGGAGAGGTGGAGCAAGAGGAAGGCACTACGGGCAGATCCAAGAGGTCATCAGGGAACTAGAAGGAACAGCACATGCAGCCTTTCACACATCTGTATTTCTGAGCTGGCAGACAGTGTTGTTTCAGAACAGCACTTCAGGGGCTGCTGTGCACTTGGTCCTGTTCAGCCTTTGTCAGAATTAACTTCAAATTGTAAATAAGCCCTCAGGTTCTGCACTGCCTTTAGCAGATTCCCAACACTGTGTTTGTAGGGGACACTGGATAGACTCTGCTGGGGAGTGAGGGGTGTCCAAGCCCCTTCCTGTCCCTGTATTTGGTGTAGATGGTTGAGCTGGAGCAGTGCCCGCTGCCATGTCCCCTCACAGACTGGTCCTGTTGGGGTCTGTGCTCAGCCACTGGCCAGGGGGGATGGTGTCAACAAAGAGGTCCCTGAGCAGGCCTGTGGCTGTGGGTCATGGGGCCCATCTGGGCAGGACTGTTGGAGCCTCTTCCCTTCAGAGATCACTGCTGGTCCCCCTTGGGCAAGTAATGGCCTTGGAAAAGGACTGTTGTTTCCATCCAACCTGCCACTGCTGCCCATGCTGTGTTGCCTTCAGTGGGTTTCACTGGACTCAAACACATGCTCAGTGTATTTCTAGGAGGATACGTGGTAGCTTAAGTATTTCACTGGTCTTCCTTTCCTACCACAAGTCACGTTACAAGGCTTGTCTCATTTCTTTTCCCAGGTGCAGTATCTGGTGGACAAAGGAGCAATGATAGAGCACGTGGACCACAGTGGAATGCGGCCACTGGACAGAGCGATTGGCTGCCGCAACACCTCAGTCGTGGTCATGCTGCTGAGGAAAGGAGCTAAGCTGGGTCAGTGAACTTGCCCTGTACCAGGAGAAACACCTGCCTTCTGCTCTGCCAGAAACAGTAATTTCTGTAAAGCAGGCTAAATAACTGGAAACACCAGATTTTTGCTGGTTGTCTGTTTTGCAGATGCCCACTCAAGAGAAACAATCTTCTTTAAAGTCAGACACACAAGACTCACTTTACAAGTGAGGAAATGAAGGAGTCTTATTCTGCTTCTTTCTTTATGGAGTGCTGAGGGCCAGGTTTGGAGGAGTCACTCTGTACATGGTTGCTCTGTCATGATATAATTAAACAAGAAAATGATGATTTGCTATTAGTGATACATAAGTCTGACACTGTTAATGATTCAGATTAACAAGTGTTACATTTAAGTAACATTCTTTTAATAAATTATAGAATCATATTTTTGCAAAGTGTAGGCAAAAAAAGTGTATGTCCAAGTCATGCATTATCAATAGGCAAGTGCATGGTGCCATTGTGTATGTGATAATTAACTGAAACGTTAGTACCTTTGAGTCATTATTTCACATTATTTGGGTAGTAACTATGACCAAATACAGGTCCCTACTTAGGCCTGAGCTTTGGGGGAGGCAGGGCAGGGAGCAGGTAGGGGATAGATGTAGTTTAAACATACGTGCGCACCATAATGGTGATGATAACAGTAACACCAGTTCCACATGAGTGGATTATCTCCTGAAGTAGGATTAGGCTCTCTAGTCTGATTCACAGTAGAAACACACTTTCTTCCCCTTTGTCAAGAGATCCTTAAAATTTAACTTTCAGGAAATGCAGCCTGGGCAATGGCCACCTCAAAACCTGATATCCTCCTGATTCTGCTGCAGAAACTGATGGAAGAAGGAAATGCACTGTACAAAGTAGGTAGATTTGTATTTTTTCTGATAACCGAACCTTGGACTTCTCCCTGAAAGTAGATTAAATTTCTTAATACCTTCTTTTCATCATCTGATTATTTTACTGGTCTGTTTAAAAAAAATGGAATAAAAGTTGCATGTGTCATACATGATTTTTTCTGGTATTAGCAGTATGTATTATTAATGTAGGTATTGTCCTGGTCAGATACCATTAAACATTTTGAGTTCAGGAACAAACAAAACTCTAGTTAACATGCAAATTCTCTCATTGTGCTTGTATGCCAGTGTAGTCCTGTGGTGGTTTAGTTTTCTTGGTTTTGGTCTGGGCCTTCCCTAGTAACCAGGTTATAACTGTGTATAACTGTTATATACTGTGTATATTTATTTTTTTAAAAAATCTGTTTTGTTCTTGAAGGGCACCTCTTGGTAGATGTCAAATATAAATACGCTTTTTTGCAAGTGTTGCAATATTAAGAGTTTGTGAAAAGCCTCTTGTTCCCTAAAATCTGCAGAAAGGCAAGATGAAGGAAGCAGCACAGCGCTATCAGTACGCCCTGAGGAAGTTCCCGAGGGAAGGCTTTGGAGAGGAAATGAAAGCCTTCACCGAGCTCAGAGTTTCATTGTACCTGAACATGTCACGATGTCGCCGAAAAACAAATGTAAGATCTTGCTGTTGCTCTGCTGCCTTTCTGGCTTTGGGGATCTGAGACTTCTTTCCTACTGCATTGGTTGGGTTGTACGTGGACATTTTTTTGTGTTATTTTGGAATCCTTTTCACTGTACCCTGATTTTGGGCTTTGCTGGCAGTTTATAAGATGAGGCCATGTTGCAATGGGGGATCTATTATAGCTGGTCTTAAGTCATCCAGTTATTTTGGAATGATGAACTGCTGGATATCTGTGGTACTTTTAAAAGACTGGATGGAAAATGCTGCCACCACCCTTTGCTATCACACAGCCCAGCCTGGTATTGTGGCTGTGCCATGGTTGCTTCCAGGGGAGGCAGAGCCTGTGCCGCGGGGTCAGCTGCACTGTAGGGGCTGGACATGGACCCAGAGCCTGCAGCTTCCTCTGCCTGGTGCTGTGTAACCAGTGTGTTTGGTTCCATTGGCAGGATTTTGGTATGGCTGAAGAGTTTGCTACCAAAGCCTTGGATCTGAAGCCCAGGTGTTATGAAGCCTATTATGCCAGAGCAAGAGCCAAGAGGAACAGCAGGTACTGTTTGATCTGTGCATCTCTCTGTACACATTTTTTTAAACTTAACATTTTTAATAACTTGTTCTCTTCCACTAGTTCTATTTGTAATTTACAAAGAAAAGTTATTTTGTGTGCACCATCTGTCTCCGTTAAAGACAACCACACCCAAAGAGCAATATTGAATAGTTGTTTATGTAATTACTGGGCAGTCCAGAAAGTAATAAATTGATATGAAGAGGGATTATTTTAAGTGAAAGAGTGAATGGGTCTGCTACTCACATGACTCACCAGAATGTGGCCAGCAGTGTGCCACCCAGCCTTATCACTGCATTATTACTAAGTTTATCACTTATTACTGGCTGGTTTTACAGGACAGGATGTATTGAACTATTAGCAGTTGAAGATAAAAACAAGGGGAGAGAGGAGGAGCTATCTCTTTGAGGCTGGAAAAGCACCAAACTGTAGAGGTATAGCTGAAGGACAGGGAGAGGTGTGTTTTTGATTCAGTGTCTCTTTGATTCACAGTGTCCCTTCTAAACAGATTAGCAAATGGCCATGAAGTGGGGTTCAGCAGGTTCTCTACTCTGGAGGTTACTGTGAAGGGCTTGTGAGATAAAATGTCAGCTCCTGCTGTTCCCAGCAGAGACTTGTTGCCTCCCTGCACAGGCTGTCGCGACACTCAGGGAAGGGCTTAGGGCTGGGCTGTGGTTCCACCATTGGGAAAAAGTTCCTGAGGTGGAGAACATCCAGTTCTTATATTGCCACCACCTGCAGCAGCAAATGACACATCAGAGTATTTCTCTGCTAGTGGTGAAGGTGGATTGGTAGTAGGCAATGCTGGGACCCTTTTTTTTTTTTCCCTAAACAGAAAGCTACTGGCTGCTCTTGCTGACCTACGAGAAGCCACTCAGCTGTGTCCCAGCAATCAGGAGATAAAACGTCTCCTGACTCGGGTGGAAGAGGAATGCAAACAGTTGCAGAGGACACAGCAACAGAAACATCAGTCTCCCCAGCTACTGGAGCAAAGCAACAACTCGGATAATGAGGAGAGTATTGTATCAGGCGTGAACGATAATTTTAGTCTTCAAGAGAGGGAGGATGAACTGTCACACCCTGATGAATCTGTTCCCCCTCTGCAAAGGCTGCAGTGTTCCTCAGCTGCTTCATCATTCAGCAGGACCCTTCAGGAAGGCGTTCAGCAAAAAGCTCGGTCTGTGTCCCCTCAAAGCAGAACAAGCACTAAGTACTTGAGAGAGCCAGGCTTGATCATGCAGCCAACAAAGCAGGCACAGATTGTAAAAACTAATCAGCACCTGAGCTCCATCCAGCCTGGATCTAAACCAGGAAGCAGTCAAGGTAACACCAAGGCACAATCATCTTTGCAGCATCTTCCCCAAAGTCCCTTGCCTGTCCGGCACTCTAGAAGTCAGCATTTGGATGGGACAAGCACATTGTCATCTGGAAGTGTTTCCACAGATCCCAGTGCTGAACTGTGCAGTGAGAACTTCATGTCCAATCAGTGTTCCCACCCACAGCATCACAAGACTCTCTCTTCTCATTCTTTTGCCAGTAAGTCTAAACCCACTGACAGGTCAACAGCCCCTGCTCAGCTGAACTTCAGTAACACCAGGCAGCAAAGCCATGGACCTGGCGCTGTCTCTCCGAGCTCTCCATCAGGCAGTGTGATTCTGGCCAGCTCAAGCAGCAGCAGCAGCTTCACCTCAGCCAGCAGCTTTTCAGGCGGCATTAAGGGGCTGGGCCCGGATGTTCGACTCAAGGAGAGTAACATCAGTCAGGCTCAAGGTGCTGAGCACCGACCTCGCAATACCCCATTTATGGGAATCATGGACAAGACTGCAAGGTTCCAGCAGCAAAATATGCAATCCAGTCGCACTTGGCACTCTCAGGCATCAGATGGATCATCCACAAACATTGCTCCTGGGGGCATCCAGCCCTCAAACTTCGAGCAGTTCTCAGTCAAACAGTTCCAAGGTAAAATGCCCTTTCTGGGTGCTGCCCTGGGAGATGGCAACCAGAGCAGTGTGCAAGTGAGAGAACGCGAGGAGCTCCCATGCTCAATCCCTCCCCACTGTCCAGACAAATCCCCCAGCCAAGGTTCTCATTTATACCCTGATGCTGCAGGCAAACCACTGTCCCACAGCAGCCAGGACGGGCACCTCAGCCATGGCACCACAGCAAAACCAAAGCGATCCTTCATTGAATCAAATGTATAAATACTGCTTTGGGTATTTACAGGGTAAACCTGGCTCATCACAGCACAGGGTGCATGCTGCTCTAACAACACTCACTAGCTGGGCACAGCTGGCTCCCAGGGAACAGTCAGTGCTGGCCAGTCCTTACTGGGATGCAACCACTTCAAACTGTTCCTACTGGCCCAGGACAGTGACAGTAACTGGAATAACAGAATTCTGTAGAAAGAGTAAATTAGGGTTGTCCATTCAACAGCGTAGCACCCTGAGCAGAGAAATCCTTTTCATTACATTCTACCATTAAATAAGTTTCCTTTCATGTAGGGCTTCAATCTTGGCTTTTGGTTCTATTGCATCTCACACATAATACTTGTGCCTCTCCAGTGCTTTAAGTGCTTACTTCTCACAGCAGTATTAAGGAAGATAATCTGCTGCAGAATACTCAGATCTGTACATGCATGCATTTTTTTTTTAAATCAAAGATAGTATTTTATCACTTTTCTAGCGGGATCTAATTTGGGTTGCATGATGTACATTTAGGAAGCATAAATAATTTGTGTATGAGTAAACTATAAGCAGCTATGTTTTGACATGTAAATATAACTATTTTTAGTAACTAGAAGAAATCAAATAAAGAGTGACATTTGCATGTGTATTAAGAGGCTTTGACCATATTGGTTATTGCACTGAAGAACACAATATTATGGCCTATTAACAATAATCGCACTTTATGTAGGTTATCTCATCACCGTTGGGTGCTATCTTAAAGCGAAATGATTTATTATTTGTGAAAAGGTACAGCAGTTAAATGCTTAGTAAGTGTTTCTGTGGAAACCCAAGAAATGGATGGAGTGAAGATGAAAGTCTGAGGAAAAGTGTATGTGCAGTTGCATGACAGGATGAAGTTGTGAAGTTTTTTTTGTTTCTTAGTTTTGGAGCAAATAAGGTTTTATATTAGCAAGAACGTTCTGAAAAGGAACAGCTCCAGTGACATTCCTATGAGTGCAATTCAGTTGGAGAGCTCAGCTTTACACTCTGCCCATAGTGCTTGGTTACAGCATTCTGTGTACATTGTGAACAGCTGTACCCAGCTCTACAAGTCCTTTTGGAGTTTGCATCATTATGCTTTAGCTTATTTATTGTTTACTGTTTCTTTGATATTTTGTACAATTCCTATATTAGTCTTGTCCTGTAGTTCTATTTTTGCACAGCTACTGTATTTTTTCCATACAAAATAAAGATGATTGATACACCTGTGGGATGAGATGCAGTCCGTGATGGGAAAAGATGATATAGATCCTATACTTTGCTATTTCTTACCTTCTGAAAGACTGTAGACTCAAAAGTCATAAATGTAGTGAAAACTTTAAGAAAACTTTATTTGAAAAACTGTGATTAAGTACTTCATTTTTTGAACAGAAATACCACAAAGGAAAAATAACCAATAACTTTAAATGGGAGCTTCCAACCAATGAAGGTTTTCTTTGAAAGAGCCACAGGTTAGAACAGAAACAGAACTTTTTCTTTCCAGTTGTTTCTGATACAATTAGTTCCTTTAGCCACACAAAATTACAATTAACTTTAACAAACAACTTCAACATGAAGTGGGTTTAATGTTTCTGCTGCGTCTCCAGCCAGCGACTGATGGCCATTTTTAGCGTCCTGTTTGGTGTGAGCATAAGAGAGTGGAGGGGAAGATTGGTCATGGGACTAGATCGTCTCTTATTGCTGATCCAGTGTTCCATTGCTTCCCTTTCATAGGAATAGCCATCTACAAAAAAAAACATCAACAAAAGCTCCATTACAGAGGCTTGGGCACTGTGGCACTCTACAAATTTAACTACTGAAATGTAAAAGGGAAGTGAGGAAATACATCCAAACAGGAAAATTGAGATTTACAATAAGTTCATAGTCTGTGAAAGCTTTTCTGTGAATATAAACAGTTCAAGCTAGTTTCATGTTTCTGTCTCTGACTGCAAAGCACCAAAGTATATTATGCACATGTTAAATAAGACTTTCTTTTCAGCTTGAATGATCCATAACGTGAAGTAAAAGCTCATTAATAGCAAATGCCTAACACGGCTAAAGCCTGCTGCCCCATGAAGACTGTAATTAAGACTTATATTTGCAAAGGCACATAAAGGAAGGAACATGAAAAAAAGGAAAAATTGCTTGATACAGTATTTTTCTCCCTCTCAGAGATGTCATTTGGCAAATTAAACACTTAACCACAATTCTCTTTTGTTGCAACAGCTATTTAGAATAGTTTCTGGTAAGACAGGCCCCAAGTAATTAATTTTAATCATGTCATGTAAAGACATACCTGCTGCAATGACAGGATCCGTCATAAGCTCCCTTGTTATAGGACACAGGAACTCATCAGGCACAGGAACAGAAACTGAGATCATTGTCATCCTCAGTTCTTCAATTTTCCGGAGAATTTTACTGCGCAGGCCTAGAGACTCTGAGAAATTATTTATACATGAAGTGGACAGCACAGACAGGTAAGGCAAAGAGTCAGTTGCTATAGGAGACACAGCTCCATCCCACCACCCCCCAAACCAAAAACCCCCATCCAGCCCAGCCCCAGGCTCTCATTCCTGCTGCCCAAGAGGAACTCAGAGTAAGGAAAACAAGCAGTAGAACCAACACAGGTGCAGCAGTGCTGCAGAGCCGTGACTTTGTGGTGATAGACTCCTAAAATTTAATTAAACTGGAATTTGAGTAACACTGAAAAATCTTGTTCATCTTGGGCAGACAGTACTTTCCTGTTTTGTAAATGTTTTGAGGCATGGCAGTTAGAGAGCAATTCTTCAAGTCAATGTTATCAGGCTGTAATTTTTATACCTTTGTTGATACCTGTTCCCACAAAGAACTATTTTCAGCAGGTTATTCAATTCTCACAGAACTTTCTAGTCAGTGTTAATTGATTGGCCTCAGCTGGTGATGCTGCAACAGAGTTTTAGGCTGCTTAAATGCTAAAGAAAGCCTGCAGAAACTCTGTCTTTCATAGGTGACAACGGCTGTGAGATTCTCAGCATCTCCGTTATTTCTAGAATTCAACAAAGCTGGCTGATACACAGAGATACTGTGACCTGATAAAAAGACCAAGTCAACACACACATACAAAACAGGGGTACTGAAATAAAAAGGCATTTCAGGGGGGAGGGGGGAAATCCATGTATGGAACTGCTTTCTTCTATTACAACATTTCAAAATACTTTAAAGATTTAAAACCATTTGAATTTCCATAGTCTTACCAATTTTTAATTCATTAGCAAGACTTTCCTTAGTAAGATTCAGTAGTTCCTTGCCATCAATATTATTCATTTTGAAGAGTTCAACAAAGTCTGCTAAATCTTGTGCACAGAGCCAGGCTGAAACATCATCCTCTGACCAGTCCTCAACAGCCACCGTAGATTCAGTTTCTGCAGTATTTCCTTTGGAAATGAAGAAGATAGTTAAAAAACAAAACAAATAAACCTCAAACAAAAAATCCCCAACCAAATCAACCAAAAAAACCCCCACAAAATCCAAAAAACAGAAAATGAAACCCCTGAGTTCTAAGAAACAACGTTATTAATGAGCCCTGTTTTTAAAAAGTGGTCGCAGTACTATACATTCCCTATATAATAAAAGAAATGCTTGTTAGACATTATTTGGGGGGGGGCACAATAATTTTTTACCTATCAATTTTCAGAGTTTAGAGGAATTTAATCTCTCAGATGCCTATATGTCTGTCAGACCTGAACTGAGCTAAAATCCAGAAAAGTGTCAGCAGACAGTGGAACCATCTCACACCTCCTTAGCAGACCACAGCCCAAACTAACTCTTGTGCTTTGAACAAGGTCCTATGTACCTTTGTTCCTCAAATGTTGGGTGCCGATACATTCTGTAACAGTTACCCTGGGTTTTTTCATCCATAACAGCAGGTAAGCTGTTTTTCTTGAAAATTATGCTTGCAATTAGCATATTGTCTGTTTTAACTCATCATAAATGATGCTTGTCCTAAAAGTCTTTCAGCACTCTGGCAATAACATTCATCTCTTAAATGCTGTCCAGAGAGTAAGCAATGGTAAATATCAGAAAAGAAGACACAACAGATTAATCAAATTAAGATATATATGTTTTTCTTTAAGAAAATAATAAAAAGAGAATACACCTCTGCAGGACCTCAGTCAGGTCAATTCAGAGAAAAGACAACAGGTGCACAATCCTGAGGTTACACATTAACTGCAGGTAAGAATGTAGGGCTTTTCATCTTCAGAAGGTGCTCTGAATTTAAAGAACAGATTACAAATACTTCACACACTGACCTGCACAGGATTGCTTAAGGTCCAACTGCCATATGTGCACAGTTTTATCCATTGAGCCTGTGGCAAGTAAGTGACTATGTGGTGCAAAAGCACAAGTTGTAACATACCTACAAATAAAAAAATGTGTGAAAATTCATGAGAAAAGGATTTATTTTCTTTATTAACAGTGAAACAGAATAATCATACTGAATTCTTACCGGGTATGCTGAGACAAAGTATGAAGGGTATTGCCAGTACTCTGTAAAAGAGGGTTTGTGATTTTAAATCTTAAAGAATAAAAAGAACATGCCTTCATTTGTATGCTTCCTCTCAAAGTAAGAAATACTGCTGCTTGAAAGGTGACACAAGTTACCTTCAGAGAAGTTACACAACCTTGACAAAGCTGATCAGCAGCAGAGGCAGAAATGCAACTTGAATTTCCTGCTTGAAGCCCCCCCAGATTCCCTGGAGCACTGCTGCCCTTTCCAGTCAGCCAACATGGACCATGCAGAACAGTGCCAGAAACACCAACTGAATTAATCACATCCATTCATTTTCAGCAACATGATTATTACTTCTAACACTAGAAAGTCCTAGAGGTAAAAAGCACGCACAGGTGAACCACAAAGGATGTAACATTATTACAAAAAAAACTTAAACAGTATGTTTTTAAAGAGAAGATACTGTATGTAGCATAAAAGTTTTCCTGAATTCTTTATTATGCTTCTATTTTATGTGCACTTTAATTAACTGAAGAATTTCTATGATCACTGTGCCTGATTTTACGTTCCTTGCTTTGGCAAATAAGCATGTTAGGATAACCAAAAAATCCTTCTCCTTCAATACAAACATAACTTGTAAGTATGGAATTAATAATACCCTACTGTGGAGAAATCAAAGAATGAATCTTCAAAATGTAGATAAAAGTGAGAAAGACTGGTGAATTCTCAAGAGAGACACCTTTCCTTAGACTCCTCCCCCCAAAATGCACAGTAAATATTTTGGGATTATATTGTTTCTATTCTTCAATATTCCTTCACGTTGATAAGACATTGCAGAAGCACTGCTGATATCTAAAGATGATAACCCAATAAATTATTTGCATTATGCTATACTTACAGTTTTATAGATTATGACACACTTGTCCACAGACCTTTAAAAAAACCCAGAACACACTGACATTAAAATGATGCTGAGAGGGAAAAGGAAACTGTTTTTCATGAAAAAGGGAGGAAAAAGCCTTTTCCACAAATGAAGATCAAACAGGTTTCTTAGCAACACTTTATGAAAAGTTAAGGTATCTATCTCCCCTCCAGCTGTGTCCACCTTAAACAACAGTGCCTAGCTGTCCCTCCAGCATGATGTAAAAACCAGCCAATCCAAATCTCTGCCCTTGCATGAGAATTCCCGAGGGAGAGGATTTGCACAATCCTTTTGCAAACTGGCCCCACTGTCTCTACCATGGCTCTACTTCATGTCTTTGCAAGCAGCATCTGTAAAGCAGATGCACAGTCTGGTTATCCAAAATCTATTCTCAGCCCTTCTTATTTTTGAGGCCTTTCCATTTGCAAAGCAAGCCAGAGGAAGTAGTGTAAAGCAATACATAAAATACAGCTGTGCAATGCAATCAATACATACATATTTCATGAAATACAAATTGTACAGTTATTTACCATGGCAGCAGTCTTTCCTGAAAGACTTTATGGGATAGACGTTTCGCTAACAACAATGTAAGTGAAAACAATAATCTGTATGTCTAATGGAAAACAAAATAACTACATCACAAACATTCATAATGATCTTCAAACACTAAAAAGGACTCCTTAAAAAGAATATACAGCAAAATGTCAAAGCAAGCTATTGTCTCCTGGAGTTTGTTTAGTTTTACTTGCTGGCAATTGTGGTATTTTCTTTTTTCTTTCCAAGACAGCAATCTTGCAGTTGTAAAAGACAGTTCAAATGCAGAGTGGAACCACTATATTTGCTACTTCAAGCTGCCACTTAGTTTAGAAGTGATTAAATACTTTTCATGAGAAGAGCAGAGTAAAAGCATACAGTCACAAATATTCATAAAACCATTAGCGATTGCATCTACCTTATTGATAATTTCCTCTCTCAATAGCTTAATCTCTGAGGAAAGCCACAACAAGCTGCTGATGACCAACAACCAGCCCTTTGAGTGTGACCATGCCATCACTTTTCCACACAGCTCCCTGTTCCGAGCCTTCCTCCCCTTAGAGCTGGGCTGTAACCCTGGGAGCCCGTGTTCAAAGCCAGCAGCTCTCCCTGTTCCCACAGCCAGCCTTCCCCTCACAAGCAGCTCAGTGTGCCCCTGGTTACTTCCTCATGCTTTCCACAAATATTCTGTGCTTGGAAGTGGCTTCCAAGCCCACTGGCAGCGTTTTTTCCATAAGCTTCCCACAGACTTGAGTTTGGCTGACTGGCCTGCAGTTCCCTGGATCCTCTATCCTGCCCCTCCTGGACATGTGACATTTGTATCTTTCCAGTCATCAGGAATCCTCCCACCACCTTCACCCTCCAGGGTTTTTCAAACAGAATAGAGTGACCTTGCAACAACACTGGCAACTCCCTTATCCTCTTCTAACAAAGACTAATAATATTAGTCTCTAACTGATGGTTCATGATTCATTTTTTGAGTCATACCCATTCTTTTGTATAGGGCTGACATCAAGAACACAGGTCTACAGTCATTTTAATCATGTACTTTTCATAGAAAAAAGGCTTATGTTGCCATACTCTGGGTGTGGATCAATGCAGAAATTTTTAATTTCAACCAAATCCATCGACAAAATCTCAAGATGTTTAACTTTCTAAAGAAGTTTCTGAAAGGTGTGAGAAGGAAATCCTAAATGGTGTCCCAGAGATGCTAAGATTGCAAAGTAGATTTGTATTTTCAAAAGCTGCTGGTGTATCCACATAAAAGGCCACATAAATGCCCCAAACCCAGGAAATCATGAATCTCCTTACAATACTCAAGAAAACAGAGCTTGTAACACATTAGATTTCAAACTCAATTACCCATGAGACACAGGCCACTTGTAAAGACACTTCAATAGCTCTGGAGGTCACAGAACTATTCCTTAATTGTTGCTAATAAATATTTAGAAATCTACAACTTGTTTGAACTTTCTGTTTTATAATACTGAAGCACGGACCTGGACAGCCATCTGCATGAAATTTAAACAAGATGGTGCTTACCCTGAGACCAACATCTGCCCATCATATGAAAATGCACAAGCCAGAACTGGGGCAGAATGTCCATTCAATGTGCATTTGTATTTTAATTCAGCACCTAAAAATACAAAAAGTCAATATCGGCATATCTGACAAGGTACAACAAAATCTGCCTTTAGAAGCGTAAAGCTCCACCAAAGATGTGACTCTGTGACATACTATCTACAAAGAAGGGAATACAAGATCACAGAGACAACTTAATTACTTCCTTTTAATATCTTCAACTCCCTCACTTTGTAGTCTTAGCATGTCTCAAAGGGTTTTAGATACCTGTGTATCTGTACACACACTATTCATCCTTACAGACTTTTATATAAAAGAGATTACAAAAAAGTACCCACTGAAAATGTTTTCGGTCATTTACTCTGTCTCCACATTGTAGTTTTAGCAGGAGCCAACACTGTTTTCATTTCTCCAGCACTTGCTCAAGGTCCAGGATACATTGAAACGTGAAAGCAAACCTCTTCCTGGCCTGGCAGATTAAGAGGTTTCAACATACTGACCTGTTCAAAGGCCACAGTAGAATATTTTTTAAAAAAACTTTATTTTCACTATTATTGGTAAAGAGATGGCTAAATAAAATCTAAAGGGTGCACCATCACCAAGTGCTGAATGCCTCTGCTGGTCTCTTGCTAACAATTCACAAACTATTCCCTGAACTAGCTTCCCACTGCTATATAATCCTCTCTTCTTCACGCCTTCTCTACCTCTTCCTTCCCTGATTTATATTGCTTTTTTATGACCTTCAAACTTTCAACTCGTGGTTGGGAATCCAGCAGCATAAATTTAATCTTTGATTTAAATTGTCACTAGAGACTTAAGACATTGGTATATGAAAAAAACATTGCTATACACACCTAAGAAATCTGCAAACAAAATAAGCCAGAGTTTGATCTGATTATCTTGTCCACAAGAAGCCATCTGGAAGTACTTGAATCCATTTTCACTACCTGATAAAATTAAAATACATTAATGGGAGCCAGAAGCACTGAAAATAACAGCATACCAGTAAACTACATCAGCATAAATATCATTGCAGAAGTTCTAAAACCTCTTAGAAGAAAGAAATCGGTATCACTCTTATACTGTTTCCTGAAAAAGTAGATGAAGACCAGAGCTGTGCTTGTATTTTAAGTTTTCTTGATGGTAAATGCTTGATTCCTCTATCTACTGAGTGCACCAACATATTCTTTTAACCTTAAT
This sequence comes from Sclerurus mexicanus, assembly GCA_013396755.1. Lineage (NCBI taxonomy): Eukaryota > Metazoa > Chordata > Aves > Passeriformes > Furnariidae > Sclerurus > Sclerurus mexicanus. The sequence continues at coordinate 72,095 of VWZF01002183.1, forward strand.
TATATGGTTATATCCATATTCTCTACAGTTCAGTAGTTCTTAAAATTAACCACATATGCATGTACAGAATTTGAGAGTATCTGACAGAGAATTTTCATACTTTCAGATGTTCAGTTTTTCATTTTTATAAACTAAGTGACATTCCATGACTGGAGTCCAGCCAAACACTCAGTAAATACTGCATTAAGATATGAAATACAATGGTAATAGTCCTCTAGCTTTCCTCTCAATTCAGTGGATATGAACATTTCTGAATTTTCATGTTCCATGAGTAGACTGTTAGAAGGATAGGAAAGTGGTTGGATGGTCTGAGGAAGCCCCCAAGATCAATCCAGGCTGGGGATGGACAGATTGAGAGCAGCCCTGGGAGAAGGATTTGGAGGTGCTGGGTGGGGGTGAGAGGCTGGACACTGCATTCCTTGCCAGGTTCAGCTCCAGCTTCACCTTGACCTTCCTCACCCATCCCTACACAATCATACTTCATCTCTAGACTCTTCCCAGGTTACTTGTCCTTGTTCCCATTGCCTGTGCATTTGCTTCTGTCCTACAGTTTGATCAGCAGGCCCCTACTGAGCCATGCTGGTCCCTTGTCTTCCTTGCCCCATTTCTTGCTCCAGGAGATCACTGGCTCTTGTGCCCTATTGAAGATTTCCTTAAAGATCCGCCCGCTCTGGTGCATTCCCTTGTCTCTGAAGGCAGTCTTCCAGGAGATCCCCATGACAATCTCCCTGAAGTGCTGGAAGTCTGCCTTCCTAAAGCTCAGGAGCCTGACTTTACTCCTTACCTGACCTACATTCTTCAAGACTGCAAACTCCACCAAACCCCACAACTGCTCTAGATATGACGAGCTTCTGGGCAACTGTGACTGAATCCACTTCAAAGGCAGAACCGCCTGTTACAGCCTAAAAGTCAACCCATCAGGAACTCCGGATCAAAACTTGCTCTGAATTAAGTAGGTAGAGTCTCAATCTAAAACCTACCTCAAGTTGTACTGGATAAGCACTAGTATGCATTTTGTAACATGCTTTATCTGCCAAAAATCACAGAAGTTTCAACCCTTCTGATTAAACAGCAAAACACAAAAGAAAATACATTGACTTTCAATAACACACGGATTAAAAAAAAATCAAGAATGATCATAAATCATCCAAGAAAATGCACAGTGTAAGAAATACTTGCTTTGTTGCCTGTTTCTATCTCAACAGAAGGCTGTAGGGTTGGTCATGTAATTTTTAAACCAAGAGGATAATCTGAATATGAACCGGGAGTGGTGGATATTAACACTCTGATCAGCTTTAGCTGCAACATATTTTTTTTCCCCTCAGATGCAACTCTTCATTCATAATGGAGTTTTTTGTGTGGTATTTTCACTAAGAAAGATCCTACACCTCAGAGTGGACACACATTTGTTTGATTTGGTATTGTCAGTCACTAATTCTCTGAAGTGTATGCTCACATCCTACTTCCTCAGCTTCCTCCTACTTCTGTCCTGCTTTCTTCCCTGCTGCTTCTCCTGCTCTCTTCCTACTCTGCACCACCTCCTTAGACAAGGTGGTGCACAGACAGTAGTACATATTGCTGGATCCAGCACTGAAATATTCAAGTAGCTGCTCAGTTATAGCTTCTGGGGCCTTCAGCTCGTGTGTTCCAAAAACAAAGGGTGCATATCCTGACAGAGACCACTTTGTCTCCACAGCAGATCCAGAAAGCACCAAGGTGTACATACATACCAGGTTGTTCAGACAAGCTATGGCATTACTTCCTAAAGCTGACAATGAGGCTGCTGCCCAATCTCTTAACCTCCATTAAAAGCAGGTGACTTTGCAGTCAAGTGTTAAAACAGCTCTAAGACTTTCGAACAGCTCAGTGGGACACAGGAGTTTCTGGGCTCCCCCAAATTCCTCCAAGTGAGAAAGTCAGGTGCAGGAAAACAGTCTATCTATGCATATCCCACAGCTCAAGCATTCAGCTTCTTAGGTTTATAATTCTCTGCATTGTTTTAACGCAGTCCTGCTCCTTGGGGAACCACAGTATGAAAGATTAAAATGGGAATGATAATCAAGCACTGCATCTTCTAACACCCCTGTCTGTCCCTGAGATCAGCTTACAGACACTGCCCAAACATTTTTGAAAACCCTGACAGGATAATTAGCTACTCAAAGTTATCACCTTTTCTATAGACCTAGTACATTCCTTGCCACCAACCTGACCACAACGTTTACTTGAAAATATTCACAATACTCTAAAACCAAGTCTTCCCAAGGTCATTTGTATCTTGAGAATCAATGACAAAAAGAATATGAAAATAAGCGCTAGAACAAAATAAAACAACTCTTTTTTTTTTTTTAAATGTTCCTTCCCAATGAGTTAAGTAACTAACCAGATATTGGATGTGAAGAAATATCACAGCAGGTAACACCAAGATCATGTGCTTTTTCATTATACAGGCATCTCATTTTATCATCCCAAATGGTTAAATCACCACTTGATGATCCAGTGACAAAGAAATTTCCATTGGGAGAAAATGCACAAGCCACCAAAGAACCATCTTTAACATTCCCAGACCTGAAAAGCAAGGGTACACAGGCTCTGAATTTAAAATAAGCAAAGTCCTGAAGAAGTGATCTCTCAAACACAATCTGATACACTAAGCCAGACTACTCTAAGTTTTGCACATTGGAACTTGGTAATAGAAGGAAGAGAAACTCAGATCAATATGGAAAGAGACACCAAATAAGCACTGCAGCAGAAACCAGACCTGCTCTTTGACTGTACAAGGGAAAACATGAGATGGCACCCCAAGGCAATAATTTTAACTGAGTGGTAATAATTTTCAAACTAAAGATATTTGCATAGACTTTACATTTAAAAGTAACATTCTATGGCAGGATACATTTTAAAAGTCAAAGATAAATACACACTATCACAACACAGATTTACATTTACACAAACAAGGGAAAAAAATACTCCCATAATTCCTCTGTTCTGTTTTTAAAGACAAAACAGAACATTTACTAACCCATATCATAAGTTGCAGTCGAGAAAAATAATTTGTGATTTATGATGTAGGGTTAATTTTGAACAACATGTACAGAAGAGAAAGCAATGTGAAAAAAAAATTCTCTATTTTAACTAAGCCAAAGTACCTTGTAAAACTGATCTTTAAAGAAAATTTGTAGCAGATATGGAAGTGTGTGTGATCAGTCCTCAGGAAGAAAGTGGGGTGAAGCTGAGATCGTTTACTTTATCTGATAATAACCTAAAGTCAACTGAAAGTGTCTCACTCCATCTAATGGACAGCAGATCCAACCGAGCACAGCTGAATCTTTAAGTGCAGGAAGAAAATCACAGCCATAAGTAACAGTCACACAGCAAAAAATGTCAGTCTTACTTACTCTGTCATTGAGTCTTGTAGAATAGCTGCTCATTCTCTTTTGCTGATAGAAATTTTATTTACTGTGAGAGGTGTCAAACAATGCCACAGAAGTCAATAAATTTTCCTGAGAGCCTTGCTCATCAGAACCAGGACCTTCTAAAAAGCACTAGCTCCCTTAATTCTGTCATTAAGAACACTATCAAATCCACTAAAGTGCTTTCCCATTTTCATATCTAGAATCTTTTTTCCTTAGTGCAGCTTTTAAGACTTTCCTTCTTTCACACAAAAAGCTGCAGATTCTGCTCTGAAAACGTACCAGTAAAATAAACAGCCCTGTACGTACTCAGAGAGCACGGCCAGATATCATTATGGGAACTACTGAACAGAAAATAGAGAACACTGAGAAATACACATAAATTAACTTGTTTTCATGTTGTTCATATTCATCACAGATATTATTTAAATAGCCATCTTACTTCACAATTTGAACAGTCAATTACAATAGCAGAGCAGATAAGAAATGGCTACCTGTGTTGTAACTGCCATCCACATATTCAGTCAAGTGACATAACACTGTGGCAAAAGGTGTTCTCTTTTTCAACATCAACACAATCAGCTGTTGCCAAAGAAACAGAGGATCACAGACTGACATTAAATGATTAACTAATATCCTCTGACATAATTTTTAAGTACCTTGATAATTTCTATGTGATACTGATCTTGGCTTTTCAAAACAGGACATGTGCATTTTTCTATCTGCAATAACAAATTACAATAGAAAAAATTCATCAGCTGAAAATACATCCACACATACACATCCCAAAATATATAATTAAAGTTAAGCTGACTACTGCTGGCCCATTAACACTCTGAAATGAACTTTTAATAGTTGAAGGGGACAGGATTGGGATGTTCAAGTTCCTTTCTTATTTCTCTACAATGTAAACAAAACCAATTTCTGCTTATAACAACAGTATAGTGTCTACAAAGTCACTATACATTCACCATTCAATTAGAAGGAAATTAAGGATGTAGGTCTAAAACATGCATCACTGCATATATTAATAGCATACATTTGTAAGAAATGACTTTTTAATATTTCTGTGTTTTTTCCCTTCAGCAACAAGCATTCTGAATAAAAAAAACGTCACTAGCAAAACAGATAAACCCTTACAGTTCAGAATACTAATGACTGAAATTCCAAATTTTTCTTAAAGATAAAACTAAGAAAAAATATGTAATCAGCACTTCTTTATCATCTGAAAACAAACACCTATTTCAGCATTTCTTTATGCATTTAAAAAAAAACAGTGGCAAAAATCTGTAAGAATTCTGTTTGTGGACAAATTTCCAGATTTACATGATTTCAAGTAACTATAATAACCTATTTTAAAAACTTTACGCTTCCCATCTAAATCACTCCTGTGGAAGGCAGAGAAGCCACAAAAGCAAGTAACATTCTTGACAGGGGATTACCAACACCAAACACCCTTTGCTTCACAAAGAGTTGCTCCCTCAATCCTATGCAAAACTTCAGTTTGCTCAAATTCATAACTACTTTCCTAAATTTAGAGAGTAGTTTAGTTGTGTAATTGTGGCTCTAAAACCTAAATAATGTGTTGCCCAAGTAGAGATTACAACTGGCCTGAAGACTTTCCTGAAAGAGTTGTAGAGGAGGACTTAGAAGATCACTCTAAGGTTCATGCCTTTAACTGTGCAACATCAATAAATATGCTCATCTGCGTTGTTTCAAATGTTTCTGGGAAAGCCATGTCATACTTAACTCTTTTAGTTCCAATAATCCTTTCTGTCACTGTTATGTCTCAAACTGTATGGTTTCAGGACATGTCCACAGTTTCCAAACTGATTGCTGGATTACGGTCAAGATTCTAAGACCCTCCTGGGCTCCAAAGGCCTAGTAATTAAGTATTTAATTTACACTAATTTATACCATTATGTATAACGCAATATAAAGGACACAGTACAGTCAGGCTCCACTAACTGTACATTACGCATCACAGTTTGCTGACTCACTGTTTAGGAACCATACACAACGCAGTATGCAATGCATCCTAATTTCATGTTAAAAATCAAGGAAATCAAGTTTTTAAAAAATCAGCATTTAGATGTAAAACAACTTAGTAAAAATTAAAGCTTCTTGAGTTTGCATTACCTTAAAAAAAACCCCAAACAAAACAAAACCACCTCCCCAATATAAACAAAAACCAAAACAAAAAACAAACAAAACCACCAAAAAACTAAAATCTCCCAAATTTTGGGTCTTCTAAATCCTACCCCCATTTCTTCAAGATACCCATCAACAGTGTAAGTCCGAAAGTCTTGCACACAGTACAGCACGTTGCTCAAGTGATATTCCCTGCAAACCACGGAATTTGTCCAAAAGCATTTGGCACTGACCTGTACAGTCTCAGCGACTGCGTGTTCCACAGGACGACGGTGCCGTCGGCGGCCCCCGCGAGCAGGCTGGAGTCGCGGGGCGAGAAGCGGCACACCCTGACGGGGCTGGCGCGGGGCTGCCCCAGCACCGCCAGCCTGCGCCCGTCGCGCGTGTCCCACAGCGCCGTCGTGCCGTCCGTGGAGCATGAGGCCAGCACGCGGCCCGAGGGTGAGAAGCAGCAGCAGTGCACGGCGTACGTGTGGCCTCGCAGGGGCGAGTACGGCAGCTCAGTGAAGTTGCTCAAAGAATAAACACGAACTGTTTTGTCCAGGGAACAAGTAGCCAAGCACGACGATGAAAAGGCGCAGTAGTTGACGTCATCGCTATGATCTGATAAACTGTGAATTAATGTTGCCATTTTCCACAAAAAAAAATCTGAAAAAGAGTTTACAGTCAGACTTAACTTTGCTATTTCGTAAATGAAACATACTTCCTTACCAAGACACACTCTTGGGGTGGGGGGAAGAAAATTGATATGCAAAGGCAAATTTTTCATCTGACCATCCTTTAAGCATAGAATCATAGAATGGTTTTGAAACAAAGGCTCACTATATTGTAACTTACAAGCATAAAGGGACCTCACTGAGCATAAGGATGACTCAGCAGGATGTGAAAGCTTTTAGAAAAACAAGATGTGCTAATGGGTAAGTTGTAATCAGGAAATTGGCCTTGCTTTGGTCTTATGAAAGGCCAAAGATAAGAAAGAACCAAAGAGCTGCTTTTTTAAAGCAAGATAAGAAACTTAGACACTGGAGCTCTCCATCAGTAAAATCATGAATCCACAAAAATGTGAAGTCATAAAATGCAATTTAAAGGACGTCTTATGACCGGTCAATTAACCATGGAATGTACAGTACCCTTCCCAAAATATACTATATAAGCTGACTGAGATTTTTTCTACAAAAGTATTTAAAGGGTACAGACCCTTCCCACCGGTCTTAGTAAAGGTACTTTGGCTTACAGTCCAGCTGTGGGTCTATTCCTTTGAATCAGTTTGGGTTGGAAGGGACCTTAAAGCTCATCCCACTCCACCCCCTGCCATGGACAGGGACACCTTCCATCAGCCCAGGTTGTTCCAAGCCCTGTCCAACCTGGCCTTGGACGCCCCCATGGATTCAGGGGCAGCCACAGCTTCTCTGCCCAACCTCTGCCAGGGCTTCACCATCCTCACGGGGAATAATTTCTGCCTAACCTCTAATGTAAAGCTACTCTCAGTTTAAATCCATCCCCTCTTCTATCACTAAATGCCCTTGTAAAAAGTCCCCCTCCAGCCTTTTTTTAAGCGTGTGGCTGGAAAATTTCCCAGTGAAGATGGAGACAAAGGACAGAATGACTGCCTCAGTCTTCTCCACGTCCCAGGTAACCAGGCCTTGTGTCTTCTTTCAGAGAAAGCCCACATTTTCTCTAGTCTTCCTTTTATCACCAACTTACCTATAGATGCTTTTCTTGTTGCCCTTGACACCCCTAGGTGGATTTAATTCAATCAAGACTTTAGTTTTCTCAACCTGATCCCTGGCTGCTCGAACAATCTCTCTGTATCCTCCCAGGCTACCTGTCCTTGCTTCCATCCTCTTCCTGTGTTTGAATTTGTCCAGGAGCTCCCTTCTGCTTCCTCTCACAGACAGCAATTATGGTAAAACATCACAGCAGTAACAACAGTCTTTTGTTGGCAGTCTGAGGTCTGATAAGAGTGACTAAAACATTTAAGTCAAAATGTGAACATTAATTGGGTGATCGGAATCTGAGACTCTCAGGAAATTGCATTTGCTGCTACACAGAACAAAAGCTGAACTTCACAAACATTTTTCTCAGTGCTTAAAACTGCTGGAACCAGTTCAAATTGCAGCATCAGACAAGCAATTTACACTGCTGAGGTCTGGGAAAACCCCTAAAAGGTACATTCCAACCAGCTATTGCCACGTTGCAGATTACAGTCAAGCTTCCTGAGAATAAGGAAGCATTGAGCCAAAACAAAGTGATTACATAACTCTAAAAAGTTTCTTATAATGAACCAAAACAGTAACTTAAATAACAGTCTGTTGGTTTAGATAAGTACTTAATTCTGAATAATTTCAGCACTGAGGCATTTGCAAATAAAACCATATATATTCACACCTTTTTTTGTTACATATATATATACACGTGTGCTTGTATATACGTGGACATATAAGTATGCATAAAACAAGTATGTATACGTGCACAGGTATGTATATACACATATAGACACAAAGGATATGTAAGTGCAAAATCCTTGTTCTCCTCAGGCAGTTTATGGTAGGCCAATTTAGTTAAAGACCAACCACTGAATACTCCCTGTTGTAGTCTCAGGATTGTCAGAGCTTTATTACCACTCTCTTTAAAACCATTAAAGAGATGAAGCAGTGACAATAACGTCTTATCTGCAGGAAGAAAATAAACGTACTTTCTTCAACTATGAAAAACTGAAGAGTCAGACCAAGTCTGACATCCGGAAAGTTGACGGTGAAAAAGCGACCTTAATCTCGCTGTTGGGATACTTCCAGGAGCTCACTGCAGGAAAGCAAACCTAAGAACGAGAGGTTTCAGCATCAATAAACCGGCTGACAGACAGAGAAGCATCGGGAGCGTCCGTCACCACAGATACTTTCAGCACCACGGCATCGCCTCGTCGGGCAATTAGGTATTTTTCCACAATCCGTAAGTCCCCCAGCAGCTGCCCACAGACACGGCTACAGCGCTCCTCGGCACGGCCGACAGCCCCTCGCCCGAGACCACCGCGAACCCAGCCCGGCGGGGGCACCCCGAGCCCCGGGGGCGCCGAGACACCGCCCTGCCG
>VWZF01002183.1:82130-160561 GCA_013396755.1 Sclerurus mexicanus
GTAGACAGTTTGAACACTTCAACTGTGTGGACTTGAGACTGTTCTTACGGACAGAAAATCTGAAATTACTTGCATTGTGAATCAGTAATATGCCCTGAAATTTAGCTATTACCTGTTCTAGTGACAGTGGTTAGTTTGTACAATACAAGCCACAGCAATCTGTGTAATAAAAGATAACACATTAATTTTTCCTGATTGACTTTGAAGTTCTAAGATCAAGGTTGTTTGAAAAGAGTTACATAATCAAATAGCATAACTGGTATTCCAGACCCTCAGTTTGTGGGCACGTTTTGGGAAATCTAAGACAGAAGTTTAGTACTAAACCAAGTCCCCTAAGGCCACCCTTCAGCGTGTATTATCTAAAACGGCTGTTCCCACCTGTCTGGGCCCATTCGCACCCAAGAGAGCATCTCTTCCCTTCTAACACTGCCATCAGGAAACCACTGAAATCATATAAAAAGACTAAAGAGAAAGCTTCAGACCTCATTTTAAAGATACATATTTTGTCCAAGACAACTAGGACATCTGATTTTCAGTGGCGTTTTTATCATCCAGTTTTTTTCAAATAGATGACAAAAGAACCCACACTCACCACCAAAGCATTCTTCATTGAGCACCATTACAGTATTTTGAAATAATGAGTTTGAAAGCTTGGGAATAAATTTTCTAAACCAGCACACTTCCTTCAGAAAGGAAGAGAACACACTGGAAAACTTTTCCTCTAAGAAAACAGAGGCATCAATAGGAGATAAAGTTAGCAAAAGAGTGTTAAGCACATTTTTTAGTGGTCCTTTCTATGGAGATACATGATGGCCTATGTATGATTCACACTTGCCATTCAAATAGAGTATTTCCTGTAAATTTAACTTGACTGCAGTAGTACTGAAGACATTGGCTGTTATGGAGCAGAGCAATACACTGGTCACGTCAAGTCGGAGAGGTGATGCCGTCTCAGTGGCATCACTGTAGAAGCTGCTACTGCCTTCAGCTTCTCGGCTGTTGAGCTGAATTAGGATACAAGCTGGAAAAAAATCCAACCGTGTATGTAGTGTAACAAACAGATCTAGTGCAGCAAATGAAACATTGTCCAGTACAGAATCTGAGAAAAAATAGATTGTTTTTCATCAAAGAATTAGTCTGCTCAATTATCTAAGCATATTTACAACACAAGCTTACCATCACATATTCAAAACACTGATTAATCTTCACACCTCTAGTACATGTCAGCAAACCTTTTTACTGAAGTCTTCAGAAAGGTTATGAAAAGGAAAGGTGTGGAGCAGTCTGGGGAAGCTCATGTTAGAATGCAAAACTGCCTTACACCCAAACGTGAATTTTTTATACTCGGTAATAATGGATTATTCTAACAAGAATTTAGAAAAGAAAAATATAATTGAACAAGATATTCTGGGGAGGGCAACAGAAACAAACCATTAAAAATAGACACTGACTGTTCTTTCTCAGTAGAGACAAGAAGTATAATGACAAGAGTGCATATAAACCAAGGCTCTAAGACTCAAACATGGCAGGCCTAGTTTAAAAGCAAAAAAAACCCCTCCCAACACTGCTTTATGAGAGTGCTATAGGTACTGGGGTTCCACAATATCCCTTTGTAATTCCTGTTTCCTTCAGTTAGAGCAACAATTATGACTAATGCCCTTCTACAGGCCAAAAAGAGACAAAACTTTACATGGACAGTGGTTTTCAGACACATTATCCACGGTGTGTGTTTTCATGACACGTGCACTCCCACCACAAGGGCAGTGACACCCCAGCCCTGCAGACTGCCTGAGGCCTCCCTCAGTTATTTACAGGTTATTTACAGGTAGGACCTGCTCTCTGACTGCTGGATAAGACAATTGCTTCCTCTGGAACTGCTATTAAAAGGCCAAAAGAATTTTAGATGCATTGTAAGAGGAACTGAATGCTAAATGCAAGACTCCCAAGATATTAAAAAAAAACCCCAACCAAAAAACCTGCATACACAGGATCTGAAGTATTAAAATTGCCAAGAAAATCTGTTTGCAAAACAGTCTTTTATTGTATCCGTGCCACACATACTAGAGAAAAATAACACTCCTAAAAAAGGAAAAGAAAAAGAATGCTACCTTTCCACAACATTTCTTTTAAATAAAACTTCAAGTACTCTTACATTAGTACAAAAAAAATTCTGATCTATCTGCCCCAACAGGCCACCACAACACACAGTAGATAAAACACAGTGGTTACAAATGTCTTTTTCTGTTATTCTGTGGCAAGGCAAATGGAGGGAAATGTTTCTATGAAAAAATACTGTGTGTGTAGGAAATTGTCACAATTTTCTTCCACATGGATACAAATGATTATACTTGAATTTGAGGCCGTGGTGGCTTGAAATTATATAACAAAATAGAAAAATGGAAAACTAATATCCCCTACACCCTGTTTTAAAGGCAGGCACTACCAAGATTAAGGAGACTCCACAGTGTTGGTAGAGGATAATTACTGTACAAGCCATAGAGCTATAATTACCTTAAGACTAAAATAAAATGCTACCATCCTCCTAAGGCATAAACAATAATGTCTGCAAACAATATGTACACATCATACATATTTAAAACAAGACTTAATATAAACAATAATGAACAGTATATACATGTCTCAATTTTGCTTCAATGTCTTGAAATACAATTTAACTACTCAAGTGATGCAGCAACATATATATATAAATGTACTTGTAACTCTACAGTAAAGTTTAATTTTTAGTGCTTTCACAGCACATCAGTGTAAACAGTTTTACTTGGCTTTGTTTTATATTTTAAAACATTCCTTGTTGTATTTTCAACATTTAAAGCAATTTTCTAATTCTTCCTTTTCACAGAAAACGAAGATTCTGAATGCTGTATAATCATAAATAATTCATAAAATTAAATACATTCACTAAAAAATAAACTACAAAGTAAAAAAAATGAAAAATAGATATTTATTGAAAGGGAAAAGAGAACCATTTCCCCAAGTAGAGCTCTGGTGGCTGAATATTCAGTGCGTTTTGATAAATTGCTATTGCACTATAACACCCCTTTCTTTGAAATTCTTTGGGTGTGCTTCCCTGTTCTACCTAAATTAGTTTGTTAAAACACACAAACCAATAACCAAGGGGCCATGGTTGCTGTAGGAGTGAAGCCTTTAAAACTAGTATCACAATTCTGTGATATTTTAAAGGAAAAAAACCCAGTCATTAGTTATGCATGTGCCTTGCACTTTCAGTAAATACAGTTCACATTGCTGGTCTCATCAGTCCTCATTTGATGGGAAAAAAAAAAAAAGAAACATGAAAGAAACAAGAGTTCTGATAGCTTCAGCTCACTTTGAAAATCTCTGTCCATTTTTTTTCAAAATACTTCCTCATGTTGTGGCCAGCCCTGCCTATGTCAGAATCATCTTCATTGAAAGTTTCACAGTTGTCAAAAACAAGCCTGACATCGAGTGAAAATGCTTCAAGATTAGGGTACCTGGAAGAAGAAAAAGGTGAATGATTTTTGGAACATAGAGAATCCAAGTGGAAAAACACCTCAACTAATGACAAAGAACTATCTTAACAGCAGTGATTAGTCAATGAATGTTGGACATGTTAATTATACTTTTAATTTTTAAGTTCAATTTAAATATTTACAAGAAAATGAACATCAGTGTGCAAGGAAATATTCTCTCATCACTGTATTTGTTATTTTCCTCAAAAGCTCTGTAAGGTAGAATTTCATGCCTGTACTAGAAAACAAACTTGTTTAAAAACTAATTCCCCCTTCCCTTCAATAGCTTTCTAGTTACAATGCTATGGCTGTTTTCCATTTATGCATCTATTCTTGGGCTCAGAGGAACAAAGGGGCACAAAAAAAGACCATCCAGATAACTGTGAACATTGTCTTTGCTATTCTTTTTATTACCCCAAACATGCACAGCCCAAAGAGTGTTCTGATATCCACAGAAATTATTAAAAAAAAAGAATAAAAGTTACAAGTCTACTGACACCTATGAGCATGTGTGAAACATTTAAATCTCATATTCATGGGAGAAAAAGGCTGAAGAGGTTAGAAAGCCCCTTGTGCTATCCCAGGAAACTCACTCCATGTGGTGCTGGCAGACACTGAAGAGGCTCAGTCTTTACAGATGACAAAATCAGCCTTGGTGCTGGGGAGTCCTTAGAGCACAGGGGTATAACAAGGAGGGAAGGGGAACAGAGGAATATACTGTCTTGTTTAAGAAATTGTGCTGTCTAATTCTACAACTAGAGAATAATTAACCACAATAACTGGAGTGATGTCACAACAGAGCTGCCAAGTCACTCCACAGCCACATCATTTACAGAGACTCCACTGGCTTAAAGCCCACACAGCTGTCTCTCTGACATGTAATAACACCAAGATGTCTCCATGAGAAAAGATGAGGAAGAGAAGTTTCTCCTGTTGATTGTTTTGGTGCACTTGACCTGGCGGTTTTACTGGGTTTTTTTACTATTTACTGTTTTTCACAGATTCTCCCACCTAACATAATATTTCACTTGGATATGGCAAAGATAAAAGCATATAATTAAGAATTTTTATTTTAATTGTAAAAGCAATCACAGCGGTGTCAGAGCAGGCAGATCAATACAGTTTAGCTAATTTTTTAAAAATGTACCATATTTCAGTATTTAAGTATTTTTAAAAGGTAAAGTGAAATTTACAGTAGGTTTACTTACTGTCCACTGCTTAGCTTGTCTCTAATGGTGGAGAAGTCCATAGGTTTTTTAATAACTTTCTTATAACCAGGAACAAGTTTCAAGTTTACAGGAAGTAAGAACGGCCAGGCATCTTCATGAGTTTCCAATTCTGAGAGAATCATGCTGAATAAAACAAGGTTTAAAACCAAAATTTTTAAGCTGTTCATGCATTCTGAGGTTTTCCACTATTCTATAAATGCAACAAGCACTTCCAAACTATTCACTTTTGTGGTGGTTTAGTTTTCTGGGTCTGGGCCTTCCCTAGTAACCAGGTTATAGCTAAGGAAGTATTCCACACCATTCCTTCACGTAATCAGGGGTTTATAAGATTGGGAGTTTCCTCCCTCTCTCTCTTTTCCTTTCATGTGCTGGGGAGGACATCAGGTCTCTGTGTCAGCTCAGCTCTTACCTATGTGAGCTGAGGCCTGTCTGAGAAACTGGTGCCTCAGTTGTTCGGAGGTGGGGATCTCTACTGCTTCTCTTAAGAAGACTTTTAGGTGAGAATTTTTTGTATTAGTTACTTATTGAGCTTTTCCCTGAGTTTACGAGTGTGTGCACGTATCTGTTTTGTTTTTACCTATTTTTGTCCCATTTCCCTTTCCCCTTTTGGAGTTGTTTGGGGCTCTTATTTTGTAGATTCATACTGTTTGAGTGTATATAATTGTAACATATGTGAATATATATATACTTTTACTACAATTCTCTTTTGTTTTTTTTTCCTTTTCTCTTGGGAGGTGGGGAATCTGTGTGGTCGGCCCTTGGGTTTGGCAGGGAGCCAACACAAACCTCCACAACTTTGTAAAAGGAAAGCACTTTTTTCTGTGCTCTGTGCAAGGCTGAGAACAATGTATATAATGACAGACATCTTAAGTGAGTAATTAAAGTACCATTAAGTTCTCTCCAGGCAACCTATCTAAGATGAAATTCTAATGATCAACATTCCAAAAGAAAAACATGGATCTGCAACTTTGATCCTCAATGTAAACCATTAGCAAACTAGTAAAATAGGTGCTGATACTGACTTTTCAAAACTGTGATAAGGCTAAACTACATTGGTTTTGACTGACCAGCAAGGCTATCACAGATGATGATTCTTGTGTCCTCCTCCATAAAGGAAAGACCTTTGGACATAGTGGATAATCACAGTGGATAACTGTCTTTGCTACAGTAGAGAAAGGTGTCAGTACCACTGCAGCTGGGGTTTGTTCTTCCCATTCTTCAAGAAGCATTATGGCATTATTTGTGTACATATACATACGTATACACTCATAAATACACACACACACATATATATGACAAAGAATAGTGTTCTTGTTCCCCAGAACAGAGATATAAAGAAACAGGCACTACTTGTTTCAACAAGACTCACCCCTAAGTTTAGAATTTGACATTTTACCTGCATACAGCCAGGTCCTTGGAGTCATCTCTCTTGGGTTTCTTAACAGCAGTGCAATTTTCTTGCTTTAACTGGGTTACAGAAACAGTTTCATCCATTTTTCTTTTTTTTGGGTCTGTTTTTCCTTTTTTTAAGGAGGCGCTTGTAGTTGCAGAGTCTTCATCCTCTGTTTCTCCTGCTAATTTCCTGCTTCTCTTTTGTTCATTACTTTTTTTTCCTTTGATTTGAAGTTTTTTTATCTTTAGAGTTTGACCACTTGCCTACAACAGAGAACTGAAATAAGTAATAACCAAGAAATTATAGAAACCTGTTAACCCTGACAGATAGCAATGAAGATCAGAAACACAAGCACCAAAACAAATTAATTATTTAATATTAGAGACTATTCGCTTTCTGCTGTTCTCTGAAGGCAAATGAGACTGCAGAAATTCCTGTTCCTAGTGATTTAAGTTCTCAGCTTGTGACAATATAGAAGCCCCTGGCATTCAGATTGGTAAAACAGAATCTTCTAACAAACTGGGCTGACATCATTTTGGATGAACATATCTATTCCTAAAAGACTGATAAAAACACAAAAAAAAATTACAAGTTTATTTCTCCGATTTTTCTTTTAAAATAGAATCTAAGACATTCGTCTGTCAACATTTAATGATAAAATCTACAAGACAAATATTAAATAAATTCTAAAAGTCAAATTAAAAACTATGCTATTGAATCAGCATGAAAATTCTGTACCTACTTACATTAAAACTCTCAACAGTTTAGAACAAATAAAAGTGTAGTCTTTACTTGAAGTTAAATAAAAAAACAAAGTTAAATAAAACTGTTAATCTCATCATTTAATGGCAGCCCCACATAAAACACACAGACCATTATTTCCATTGCTAAAAGCACTGTAACTGTCACATGTGTAAACAGGTCGCTCAGCCCAGCTCCCTTCCCCCTGCCAAGGGGTGTTACCTTTGCTATGCAGGCAGGGCAGAACCAGTCCCCATCCGGGATGGTGCTGATCTTGGGTCTGTGGCAGTAGGTGTGACAGCCTTTATCACAGCCATCACACAGGAGCAGCAGTTCCTCATTATCTCCCTTGCGACAAATTTGACAGTACTGTAATTCAAGAAAAATGGTTTTAAGTCAATTTTTAAACTTTGAAACACAGGAATGGTGCCTACTGTTCTCCTCCAAACATAAAAATTCACTATCAAAATTCCTTTCCTTTTACCCCAATTAGAATCTATTTATGATCACATCTGAAAAAGAACATATGGACGATGTGAAGAACTAATCTAAAGGCTACATTTGGGAACACGCTGGAAAAGCAATTCATTCTAAAATGGGTGTCCTACAGCACACAGAAGTATGAGTACTTTTTACAATTCATTGTGTCTGTGAGGAGTAAAGGTATCTTATACCTATCAAAATCCCTTGTCCCACACATACGATCTCAGTAATCTCTTCATTTATGCCCATACTGCATATGTAAGTTGCTACTTAATAAAGAAGATTCATATTTTACAAGAGTATTTTCAAATAAGGATCTTATCAAAAGGCTGCCATGAACAAATTCAGTAAGGTGAAACAAATGATCTCAGTGCTTCCTAAATTTCATAATAACTTAAAAATATCTACAGGATTGTCAATTTTCTTACATACATTGTGTGATTCTGCTACTCCCCTATACCTCGACCTCTGTTTCAGGAACTTGAAAGAACTCCAAGTGCTCTCACCAAATACTTATGTTTACTGTGTAATTCAATGCAGAGAACATTTCAATCCAATTGAGAATGATACATTTTTTTCTGGATAATAAATTACTACACCTTGAAGCGGTCAAATGGCTTTTCAGGTGATCCTACCAAATTCATAAGCTTTTTGCTCTAAAGATACCAGTTTAAACTTACAGTTTTATAGACTTTATATACAGCCTTACATTAAGCCCTACACTCCAGTTTTTATTTAAATCATCCTTTAATTGTCCAGGTGTAATTAGAATCTGTATAGGCCTAGCAGAAATTAAAAAATGAGGAAAAAGACCACAAATGAAGAATCACTTTTGCCACTCACTATACAGAACTGGCCATACTTGATCACATCATAATTACTATTGCTGTAGTAATAGTTTTGTTTTCAGAACTTTGAGGTTCAGAGGACTATGCAAATTTTGACACACACCCTCTGCATGCTTTCTCTGTATATGCAGTTAACACAGATTGACTTGCTAAGTGTACAAGGAAACAGGTATTTCAGCCTGTCTGCTCACACACTTGACCAGTTTGTATGTTCAGTTTGAGAATTGTGCATGAAAAGAAGCCACACACTGGGAGCATCTCAACTTTCTGAAAAATTAAGTCCTTAATTGTGGTATGTGATGTTAATCCTCCATAAAGCTTGTGTCACAGATCAGATCAGAAACACTCCATCAGAGTACCTTCCACGGAGCCAGAATACTCTCTTTTACCTAGATAACATCATCAAAGAATAACTACCATCTTAAAGTAACCAGTTACAAGGGCTTTCTCTCTTAGTAAGTTTAGGATGCTGAATTTGGCAAGACAGGTACAATCTTTTTCATTAGGCTTATTTATCTATGCTTTTTCATCTATAACTGCGTGAGGTTTCACATTAAGTAATAACAAATGCATTATTCACCATGGCAACTTAAAACGTCTAAAGTGGGAAAACAGGATATAGCAAAAGCAGTTTAGATACTTACAACTTTCATGATAGATTTTTCCCATGCTATTGATTTCTGTAACTGCTGAATGCACAGAGCTACCTGTGCAGCACTGCACGCTTCTGACAGTGCCCTTCTCCACACCCTCAGCCCTGGAGCAATATCCTCTTCAGTTCTGCATTGAGATACAGGGAAATTAAGTAGGTCACATCCTGTTTGCTTGTTTGAAATGTGGAACAATCATTATCACATTGAAAGCCAAGCAATGACAAAACATACACAGCCAATAAGTATAAGGCTTAAGCAACTAAATTTCATGTAGTGCACAGACTGTGGCTACGTGCCTCAAAGCTTAGTCACAACCAGTTAAATGTAAGATAATTTTGCAAGATTATCAACAAACGTAACAAAAAATCTTTACAAAGCACCATGCAGAATAACATGATCCATATGGATCACAGACATACAAGAAAGTACATAGATAACAGGCAATAAGAAAATAGGCTCCAATTAGCAAAGAAGCACAATAATTTTTCAAGTTAATCTCAATAACCTACCCGTCACCATCACCACTAATGGATGGTGCAGGAGCAGGGACAGTAACTGTGCCCACATTATCCAGTTTGATCTGAATGGTGGTACTTAAGGGGCTCTTCAGATACCTTCTCTCTATGTTCCGCTCCAAGTCAGCCAGCCTGGTTACAGCTATATCTAGAGGGTTGTCACTCCTCCGCTCTACAGAGCTGGCACTGCCTTCTCCGCCTCCAGCACAATCCCCATCGTGCTTCTTGTGCAATCTAGTAATTGACTTATGGTCACGATATACCAAGTCGTCTCTCTCTGATGCAGGTTCAGGACACAGCCAACCCTATGTCAATAGAAAGGTTTGTGCATTTATTGGATGCCGTTAACTCAGTGTGTAAACAGAGGAACTGTTCTAAGGAATCAAACTAAGTAACTGAAGCGCTGTTTCCAGTAGATCTTGATTACTTGCAATCCATCTGTAGAGACAGTTTCCAAAATATCCAGAGAACTAAAATAATTAATCAAAAAATACAAGCATTACCAGACTTTCTGAAGGGACCTTTCCGCAACATTCTTATCCCCTTGTGAAGTATCCACCAGAACAGGTCTACCTGTCCAGCAGCCTCAGGAAACAATATAACAATTGATCATACAGAAATAATATCCACCTCATGCCCAAACTAGATCCCAAACACTGCACCTGTACTATAACCAAATACATGCAACTTGATAACCTTACACCCACCTTGGAAAAACTCCAAATTCCAGAGAATTCTTAACTCTATCACACTCACAATCATCACGTGTTCTCCATGACTCTACAATACTCAAGTAGAGTATTATGATGTGCTTGTAGGCTTTTCTGAAAGCGTTAACAGCAACAGTCACACAAACCAGGCAGATCTGTGGCAAACCCCCAAGAGTTAAGCAGTCTATGTGCAATACAGTCTTGGCTTTCACAGAAGGTTAACAAAACGTGCAGGGAACTGCGCTGCAGGAGAACACTCAGGAACTCCCATTCTGAGCATCTTCAGTTGAAGACTGAATGGCAACAAAATGTTTCAAATACAGATTTCTGTGATACTGCAGCACTGTATTTGATTTATTTGCAGGTAATTAGGATGGAGTAAGAAGGCACTTACCATTAGCAAAAGGACTGTTACCTGCTTTAAATTCTTACTGCTTATTTTAAAGAAACATTTTACTAAAAGATGGTTTTACCTTAACTTGTAAACTAGCTGATGCAACTCTCCTCTCTAGATCTTCCACCTGCTGAAGAATAGCAAGATCCATCTCCATTGCTTGTTCTTCTACTGACCAGTTTTCCACAACGTCCCGAGTTACCTGGTTATCTTCATTTTCATTGGTATCAATAATTGCAACTGTATTTGAGAACCACATTTTTATTATTTTAATTAGCATTGTAACTTCTCTGGTAAATTCAAGCTGATTTATCTGTCACTCAAGTCAAATGCTGAAGAACTGCTGTAGAAGTGTACTGTTCTTAAAATACCTAGTACAGACAACAAATTCTGTACATTTCCAACCTTGCAATTTAAAGGCAAGATGGGAAGGAAAGGCTGAGCTCGAGTGTTACAGAGATGGAAAGAGCTTCAGAGCCAACATTTATGCCACTAGAGCAATTTATATGAACTAACATTTCTCCAATCCAAAGCTGGTGAAAATGCAGCCACAGACAGGGAGACCTTTACCTTTTTTCTCTCCAGCTGTTACTCCAACTCCGTTCTAAATACATCTCAAAGAGCTCTATGCAGCTGCCTGATGCCCCAATACCATGTGTAACATAAATATCAACTACATACCATCCTTGTTTTTGATGCAGGCCAGAGTGATATAATCCATGTGTTTCTGTATTTGCTTTTGTAAGGCCTTTTCTCTTATTCCCCTGAGATGCAGCACTTTAAGCAAAGATTTTAGGTCCTCTGGATCAGTAATCCTCCACCACCCATACTGCATTTCTAAATCAAGACAAGGATATAAACACTTTGCTGGCATTTTTTTATGTGATCACACACAATCAGATTAGAAAATCAATAGGAAAATTATTAAATAGAAAATAAATTGTATCATAGTGGCACTAGAGAAATTATCCTTCACACAGTTCCATCTTATTGTTGTATTACACTTACCTTCTGGTATAGGCTTTGGGTTAGGATAATCTACTGGCTTGGCTACTTCAGCTGCTGTAGAAGGGGCAGAAGCTATTTTTTCAGCTTGTAGTGCTGGTGATTCACTTTTACTTGCAGAAACACTAGATGCCAAAAACGAGTTACCATTCACTTCTGATAATCCCAACCCTGATCCAAGAGCAGGTAAAGGAGATGGAAATGGGACATTTGAAGTAAGAACTCCTGTAGGCCATCCGCAAAACTGAAGTCCCATTATAGGTAGTCCAGTCTTCATCTGCTACAGAACACAACTACCATTATTGCCAAGAAACCTGAATTAGGATGTTATTTGTCAAACAATAATCAAAACATAAAGGAGGCCCTTACTCAGGACTTTGATTAGTTTCAGCAAAACTAATATAACACTGTCGTGTAAACACTTCTTACTATGGCCCTGTTAATGCTAAAAAAATAATTGCTTTTAAAGGTGGGGTGTGGTGTCTCACTCTTCCGAAAACTAGTTTTTATTTACTTGCTTTTCATTTAACACCAGTGGCCAACAACGTGAAAGCCAAATCAAATCACTGAAATACATGTACAAAATGTTATACATTGATTAAACTAATTTTATGCATCTTAATCTAGTATTCTAGAACTTCTGTAGTTAGTTATTAACATTTAGAAAGAGGAGGAAAAAAAAGAAATGAAGATATAATGATTGCATATCTGCGAAACAATTTGTCTAAACAGAAATCCTGCTCAAATAAGCACTACAAATTCAAATTATTCAAAAAAAGAGTTTATTTACCTGCAGTGGTGACAATGCAAAAGGACTTAGTCCCATGGGACTCTGCGCAGAGGTGGAGCCGAGGAGAGGCGATGGCACGGGTGACGGGGACTCGGACGGCGGCTGTGACTGAGGGGTCGGTGGGGCTGCGGGGGCTGCCGTGTCCACGTGAGTCACCGAGGTGTCGTCGCAGGGCACCCGTGGCAAAAGGCTGAACCACTGCCTGCGCTTCTCAGTCAGAGTCTTCAGCAACTGATCATTTGGAACCAGTGCAGAACTGTAAAACTTCCCTGTCCCGCTTGCATTAGGACTGAGAAGAGTATTAGAGTCACACTTCTCCACGGAGCTCTGTAACACAGTGGGCTGCAGACTGCAGAGAGAGGGTTTGGAGTTGCTCGGGTAAGATAAGGTGCAGCCATTTGCTGCACTGCCATTAGGTTTTGGGGACATAATGTCAGATTCAGGTGGCATTTTTGCTACTTCTAAGAGTTTGCTTAATTTGGAAAATGACCCTGGCTTTTGTAAAAACAAATTAGTGCTGTCCTTTTCTTTCATATCTTCCTTTTGCTCACAGCGAGTTGTAGTTAAACAACATATTTTTTCTTCTGTTTCAAATTCTTCTTCTTTGATATGCATACTTTCTTCCTTTTTCAACTTCTCTTTTTCTTTAGCAATTTCTTCTAGACCTAAAATTGTATAAGAAACAATTAAATATAATAGATAACTACTTCCACAGTTTCAATCATCATAGTTAGATAAAAAATGACTTCACTTTGGGATCTAGCCTGTGTTGAGCCAAATGTCTTTGTCGCCGTTGCTGTTGTTAATGAAAGCTCCTCTGTTGATATCAAGAAGGTACAGTGTCTACAGCCTTAAGCTTATTTTTGCAATAAAGATAATTTCATTTAATTCACAGCCAACTATGAAATGCAGAACCAAAATTCCTGTTGTGAAATCAAATATTCCCCAAATACTGAAACACAACATTTAATATTTTACATCTTTTAATAAAATTCATTAACAACTTGACTGTGAAATAATGTCAACATTCTGAAAAGTTTAACACTCTTTCAAGAACTATCCAACATGACAACTGGAACTCTCCACACAGCTAAGCAGAAAGTATAACATCTAAGCAATTTAAAGTACAACAAGCAGAAGCTGACTGCAAAACCAAGCTTTTCAAACATAAGAGGTACAAAAGATCTGAAGATCTACCTTTTATGAAAAGAAAAACACGTTTCTGTCTTCTTTGCACTCCTGGTCTTTTAAACCATTTCTTTTCTACCCTTATACTGACTGCCAACTTAGAGAAAAAGTCGTTAAAAGTCTAAAATGTGATGGAAAACTGGCAGCAAAAAGTTTTGCTAACCCTAACCCAACATTCCAACTTCTTAATGTTCATCAGATAATGCAATCACAAATAAACAAAGGTCCTGCTCATGGTTCGTGGCCAGCACATCCACAAATGTTTACTTGCTCCTTCTGAAAACTCCTAATTTCTACAAAAATAGTTCACTGAAAAAAGAGTACCTCCTCCAATTAAAACCTCAAAATGTGTCCACAGTTTTGGTCTGTATCAAGATATTAACCATTTGAGTATTAGCATTAGCACGAAAATGGCTACACAAAAGGGATGGAGAATTATTGTTTAAGTGGACAGATCATTCCATGCTTTATGTCTGTTTCCAATGTTTAGGTAAAGGAATTAGAAATGGATAAACTGTAGATAATTTACTGAAAGAGGGCAAACTAAGAGCTGAGGGGGAAGAGGGAGTAGTTGAGAACTTAAGAACACATCACCTTGACTATTCAAGGAGATCAAACTTTCATTAAGACAATATTAAAAAAATAGGGGTTTGCCCTAAAGCTCTTGGCTGGAACTCTTGTGGGGGCTTGTTTGTGGGTTTTTCCTATTTTAACACAGGTAAGTGTACATCAATTATTTTCTTTGTCTACAATTTCTAAAGCATTTGGGGATTCACCTGGTCAAAATAAAATGAAATACAGTGAACCAAAGGAATGCAAGCAGCACAGTTTTCCTTCTGTACGCAGCTACTCACGTGCAAAGCAGTTCCTAACAAACGGTATAAATTAATGCAGAATGGGACACACAGAAAAAGTAGTTTTTATGCCACCTATTTTAGAAAGGTACCTTGAAGATCAAGATTAGATTTAGGAAAATTCTGTGGCTTATTTCTATGCCCAAAACAGGGCTCAAATTTCACACCATGCTGTACTGTTGCAGTTAATTAACTAACTCTCTAGAATGATGCAATTCTCATGAGATCACGGAACTTTGGTGTGCATCAGATTTTAGTTTAGTTATTTTTTGAGGGGGAAAATGTGAGAGATTTTGCTTCATCTTTATGAAAATCAGAAAGGATTTTTCTGTAACCAAAATAAAGGCTTATGTTTAAAAATTCTAATATCAACAAAAAAAGTCAGATTAATACGTATTTTCTGCATCTATCCAATTTAAAGTATGTGAAAAATTCAATCACAATTAATATATAGCTGTCACAATCTCAAAATTACATTTTAGTTTTAGCAAAATAATCCCAGTATTGGCTGCTTCAAGAAGGACGGACTGGTAAAATACAGAGGCTAAATCATGTGGTTGATTAGAATATTTCACTGTGTGAAATTTCACTGTGTGAATTTTCATATCTTTACAGACACGTTATATCTTCAAGCTCAGAAGCACCTGTATATTTGCAGAAAGTCTAACAACTGAAGATGAAAACAATTTTCTGCATTCTACAGCCATCCTAGTTTTCACACTGAAAACTTCCAAAATAACAGTCCCCATTTTGAAAAGTATTAACTGCTCTTTCATAACCAGGAAGAGGTATCAGAGTGAACCACATGAGTAGAGAGGTCTATGGACATCAGCCTGCTGAACATCTGGTTGAGGGCAAAGACCTTACTGCACAAACAGTGCCACTGAGACGGGCCGCATGTGTTGGCCTGGTGTGCCTTTGTGTACCATCGCTGCTTTATGGCTCTTACCTTCGCCACTTTCCATGCCTTCCACAAAAATCCCCCCACACTGGGGCAGAATCCAGTACCGGCGCCTGTAACGATCCTGACCAAACATCATCGAACGCAAACAGTGTGAAGCTTCAAATAACTTCTTTCTATACTGGCTTTGTTGCTGTTTTAAAAACAAGGAAAGCATTATAATTTAATAGTGGGGTGGGGGAAGAACCTCATTATAACAGAAAACATCTCCTGGCTGCGAGACTGAACAGAAGTTCAAGGGTCACACAAGGAGACTCTTTCAGAGACTCGGGGTGGGAAGGTGTCTGTTTTACCTGATACTCTGCTCACAACTGCTGCCTTGATGACTTTACTTAAAGAGTTCCCTTTAAAAAAAATCAATTAAATCACTTCCTGGTTCAGCCTAAGTTTATCAGTCTTCCTCTAAAAACACACTGCAATGACAGATCCTGTCTTTTTAACCTTGACTCTCAAAAGATTTCATTGCACAAGAACAGCTGAGATCCTATCAATTATACAGCACCAGCAAATGCTGAACAGAGCCCTGAAGACACCTGATAGTGCAGCTCCTGATGGGAAACTAATGAGATATTTTAACCGCTCATAAAAGAATGAGAACAACAAGGCACAGAAATAAATTCTGTCTTCAAACACAACACAATTCTCTGAGGAGGGCCAAAAAGACCTTCAGTTTATTTATTCAATTCTTGCTCTGTTAAACTGGCACTGCTGGAAGTCAGGCAGAATTCCGGACTGCTAATTTACTGCAATTTGGAACATGAGAGAAACCAAAATACAAAGTCTTAAATGACAAATTTTCTAACACAAAGAATAAAAACATGTGCCCTGAGTACCCTTATTTGCAGCATTGTATTGTTCTCATTTACGCTTCTCTTTCTATTTCATTGCTGCTTCTTTCAAAATGTGAAGCCCAGACAGTTCTGTCTTGGCTTGGAGCTGCAGAAATCAGCCATGGAAGGAGGGCATGAGAACCACCATCCATCGTATAATGGAAGCACTGCTTCTCATACACAAAATTTGTCATTACTTGCTAAGATCAACAGACAGATCAATTAGGTCTGGATAAAAATTACATTTTATTCTCAGAAATGAAAATATATTACCAGCTATTATTATTAACTGCCTTTTGAGTGACATCCTCTTACTGCCACTAGACTAAACTTATAATTCTGGTGTCATGAAAAGTAGTATCATTCATATTTTCACAAAACAAAAGCTGATCCTTATTTCAATTTATATTAAGTTGGAGTATTGAAAATGATGGTTAACATTCTGACTCATGACATCCAGGGATCAAATTTGCATGATCTCTCACCTTTGTCAGTTTTTCAATCTGCTTCTCAAGTTCTTCAACACTTGCTGTCTGGTCCCCATCATCCTATAATCACCAAATACACTGTCAAGCCAAATCTATTTCACAAAGAAGTCATACTACCATGTCTTATCATTATTATAGTAAAAAGATGTAACAGAAAATGAGAGGCAAATACCAAGGGAAAAATAAAGTTCAAATTGTGTGCTTATTCAATATATTTGACTAGGAACAACATAACTGAAAAAAGATACACTTTTAATCTTTTCAAACCATCCCAGATGCATACAAAGGAGAAAGCTCATCGACAAATGTTTGCTGAAAATATTATTTTACTGGAAGACACTATTCAGCTTGTGCATGAACTCTTTACACTACAGAACTGAATCATAGTCTCTATGAAGCTTTTTGGACATTCAAATTCATTTAAATAATGTCATCTCTTAAAATCTTATTAAGCAGTCTTTGGTCAGTCTACACTTGCATTTTATTTCAATGTCTACATGAAATTTTAGAGCCACTTTAAATTACAACTCTGCTATAAAAGTTACAGCACCAACTCTGCTGATTTTTGAAGAGAAATGCACCCATGATTAAATCTATGGTTGCCTTCTCCTTGACTGTTTAAAAATGGGACTCTTTTCCACAAAGGGTTTTAATTTAGTCCAAGAAAGTCTTTGGAGATAACAGTAAGTATCCAAAAGAATGCAACCAAAATCATCCACACCCTAAGATACAAGCCTTGTATTTCTTGGTTCTGCAAAAGTGTGCCAGAACAAAGCCTCCTGAAATACCACACAGAGCATGAATGCAATGGAACTTCTGCTAGATCAGAAAATTAATTTCTCTACAGAGTTACAGGAATTTTGTCTATGAAATGCCCAGCACAACAAAACAGGAGACTGTACAAGGGGGAGAAGGATTAAGGGATGGATTTGAGATTAGAAATCTAAATATTACTTAATTTTAATACTGAATTATTTGTAACAACTTTGCGCTATTTCTCCAAGGTAGTCTCTTAAATTAATATACATTATGGTACTTGAAATAAATCCAGAATAACAGCACAAAGGGCTGTTCCTACCCTAGAAATTAGCTAGGTTTCTAATAAAGGGTGTTTGCAAAGATCTGAGTTCACATATGCTGGATACATGCATTGTTCAAGCAGTCTTAAAAATTCACTTTGAACCTCACACAAAGGGATCATTTTCTGGCAAGCAGTGCAACAGCCTGTGCACTAAAATGTAGTATTTGCTATTGCCTGTGCATTTTTATTAAAAATCAGCTCAACAAGCTAAAAACGTTTCAGTGAACCTTCCTGTATTCTACTTGATATTGACCAGCAAAATTTTATCATCCTGCAATCAAATACAGCCAGTGACTACCCTGGATTTGTGAAAAAAATACACAGGAACGTCACATTCAAGCTTTATAATAGAGAATGTTAAATGTAACTTCACATTTTTATTTATTAGTTAACAAAATAATAGCCTAATAAAAATTTAAAAACATTGGAGGGAAGTTATTCTTCCCTCCTTTTTATTGCAACATTTGGGGAAGCAGTGCCATATTACAGAGAAACAGAAGGAAAACAAGTTTTAATTTATTAGTATATTAAGTTTCACTTAAAGTCCCCCACCTCGTCCTCACAAACATCTGCCTTCTTTCCTTTTTTATCATCTTTGTCCTCCTCATCCTCATCCTCCTCATCTGCCTGGTCCTCGCTGTCCTCCTCCTCCTCATCATCATCGTCACTGTCGCCCTTCCGGCGGCGCTTGCGGCCGGGCTGGGGGGGCTCCAGGGAATGCGGCTCCTCGCCCCCCTCGCCGCCGCCCGCAGCCTCTCGCTTACCCGTCTTCTTGGCATGGATGATCCGAAGCCTGGGAACACACGGGAAGGGGGAAACTATGGACTATGTAGCATAAACATACCTCTCTTCTTATGTGACAGAGAAAATCATAAATTTTAGACTTAAATTAGAGCTTATGACATTTTGTTCTCTCAATATTTACTGTCATTAGTCAACAAGAAAAATGAAGGCTAAAAAACCCCTTAAGAATCTTCAATTCTCTTCTGAATAGAACTTTTTTTCTCCCAAGTGATTTTTACTAATAACTCTTTAGAAGAAATGAAACACAGGAAGAATTTTCAGAAGTCAGGAAAGATCATTAGAAGAAAGAACAATTTCAACTTCTTTATCTTTTATTTAATGCATTTAAGGATACGATAACAAAATACCTGTGCCTTGAGGAAGGAAGAAAAGGCAAAAATCCTCGGTTGGAAGTGTGAAATTATTTACATTTGCATGGAAACAGCAAGGTTAGTTGTTTTGGTTTGGGGTTTTTTCCTTCCCCCTTTCCCCCCCCCAGATTTTTATGAAGTTTTAATATTACTTGACTTTAGCCCTTTGGCTGATCTTGTTATCCTAGGATGTATACTTTTTTTCCTAGAAATCTTTGCTCCCTCAACTAGCAGCAGATACTCAAACTGTCATTTTTCCTTTTATGAAAGAAAAGGGAAACTTACATACCAGTAATTATGGTTGTAGTAGACCTTCTTCTTCTACAAAACCCCTATAAGACAAGATTCCACACAGCAAAAATTACAGTTCCACCTCTCAGGGAGCTAGCAGGCAAACACGCTGAACCACAGGAGGTATAAATAGCCAGGCCAAACCAGTCACTTATAATGCAGACCAAAAACGCAACTGACTTAGAAGAGATTCATAAACATGTAGAAAAGACAAAGATTTTGTAAGAGATGACTGGAAGAGGGTAGGATGGGAAAAGTAGGACGGTAACGACAAACACAATTACCAGGACGTAATTTTTCCTTGTCGCACTCCTCTCTCTTCCCATCCTACAGAACAATATTCCATACAGCAAGTGGCTACAGGTGCGACGAGGGCAGTCCAAGCACTGGCTCCGGGGCACTTCGACAAAGGGATCAACCCTTGAAAATGCTGCTGGACAGAGCCAGTACCCAACAGCACAGCCTGGGACAGAGGTGCCACAGTTTGACTGGGAGCAGCACTTCTAAAAAAAAGACTGTTAGGCAAGAAATCATCAAGGGGATGTGAAAACTGCTGAGCTTTTTTTTTGGTGTGGTTTTGTTGTTGGTTTGGGTTTGGTTTTTATGCACTGGTTAATCCACTGAAGAATTTAGAAAATGTTATACTTTGAGTCTTCCAAAATAAATGGATGTTTACCTATTTCAGCAATTTAAAATACCTTTTGATAAAAAAAAAATTCTCAAGCCTCTCAGTGAATTCTGAAGCAAGTGACATTTTCAGGTATGGTCTAAAAAGCCTTAGTCTCACTGAGCATCAATACTACTCACACTACTGAATTAGGTTTTTTAGAAAAAAAAAATCCTTTTTACAAGGATAACTTCAATCCTTTTCACATGGACTGAAAATACCACCCTATACACAGGAATTAACTATCACAGTCACTAGTCAATAACTGGATTGACCTCTGCATGACTGAATGATTTTAGAGACAATTGAGACTAAGATAATCTTGAAGACCATTCAGTAATAAAGCTGGCAAGTGGAAGTTCAGTGACCAGCAAACAACTCTTTCATATACCTAAAAGAAATGAGAAGCAAAAAAAGGCTACTTTTGCTGAAAGCAAAACCAGAGATGTAATGCTGTCAAGCACTAACGGAAGCTTTGCACGACACTGCAAATTATCAAGGATAGAAACGACCCAAAGATGCTCTCTTTGCACAGCACCACAGCTCTAAGAAGGCAGCAGTCTCTATCTGGAGTAGCACAGAGGCAGAAACGTGACACCACGACTTAAAAAATGTTCAAATATTTAAAGAAGCAGCATAATTTTCCTGCCACTACCTACACATATGGCTCACTGAGCAAAGAAAACCTTCACTCAGGAAACTGTTCCATCTTTTTGACTTTCAGGTATTGACGAAAACTACACCTTTAGCTGCTGATTCATAAAGTCTACTGGCCTATAAAAAGAGTGGGTGGCCCATCAGAGAACCAGATATGTGACTTAAGCCTGCTCTAATCAAATCTATAATGTTTACTAGATTATAGAATAAAAATTCATCTTCTGACTTAATTTTCATGCCTTCCTCATAATTTTTGCACAGAAGTATTAGGTAGCCTCAAGGCAAAGAAATTCTTAACATCATACATCTTACATACTTCACCTTGGGTCTCAAAAAATGAAAGTTTCACAAATCAGCATCAGCACCTCCTACTCAAACTCAGGGTGTAATTTCTCCCTTTTGTGACTGCTTTTCATATACCACCATCATTTAAAGTCGAGATGGCTTCATTGAACAGAACTTAGCTTACACAGAGTGTGCCATAATACTGGCATGTTAAAAAGAACACTGTTGCAGTGAAAAATTTGTTTTGCAGTATTTCAAGTCTTGTAAAAATGACCAGATATCACCTAATTCTTTAAGTGGCTATATTTCAATTTTTTGCTATTTTATATTGATCAAGCTACAAAAGAGATGCCAAAGGGAAGACATGTAATGGCAAAGGAGATACTGAGACTGATTAATCACCAAATCATCTCCAGTGAGACAGTCATCTGACCATAGCTGTCATACAGAAAGCACAAAGAAAGACGAGTTGATTGTATGAGGCAGGTGCCTTTACAAAAATGTTGATTAGTATCAAGATTCACATCTAAATGTGACAGAGAAAGAATCAGATGCAATCTGTCATTGATCATCAGCTAAGCAGCTCAGAATTCAATTTCCAACCATATATATTATACGTATCAAGATCACTGGGGGAAGAAGGAGAAGGAGAAGAGAGGGAGGGTGGAAGGCCGGTGGTTGTGGGGTGTGGACGGGAGGATCCCTTAAAATAAAATACAATGATACCTTCGTCCAACCTGGGATTTTAATGTTGCTTTTTTGTATCTTAGAAGCACAGGCTTTTATATTTGAGTTTTGTCCCCCTTCCCAGTTGAGAAACTTATCATTAAAAGTGAGACATAAACACAAAAAATATCTCAGTGAAAATATCTGATGCAGGTAGAATCTTTTCTCATCCCACTTAGATGCACTTCCCAGCCAGCCTGGACACAGTGTTATTCACCACAGCAAACACTGGCAAGCCAGGCTGAGATCAAATAAACCCCAGCATCCATTATCCATATACTCCACACTTCCCACACAATGGGATGTGCTAAAGGGCTCATAAAGGTCTGTGGGCAGGTGCAAAGAAGCCACACCTGCTGATCACACAGCAAGTGGTCGAGAAACCAAGTATTCCCTTGCCAGACTGTTTGGGTCTGGGATGCTTAAAAATTAGACTGAGATGTGAAATGGATGAGAAAGGTAATGTGTAAGAACAAAGTCTGGAAAAAGAAAAAAAGACCAAAAAGAAGACAGAAATGTACAGATTTCTTTTCAGAGAAGCCCCAGAACAGTTTAAGGGTTTATGAAAAACACCGATTGACATAATAAAGAAGGGAACATTGTTTAAAATTGATCAAAGGCGACTCTTCTAGAAAGCTCCTTAGAGTTCATCAGAAAAACAGCAGAAAATGCAAAAATTTTGAACCAAGGATGACAGAGATGAATCAAGCCCAGTGAATTCAAAGCAGAAGAGCAACATTTTGAGTTCTCCCACAATACTTACGCTTGA
The DNA here is from genome assembly GCA_013396755.1 of Sclerurus mexicanus. Lineage (NCBI taxonomy): Eukaryota > Metazoa > Chordata > Aves > Passeriformes > Furnariidae > Sclerurus > Sclerurus mexicanus. Next base: position 104,352 of record VWZF01002183.1, read on the forward strand.
AAATAGGGTCAGCACTACTGGACTCTGAAATCCACACAGGAGAGGAAAAACAAGAAATGGAAAAATGATTGTAGCAAGGAAGAGGGGCTTGGGACTTCAGAGTATTATGCTCACTATTTAAATGGAAGAAATGAGAGATTATAAGGAAAAGGGAAAATCCTACATCTAAAAGTACTTACAGTTTGATGGAGGGAGAGAAATACTAAGCAGGCCCTAAGAAGACAAGGACAGGGAAAGGTCCCACTCCACTAATTGCAAGTTGGCTACATCAGAACTTCAAAACCACTTTTTAAACTATATCCCACAGAGGGGATACAGATGAAGACAGGAAAAAGGTATCTGGATTATCCTAAAAGATAAAATACATTAACCCTGTGCAGACTGGGATCTGCACTATTAGTAGAGAATTTCTTTTTATTGGTCTCATTTTTTCCTCTACCTCCCTCTTGTCCTTCTTCTTTACTTCTTTCCTTCTTCCTTCTGAGATACGTTAAAGGGAAAAAAGGGAGACATAAGATTAGAAACAGAAGCACCTGAAGCAAGGACTAAGAAAGGATTCCTAGCAAGAGGTAAAGATGACACAGGAAAAAAAAGCAGAGTCTGGCTATGCATTTTTACCCCCTGTGATTCATTAACTTTATGCCGTCCAGCTTCCTGGGAGTTGGAGCCATGTGCTTGCTGTATGGAATTTTGTCTTGTAGGATGGGAGAACAGTGAATATGAAACTGACAACCCTTCAAAAGTTACAATTTTACCTTAAATAAAAATATATAAAATATCTCAAAGTTCGCATTCTACATCTGATTCCTAGCTATAGGGAGCAACACAACACTGACAGATGGGAAACACTAATAAAACATAAATTAGCAAAATTTAATTGGCAATTGTTATAGGAAAATCATGTCGTCTTAAAATGCCTTTCAGAATGAACACTAGCAATTATGGTAGGTCTGAACAAACTTTGAAACTGTCAACAGTAATTTTACAGTTCCTTTAATATTCCAATTAAAAACTTTTTACTTTCCTCCAGAGAATTCAAAATGAACTTGACTTTGCTCCAATTATGAGGGACACTAACCCTCTGAATCTCATGCATCTTTAATAGACTGTAAAACACTGGTGCTGCACCATTCTGAAACTACATCCGTCTTAATTAAGCAGTTTGGTTACTAATTTCTTGGTAAACCTGTAAATGCATTAGCTAATTTTGTCCTTAGAAGCAATTCCCTGTATAGCAGCATATCTGAACAAAGGCAAAAAAGCAATATATTGTAATATTTAAGGAAATTAAACTTACTTCCGAAGTTTGCCTTCAACCATCCATTTATCTCTCCTTAAGTTTGACATGTAATCAATGTTTTTATCAATTTCACTGTCAAAGACAAAATAATCCATTAACTGTGAGCTTACATGTTTTTTCAGTGACAGACATTTATGTATAGATACTTTGCCTCGAAGAACTGTCTTGGAGAAATTGCTAAAATTCAAAAGAAACCATTTTAAAGCTAGAAAATTTCAACAGCAGGAACGCAGATGCAGCTGCACCTATGTCAGTCTTTAGCTACAGTATCACCTCAGCTTCTTTCCACAAGAAGCATGTCATTCAAAGCAGCTGATATGTCTTTCCATAGCTCTAATTCAGTGCCAAACCTCCAGATGTCTTTACCACAAAGCATCTATCCCTGTGCTGAAAAAATAGTTACCACTGGTACATCCAAGGTATTCTGCCCAGGATCTCTGGGATCTACAAACCAACACTCACTTTTCACTGCAGGAACTGAAGAACCAAACAGGTTTCAGTTCAGTGACTACGAGCCCCTCCCAAGACATTCCAGCCTCAACAACTCATCAGATTATAGTTGTTTCTATGATCAAAATATGGAAACTCAAGTTCTGAGTGATCATTTCTACAAACAGGACTTAAGAGTCATCTGCAACAAGAGAAAGTTTCTCATGGCAATGTATTTGATTGATACACACAAACTGTATTGAACAGCTCATGCACAGCACTTCCACTGCCCACTCCTGCTATTTTTCAGCTTTGGAAAACCTGAAGTATCTCTTCCATTCCGGCCTTACACAGCCCTGATTTACTTTGGCAGCACCTTGTACCAAACCCACGGAATTCATCAGGAAACAAAGCAGCATTTGATGAGGTGAAAAAAGACTTTACCACAGTAAGTCAGTCTGTGGGAGAACAGGCATCCCAGAGACTGGCATTTCCTAACTTTTTATTGCACATTGTTGGGTTTTGACAAGTTGTTGAACATAGGGAGGTTTAAAACTATGAAATGCAGTACACACTTTTCTTGGATTACTACATCAAGCTTGCCACCTCACCTAATGACCCCAGTTAAAGTATTTGGACAAGAGACATCTTGAAAACCAAACAGAAAAAAAGAGTACTGCAGAAGACCTGAACAACTCTTCTGAATTATTCACTAGACTATCTAGTACATTGTTTTGCAATCAACCTCATCTTTTACTCCAAAAATTGCTGGAGATATTTTGGCACAACCTTTGAAGACAAAATTATGGACCAAACACAGTAATGTTCTCTTCTTCTGTTATATCAGAAGTACACAAAGGTAAGAAGCAGTAACTCAACCAATATCAGCTTTCATTATAAGAAAATCAAAAACCCTCTTGTAACAGAACACACTGTATTCACAGTACTTCTGAACTATTATATTTGTATAATTTTATTGTTACACACCTGTTTCTGAAAAATCTTACCTTACTACACTTTTGCTGCATGCTAACTCATTGACCAGAAAAGCAAGAACTGATGCTTTCTGAGCTGGAGTATGTGCCTGGAAAGCTTTTGTCTTCAAGCTCTCTGTCAGCTCCGTTTGCCCACAGTGAGCCTCCATGAATATCTGCAGAATCTCAGACACATTGTCTCGATTGATACCAACACTCAGTAAGTGTTCCCCAAGAATAGTTTTAGCCTAAAAAGAACAATGATATTTCAAACAATTACATTTTAAACTATTATTTTCCTTTGCAGGCTATACTGTTGTTTATAGAAGGGAGGGATGTGTTCATTTGCATTTTTACATTAGGACTTTTAAACATGATTATTCTTTAAAACTACTCAAATGTAAATTTCAAATAGAGTAACAAATTAAAATGTCTTCACCTTTACATTTTTAAGAGCAGAGATAATATTAATAGTAATTAGATGGATAAAATGAAAAAAGACAAGGTCCAATTAGAAATTGATGAATACTCTTTTGTACATTGATGTTATGTAGAGTTCTGGAGTGGAAGAGAGCTGTATTGGCTTGAAAAAGGCGGCAAATGAGAATCATGAATGAATATGAGTTTTGATGAAATCACCTAGACAGCAGACTTTAGAGAAAGAAATGGCAAGATTCACTGAGAATAGAACATGAGGGTAAGAATGAAAAGGGGTGGAGGGAAGGGAGTTAATACACACAGCCTCAGACATGACAATGCCCTACAAAAGGTCGAAATAAAAATGTCTATGTGTATGTAGAGAAAATTCCTAGAAATGGAATTCCAGAATTCCATTCTGGAAAATAGGAATGCTGACAGGGCAGAGAAAGTCTTGGAGTAACATCAGAACAGTGAAACCAAAGAAAAGAAATAGGAAAGTGAATGAAAGTCCAAATCAGAGAGGTGTCACAGAGCCACTGGGAAGAATACATTCATATATACAGGGTGTTTATTATGGATTTTTTTTCCTCCTTTTTTTATACCTTATATCCTGTACCAAGTCCTGGGTCACACACAGCTGCAGAGACAAGCTTCACAAGCAAGTCCTGTACTTCTCCCATGCTGTCCCCTATGTTGAGCAAACCCTCCTGCAGGATGCTCAGGGAGGGAACATCCACGCTCACATCAAAGCCAAGAACTTTCCCAAAGTTTCGCAGGAACTGCACCACCATGAGACAATTTGAGAATGTGCTTCCATCGAGGACGAGGCCGGGGATGCGAGGCAGCTCTGGGAAAGGCTGGAAAGCAGAGAAAAGCAGTGCAAGATTCAGCAGTATATTTCAGAATAAATCTTTACTGATACCAGCTAAGGAAATTGGCTGATACTTCCTTATGACCTTCAGCATGACAATGCTGGAACTTAAAGGCTACAGGGAACCTGCATTCTCCATCTATTCAATACTGAAACACATTTACCTTTTCACAGTACAGGAGGCAGGAGATGCTATCAGGATCTATGATGAGCCAAATTACTGTAAAAGGTGGTGCAAAAATATTTAAGGAAAAAAGGGAAGGGATTTCTCTGAAACAGAGAGGGTCTGAACTTGAGCTTTGTCAAGTCCTTAAGGACAAGAACTAAGAACACAGAAGACTGGAAGAGTAATTTTTTATGAGTAACAGCTTATAAGTAGCCTAGATGGCTATCTTAGTGCCTGTGTACTGAGACATGATGCACATTCCTGATGTAAAAATAACTCATAGGAAAGAATTTTTCTGAAGCAATCACATATGTGCTTTTTGGAAAGCAGGCCGCTTTTAAACTAAAAGCTTTTAATTAACTAAACACCTGCCTCTGAAGTGTTCTACCATCTTGTATTTGTATATATTTCAAATAGTTCTCTAATTATGTGGACCAAAACTTGAATGCTTCGGGTGTGGCCACAAGAAAAGAGTTATTGTCACGATGATAAAATACACAAACAAGAGGCAAGAAAATAAGTTTATGTTGGTGTGATTACCTTCTGGTCTGCTAAGCACATATCTTCATTAGGCTTCTTGAGCTCCTTTGCCATTTCTAATTCCAATCTTCGCTGTTCCAGTTTACGTTCTTTATTTAATCTTTTTTCATCACGTTTCTCTTGCTTTAACCGCTCTTTTTCCTTAAGCAGAATTAAAAAGGCAGAAAATAAACCCCAGATATTAAACTTACAAAGGAACAATCTACGAATTTGAAAAGTTTTACTTATGTAACCTTAGTAATTACCACAGCAATTAAAGAACTTGTATTAAGGCAACAGGAAGAGGGAAACTACAGAAATAGAACAAAATCACTGAATCTGTGAAACAATCTAAGATTTTCTTTCTTCTCTGCTGACAACACAGACATGGGTTTTCAGGATGACTACACTGAAAACTTCATTGGAGTACCATTTCAGAAGATAACTGAGTGAAAATATGGTCAAGAACTGCCATGCGAGGCATCTGATTTTAAAGGCCCTGCTTACACACCACTATCATCAATCTGCAATTGTTACAGCAGAGATCTCTCAAGAAACCTCCCTAAACAACACACAGTTTAAAAATTCCCATAATACATAAACTGAATACGAACAGCTTGTAAGACACAACTGATCTTTTCAAACACAGATTCTTGGCTTGAATTACCAAGCACTTCACATGCAATCTGAAAACTTTAACAGCCATTTATGTCTTATCTGCACAAGAACATGGGGATCATTAAGTGAGAAGTCAAGCATCTGTTACTTGTCTCTCCCAACACCCTCTCCAGTGATGTCACACACAATACTACACTCCCTCCGTCTCTCTAACCCGCCAAGACTGACTCTGAACTTGGAGCTTCAACAGCCTTTCCCATCCCTGGCTCCAGGTGCTCTGCAGCCACATGCCCAGCACCACTCCACTGTCCTGACAACACAATTCCATACGCACCTCTGTGCAACCAATATAGAGTGCAGAATATATGGAATCTGCCATCTGTCAATGCTCTCTTTGGAGCACAGAACCGTGTATGTACCCACAAAGATACACACGCACGTGTGAGTCCTGAAAGATCTGACACAATACAACGGTGACAACACTGTATGTGCTTTGCACCCGGGGACATAGAGGGGCTAAAGAACCAAGCCAAGCTCTTTCCCATTACTCAGAACCACTCCACACCACCAAAACATTTTGCACAGATCAGAGCGTGGGCGACACTAAGTCAGGGCTCAGCTGCATTTGTAGATCATTATTAACCATTGAATTTGCTGTGCAGTTCTGGCCAGCCCTCAAGACTTATTCTTTCTTTTGATTCTATACTATTACTAGACCATTGGTGACTCCTGTGGATAACCACTATGATTGCACAGAGCTCATGACCTCTACTACTACAGTCTTTGCTGGATTTTATGCAAGATCGAGTTGCATGTTGGACACAAAGAACATGTATGGACCAGTAAATTAAAACTGGCAGGAAACAAGCAACTGCTTCCTGCTCTGCAGCTGTGTAAGCACCCTCTACCCTCTATACTGCCAACACAGGCCTTGTATCTGTGATGAGTTCTTAAGGGACACCATGTGTAGAAAGTCACAATACACTAAAGCAGCACACAAAATCCAAAACTTTTGAAATGAAAAATACTCCCTGACTTGTTTTGTAAAATTGTTTATTGCCTTTTTTTAACCTATGTCAAAGTCTCAAAGTCAATTGGCATTTCCTACAACTTGTTTTTGCCAATTAGAAACACTCCAAGTCAGAAGAAAACAAAAGATGTACATACGGATATTTAGGTGGCAACAGAGTAATTTGCAGTTATGATTAAAAATGCAAACTTTAACCACACTAAGTTTCATAAATCTATTTAATGTTTACTTCTACTGGCTGCAATAAACACTATTCTGTTTCTATTAGAGTAAGAATACAATTACAGCACTGGATCAGATTAAACAACCATTTAGCCTGGGATCCTGATTTCAACAGTAGGATAGGTGCTTAGGGTATCATCTTCCTCTATTCCCTTGCACTGAAGTATTATTCAATTTTTCTTGGTTTTGGTCAGTCACTTTTATTTAAATTTGTAAATACATCCAAGAGAATAGTTTAACAATTTCTTTTACAACTGGTTGCTATAATGATGGTTATTTTACTTCAATATCTTAGTTATCTGTACTTTATTTATAAAATTCTCAGGATACAGAGATTAAAAAAAGTCTCAGGATATAGAAAAATATATAAAAACAAAAAAAATAAGTTAGCAATTATGATTTTTTTTGTACTTTACTTATGTTTCCTCTTAAAAACATCCACAACTCTCAAAACAGAGCAATCTGTGCCAGTGTTCAACCATCACCCTCCAAGTAAAACAGTTTTTCATCAGTTTGAACAGAATTTCCTGTATTTCAATCTGCGCCTATTACTTCTTGTCCTACCACGCCATGTATACAAATGAAACTATACCTACGTGTACATCAAAGACACTGCTGTTCTACAGATCACTAGAGAATGAAACCATGAAAACCTCAAAGTTTCAGAAGTTAATACTCACTTCTGCTTTTTTACGTGCTTCCATGGCTTTCATAAGCATCATATGTTGTCTTCTTCGTTCTCGTTCCTATTGAAGCAGGTAATATTAGAACAAAACTAATCCACATTTTCAAATCAGTAAAAAAGCTAGGTAACAAATTTAGCATTAATAGACAAGTCACAGTAAATACTAAATATAGGACAAGAATGGCCAAGTCTGTGCATGTTTTAGTTCAGGTTTAGAAAGCAAATACAAGAACAATCAAAAGCAAAAAGGTAAAGCAATGAACATGGAGACAGTGTAAAAAAGAAGCATACAGATTTACTTATGGTCAGTTGTGATGCTCCTTCATAAGCTGGCAGAACAAAAAGCATAATGGTTGGCTGGAACAGGTCAGTTACCTTACATCTGCTATGATGGAATTTGCAATTTACTTCTTCAATAGCCAATTCAGCAGAAATTTTACACTCATCTTTTTCAAACATTGCAAATAGTAACATTTTTGTAACCAAGCAACAAATTAATATTCTCAGCTCTAGATTAGTTTTAATCAAGCCAGTGGCGGTGCACTTATGTACACAACGACTCCTGATTTACTGATGCCTGTCCCTCAATAAATTATGGCAGCAACTTCAAATGCATTAAGGAGCACTATTCTAGGGCACTAAGTATGGGGGGTTTGCCTTAAAAGCTGTAGAGTAAATCCTGGCCCCAGTAATGGCTATGGGAATTTGATCATCTAATTTGGTGATGCCTGGATTACGTTCTAATGTTTCACTGTATACTTGTAACAGTATCAATTTACCACTGGCTGAAAGTTAATTTCCTCAGTATCTTAGGGAACTTAGGGAAGACATCATCCTGGTTTCTAATGCAGGTTAATTCAAATTGTATTTAAAATATCTGGATTCATTCCTAGTGAATGGGACAAGGCTTGAAAAAATTATAGAAGTGATTACCTATCAATTTTGCATTAATCCCTGATTTGATATAGTAGTCAAATTTCTACTAGGACATCAGTAACATAGACCTCATTTAGTTATTGCCATGTTCAATTCATACACATGTTCAGCACATGTCCTTTTTTTTCCTGAACAGACAAGACAAGCAGATGTATGCAATGCACTGTGCTGTAAAGCCATGCAGCAGTATGTAATATGACAGCAGCCAGTGCTACATTTTATGCATTGCTATGACAACCATATCACAACCAAATCACAATGCGGTGTTAGATGTACAAAAATAAACATACCCATACCATATCTAGTCTATGCCTCTCCAACTCCTGGTAGAAAGAGTTGGCACAACATTATGAAACAGAAATCACAAAGTCATAAAACCACTTCATAATCCCCCAAAAGACCCCAATACCAAAGCAAAGCAACAAATCATAAGGCGAAAGAAAACTTGTGCAGGAATCAAACCCAGACAGTTAAAAAGGGCATATTTTGAAGATTCTACACCCCCCCACCACAATATAGTTTAAAGTAGTAGCTCACAATTGGCATTCTGTCTGTCTGGTCAACTGAACATATACCAACCTGATGCTTCAGAAGAACAGCCTGCTGCCTTCGCATCTCCTTCTCCTTAAATAAAATAAAAAAAGCATATTGAAAACATCTATCAAAATTTACTTACCAAATTGCACAGTTTTGCCACACTCAAACAGCACAACTTGAGTTAAATTTTAACTTCCCTGCCCCCATGAACTGACTACAGTCTACATGACAGTAAGTCTGGTGAGCTGGGAGTTCCATGTGAAAACACACCAAGAATGCCAAACCAGTCATACAAGTAACACATATACACTGTATTTCCCAGTATTTGTAAGAATTCTGCAGTCTTGTATGCACATAGCCCAGAAAAGACTAGGCTTGCTGAGAAACAACAGTTTTTTGATGCAGTGTGTTTAAAAGAATATTGTGAATAATGTTCCTGAATGGGCATTCTGCTGTGCAAACCAGGTACTGTGTAAGCAAAACTCAAGGTAAGTTTTTGGGACACAGAAAAGTACTGTCTCTATATATTCACGTGTGTATGCCACACACGCACAAACTCCTCTCCACATGCTTCAGGCATTTATATAATCACACGTTATTGTATGCTGCCTCTATGTGCAGTTTCATGAGCCATGAATATTCTTCCAAATTTACTGCTTTTTATGCATCAACATACATTATGCACAATAATACGGTTCTTGTTTTTGGAGCTCCTCCAAACTAACCTTTATTCGTTTTTCGGCCTCCAATAATTTGGCATTTGCTGCTTCTTCCTTCTTTTTCTTTTTCGCCTGTGCATGCAAAACAGGTCACAAAACAGCATCATCACAACTTGAGAACAATCCAACTAGAAATAAAGTTATGTGCCTTTAAAAGTTAGAAACATCATCACTTATGGTGTACATTAGAACAGATCTCTTCTCCAAAGCAGTTTTCACGATCAATCAATTCACGATTCAGTTACTTCTTAAAAATTAACCCAAAATTTCAAGGCCCACTCAAAATTGCTTCACCTGGCTATTCTAAGAAAGCAAATATTCACAGAAATAAATAGCAAAGAGATTACTATTAATTTTTTCATCAATGGAAACTTGAAAACTAGCAATCTATCTTTGCTAGTACACTAGCAAACCCATACAGTGTATCAGTATATTCTAGCATATATATAGACATATATTTTAAATCCACGACACTTCATAGAGAGTAGAGCATTATACTGTTTTAATATCCTACTACTGCAAACTTGTTCTCCAACAATGGAACAGCTTTTCTGTTAACTTTAGCGTATACATGACTTCATGTAGAATAGTCCTGAGCCTAAGTGAACTTTTCCAAGATTTGGGTCACACTTAGGGTAGATTTTTTAAGAAAAATATTTTAAGATACATGTTTGAACTGGCCTTTGGAAACCCAGGTTGTTGGAGTTGTTGTATTTATTTACATTGCTAACCACCCGTGTGACTATTAAAATACCACATTCTTTAAAATGGCAACACAAAAATTACATTTGAGCCATCATTTTTACCTCTAAAATTTGCTGAGCTCGAAGTTCTTTCTCCATTCTGATTTGCTGGATTCGCTTGATTTTTTCCTACAAGAGTAAGAAAGTTATTTCTTTAAAAAAAAAATAAAAATACCAAGAATGTAAATTTATTTTTAGATTTGAAAAATGACCAAGTTTATATATACAGACTTTTTGTTATGAAGTCTCACACCCACTGTAGTAAATTGTTCCCATATAACAAGGCATGTTTAGAATTTTTACTAGTATTAAAAGATGTCTGGTATAACCCTGAAGGAACCTACACTTAGTTATTCATAGGTGCTCATGTTTAAGTTGTCATAGTTTTTTATTTTAGTTTTTTAGAGGACCAGATTAATGACTGAACAATCCACCAGCATTCAAATTATAGCTGACATTGGGGGAGCTATTTAGAAATGAATAAAGTGTGAGCTATGTCATGAAATACATGATGTTTTTAAATGATCTTCCTGACCAAGAAATAAGAGGTTCTGTCAAACCACTATTTTCTGCCTCAGGTCCAGCAGCCTTTCAGTCCATCCTAGTCCCAAGGGCAGCACAGGGAACCTGAGCTCTGAGAAACCCAAAGCGTGTGATTTGCCAGTGACACTCCCCACATGCAAGCTGGGTAACATGCTCAGTTAGGTACATCTCAATTTCTCCAGACTTTTAAAGCATTCAGGTAATTGAGGATAAGTTTGGACACCTTAGTATGTAGTTTGGGGGACAGAATTGTAAACATGCTCTAACAAAAGAAGTAAATGGAATAGCAACCACAGGCAGTACAACACATTTCAGCATGTTTCATGTGGTGAGAAGAAAATGATCAAGTTATGTATGTGCTCCACAGATGGATGCTGTACAACCATATTCTAATTTGGTTTTTTTTCAGGAATTAGTTCCTAAAAACTGAACAAAGTCTCACTGTGTTGATTGAGAAATGTAATCATTGCTAACACTGGGATTATTTCACATTTCCTGTACTGGGTTTGTCTGTTAAATTAGCTCATATTAAAAATTTGTTAGCCCATTAATTGAGATGTTATTATGTCAAAGAAACTGCCTGAGTGACACAGTGACTGGAAAGGGATCATTATGAAGAGAAGTGTTGCAATACATCCAGTTGAACTTGCTGTAAAGTTTTAACAGCAAAATCCAGACCATGGAAAAGCTCTGCAGGCTGGGAGACCTAGATCAGAAGCCTGAAATGGAGCTCAGTGGTGTTCTCTGAAACAGCAGATGTTTTCCCAACAGTGAGGGCAAAGCCCATCCATATGGAATACACTGTTTAACTGACAGCTGGTCTGAGACTCTAGAACCCAGACTACTTACCTTCTGGAGAACACAGAGTCATATACATACTTTATCAAAAAATAACAAACGAAAACCAGGCCGCTAAGAAAAGATAATCTAAAATATTTAACAATAAAGGAGCAATCACAGAGGAGAAAGACATACAAAAGTTCCTGATGAATAGAGCTACAATACATGAGGTCTTAAAAATTTCAGGCAAATCTTACCAGCTCCTTAAATTATTGAGAAGTCCAGCATAAGACTACATTACCCAGCAAATTACTTTTATTTGCATCATCTGAAGCTGACAGCATGGACTTTAAGTCTCTGTTATCCCCCATTACACTTTAAAACAGTACAGAAATTGACACCATGTATTACACCCTCTCAATTCCACAAACACTAGAGTTAATACAGAACAAAGAAAGCATTAAACACCTCTCTCTTGTCTCTCTCTTGTCCTTATTTTTGAGGTGACCATCCTCATCTTGTCATGGGCTGATGTTATTTCTATACTGCCTTCTGCCATTAATATATTTGAAAAATCCCTTTTTATTGTGTCCTCCCCAGTTTTGGCAGTTTCAACCTCAACTGAGCTTCAGCTGAACAAATTTTCTCCCTACACTGGCGAACAGCATCTCTGTGTTCTTCCCATGTCACTTACAGGCAAACTAATACTAGCACTTATTTCTAAGTTTGGGATGCAGAGATCATATACAAACATTGAGGTGCTGAAGCATGTCCAGAGAAGAAATGGCAATGGAGCTGGGGAAGGGGCTGGAGTCCCAGGAGCGGCTGAGGGAGCTGGGAGGGGCTGAGCCTGGAGAAAAGGAGGCTCAGGGGGCACCTTGTGGCTCTGCAAGTCCCTACCAGGAGTGGGGACCCAGGGCCAGGGGTCGGGCTCTGCTCTCAGGGAACAGGGACAGGAGGAGAGGGAACAGCTTCAAATTGCACCAGAGGAGGTTTAATTGGGTATTAGGTAAAATTTCTTCAAGGAAAGGATTGCCCATCTTTGGCACAGGCTGCCCAGGGCAGTGGTGGAGTCCCAACCCTAAAGGGATTTAACAGCCACATGGGGGCATAGGTTAGTGGTGGATTTAGTGGAGTTTAGAATTTTAAGTAACATACACTGTGTGCTCTTTAACACTAGATTTAAAACATACACTTTCTAATCAGCATACTTAGTAATTTACTAAATATTTGAAACACACCTCATTTAGTAATTCAAAATATAATTTCAAGGGCTTATTTAGGAATTGCATAAAGTATACCTGCTGCTTCATTATCTTTATCTGCTCCTTTTGCTTTCGCTTTTCTTCAGCTGCCATAATAGCTAACAAACAAAAGCAAACGAATTAATATCAGCAGAACATGACAAGAAGCAGGTAAGTTTTCATTATTGCCTTTCAAAATAATCAGCTAATATGCAAAAACTTTCACAAGTAATACTGACCTTGCTGTTTCTTCGCTTCTTTGGCAGCGCGTGCTTGTTCCTGCTTCTGAAGTTTCCTCAGTAGCTTTATTTGTGCTGCTTGCCTGGCTATTTCTGTTACAAAAAGAAAATATTAAGTTCACAAAAACAGTGCTGTACAACAATAAAGATATAGTCCATGATCCAGATATTTGCATGTTGTAAAGACAGAGCAAAAAGTGGCTTTCTTTTGTACACACTGATTTTTACAAAATTTCACTATCAACTGTCTTTAGTGGCATCTCATGTATCAGTAATTACACCAACAGTGTAAAAACACAGTGTAAACATAGATACTTTCTACATAAAATAAAATACTATTTTTGGAGGACAAAAATTATGTATTAAGTGACAGAATCAGGCAAATACTGCTGCCTGCTGCACTATTTTAAAACCGTTTTCTTCTTTTTAAAGCAGAAAACATTTGTTTCAAAAGTACTAAATCAATTTTATTCAGAAAGCATGGAATTACTGTTTTTTTTAGAAGTCTCCTCATGTAATTATCTAATTCTTTTTTAACAATGCAGTGTGAGGAAGAACTTTAACTATGAACTATGGAAAGGCCAACAGATATAGACGGCCGCTTAGTCTGAACTGGCACAATCCACGAGGAGGATGTGGTTAATGTTCACCACGCACTTGAAAAGGACCAATGGAAAACACTGCAAAAAACAGGGATGACAAACCAGTCCACCTGTACTTCCCTTCAACTGCTATGCACTGTACTGAGCAAAATTTAACGGTTTCTAAAACAAGCCAAGAATATAAAAAGGAATCAGGGAAACTAGAATTATTGATATCAAATGATAACTCCAATGTAATAGAGATCTCATGCTACAGTAGGAGGATAATGGTTTGGGTTGGAAGGGACCTTAAAGCTCACTTCTTCCTTTAAAATCTGCACACATTTACTGATCTTGAAAAAGCCTTCAATAAAAGCATGTTTCGAATTTCCAAAATCAAATGCTGTATAATCATATCCTAGTGAAACACATCACTCTTCTTTAGGAAGAACATTAACTCTATATACTGATGCCCTCTGTTTGTGAAAACAGTAATACATTCCTTACCCTGAGCCTGGAGCTTTCTCAAAAGCTTTGCGTCGGTGTTGTCCAGGAATTCCGCGCTGCCAACGTTTGGCGGTCGGCCCTTGCGGCGCCTCGTCCGTGACTCCTCCCTGGAGTGCTGTCTGTCTGGGTTGGGTGGTCGTCCTCTACGCCCTTCCATCGCTCTGATCCGGGGAGTGACCTCCTCTTCCTTCAGAAGACACCACTGCACACCCTTTTAATTGACACATTTCACAGAGGTATTATGAACGCAGATTAAAAAAAAAAGAAGATAAATAAATCTAAAACACTTGAGAACAGGAACAGCAAGAGATTTTTCCCCTCCCCAATAAGTTATAGATATAAAATATTTGAGAGCTGTGACGTACTGTTCGGGTAGGACAATGCTCTGATGAGGCACAGAAGCTATATATCGGAGGGCTATCACTCAGAACTTTGTAAATTGTACCACTATGAAAGATTTTGAATATTATTCAATGACATACCAAGTTATTACCTAATAGGTATGCCATTACTGCATTATTTTTAATTATCTGTGATCAAACCAAATTGCTCAACCCTTTTTAAGACACAAAATGGATTCTTATTTTTTGAACTCAAAAACAACTACTCTGCTTTCACTGCTCAACATGAATGAAAAAAGTGTCAAGTTGCTGTCTTCCAACTGTTTACAGAAATTCTGACATACATAACAAGCAAATGCAGTAATGTATTTTCAAATACTGCTTTCAAGTGTTGCAGATCTCAACAACAGAGTTGAAAAAATACATGCATTTCAATCTTGGAGTTTTAGTACAATTGAGTTCTCCCCTCATCCACTGCAAAACAATTTCTGTGCCAACTTGACGCAATCAAATTTTATAACTTTTAAGCACCCACACATCTGATCTAAAAGTTCAGATACAGATATATTCTCTAACTAAACAAAGTATGCAGCAATACACTCAATCCTTTCTCTCACTGTTACTACCAGAGTATCACAAAGGAAGCTACTATTTTGTTAATTAAAATACTCAAGTTAATCCTCACACACAAATGGCTTCAATTTAATTGACTACTGAACAGTAGAGTTTATTGCCCCTACTGAGCAAAACAGCACAGTCTAGCTGATCCTGTTTGATTGAACATGACTATTTCAAAATTGTAACATCTGTCATCATTTTCCCACATTTTTGAGAAATGCAGGGATAAAAATGTAAGCTAAGTATCCTCTGGGACTTCTCCATAACTTGCCTTAAAAAGATTTTTAAAAGATTTTGAAAACGCCTGCTAAAACAAGAAGGAAAGCTGTAACTTATAAAACTCATTAAATATCAGTTCTGAAAAAATACATTTGGAATGCCTAAGTTTTCACATTTTTATGTACAAAAACACTAACATCAAATCTGCTGTACCGTAATATAAATGATTTTCACTTATTCTGGCAAGTTGTCTTTTAATTATTTCTGCTCATTCTTCACAACTACAAAGGTTTAACATAAATTCAGTAAAAGCAATGGCAGTTTGCTAATGAAAGATATCTTTGCTGAAGTCTGAATACTCCCAGTTAAGACCATCCCAAGAGTACATGCCACACTTGGTTTGCAGACATTCCAAAGGGCTTTCTTATTAACTGTGTTCTGAAAATGAACTGCTCAGAACCATGACTGAATCATCAACGTGTACATTATCATGCATCATCACTAAGAACTTCTCAATCCAAAATATTTACCTCTACCACTTAAAGTTCTGTTACTGTCTTTAAGAGTACTACTCAGGTGTGACTTTCATTTCCCTGCCTATTACTTGAATTACAATTTACCGCAGGTTCAGTTTACTGAGGTAGTTTCAATACTGTACGTATCACCTACACCAACTTCCAGCCTTGAAAATCTTATCCCATGAAACACAGGTGCCGGAGGAGGGGAGGCAAACCAGGAATCAAAGGAAAGGAGGAGCAGTCATAGTTCAAGAAGTACCTTAGAACCTGCAATGGAGATTGCTCTTGCTCTCTATTTGTATTTGCTGTGGTTAATGGCACTAATGATAATAAATCTGCAGAAAAGGAAAGTAAGAGGTCCACAAGACCATCAGTGCCAGAGACCATGTATTATGTGCATTACATTTTCCTAGTGCCACCCAGAAGAGAAACTAGAGGCCATCAAATGAAGGTAGTAGAAGTTTCAGTAAGTAAACAGAGCAGGTGTTCCAGGGAACAGGGAGAAGACTGTTTAATGTCCTATCAAAGGACATTGTGCATGCACAACTTTCCACAAGCTTAAGAGAGGACAAGACAAAAATAATTCAGAACAAAGCCATTCAGAGTTAAGCAAGTTAAGCAAGAGGTGATTGACTATCTCTATTTTGTGCTCTTTAAATATCTTTTCAAATCTAACTCAAAACAGATTTCTATTAAAGAATATACAATCTAATATTCTGTGGATTTTCAATATTCCAAAGAAAAAATAAGGGGGTTGTGCCCAAACATAAGAGAATCACAGACTTCCATAAAATCTAAGCTTTGCTACTTCTAACATCAGAGAAAAAAATGGGAATAACACTGTGAAATGTTGTATTTTATTGCTGAAACTAAGCAAAATAACCTAATTCAATTTCTCACCTTCAAGCATTCACCATGTACTGCAACATTCAGGACATTTGCCAAAAAGGCATCAGACAAGTACCCATGGAAGCAGAATCAAGCTCAAATCCTGCTAAACCAAACTAATGAACAAAACCATAGGCACTTTACACAAAGAAAAAATCCACATTAATTTCTGATTAGATTTGTGAGGAAAAGTTAACAACAAAGCTTTCTGAAATGAACTGCAGAACTCAGAACAGGACAAGCACTCCTATCCATATTACTTAAACTCATGAGGTCCTGTGTCCTCTCCATCAGCCCTAATCACATTCATACTAATCTTTCTAAATAACAGCAGTTTAAAGCTTCCAGGTCCTGTCACTGAATTTTCACATTTGCCACCCCCACTTTGCCAAACTTCAAATATTCTTCTAACCTTATTCTTTCATGGCCCACTTGTGCCAGATATGCTTCTTGGTTAAATCGTTCAATCACTGTTTTGAATAACCCTCAACATCTGGTTGTTTGCATACCACCAGCAATAAACACAGGCAGAAGCAGGTAATCCATGTATTTTTGGCTTGCTACAGGTAATTTTTCAGTTTAGCCTTAAGATAATCTTCTCCACATCCCATTCCATCTTAGAGCTCTCTGAAACTTATCCCATCCCTCTGGGGTCATGTCACAAAAGGGCACAGAATTACAGAACAAAGAAAAGGAAGAAAAACCACAAAACGCTGTACAGAATAATCAACACTACTACAAAAGCAGAATAGCATTTCTGAATTACCTTCAGACATCTATGAAGATACGATTATTGCATATTATTCTGAAGCTGGACAATTCAAAAAAGTTCAGTAAAAAGGGTGCAAATTCTTTTCATGAAGCATCAGTATCACATACTGTCTTACTGAGTGCATATTATCAGCCCAAGTGTACCTCCATTGTTAACATCATAAATTTCTCATTTATACATAAAATGTAAACACATTTTAGCGCAGCTGACACAGCTGCCCCCAGTCTCTTTTCCTAAAAAGAAAGCTTTTCCTTTGTCCACCGAAGTCTCAGTAGAACCTATCACAGACTCCATCAGTAGAAACCACAGTACATGTGCAGCAACTTAACATTCACATTGCCAGCCTTGCCTGTAGAAATCTGCCCCTCCCACTGCCTTCATTCTCAAGTTTTATAGATCACAGGGCAGACTGTAAATCAACTCATGAACTAAAGGGAGAAGAAAGAGATAACTAGAGAAGCAGACAAGACTAATGAAGTAATATGGGCAACAGACACAAAAAAGGTAACAGGGTAAAGAGAGCAGATACCCTGACATTACATTATATTCACAGTACAAGGAATTATTTCAGTCAAGCCATTCAGATACATAATGAAGTTCACAACTACAAGAATTTGCAACTGTTGTTTTCTGAAGGCCAAACATGAAGCAAATTTAGCAATGTTTTACCCTGTAAGCCAGGAATCATGAAGCACCGCCTAGAAGCAGCTACTTAATGTGAACTCAGTCTTTCATGCTTTCAAATTTATACCATGCAAGCATTACATATTTCTACATGGTATCACAGGGACATAAGACTTACTAGAGCCTGAATTCAAGACTGCTGAGAGTTAGTAACATGTTCAGAACATTTATCTTTTAAAGAAGAAAATATATTCACTAACAAAAGTCCACAAACCTTGGTCACCTTGGTCACCTCCTGAAAAATGGCAACATGGCCAAAATACAGTAACACAAAAAGACAAAAACATAGTAACACAACATCCCTAAAATTCTAGTTTTACTTATCCCTCTGTGGTTTATCTACACACAGTCTAACAGTTCTGCCACTGTAAAGCATAACTGGGATAGCTCTGCATTCTTTTCCATAATAGTCTTAGGGCGCTCAGACAGTATTCTTGATACAGGACACACTAGCATATAAACATGCATTTTACACATATATACAAACACACACATACATATTATGCACATGAACACGAGAAGACTGGGATTTAACGCATACGCGTAAATGACTATAGATATGAGGTAGTCTACAAAAAAGGAAGAAATAAAGATTTAAATCAGGAATATCTGAACGCTAAAACAAAATAGGTAGCTCAGAGTTTCCGTACCAGCCCAATCCAGGCTCAGAGCTGATCATTAAAGTGTGTGAACTCCTGCCCCCTCCAAACAAAAGCACTGAGGGCAACGGCTTTCAACACTGCCTGGGGTCCAGCTCTCAGCATCTCAATCTCACTACTGATAAAAAACACGCATAATTTCTAGAAATAATTAGCTAAAAACAGGCAATGCTTCAGATTGTAGCAAAAATTACTTCACCTAAACTTAAGTTAATGCGCCTTGGATCAAAGACTTTACTTTTTAAAAAGTGGATACCTGCGGTCCATCTCTGGCTTCATAGAAGTCACCCACTCCTATTTTTGCACTGAAGCTGAAATTGTCCCTTGAGATATCCATTATTCCATTTCTGCTGAGATACTGAAAAAATCACATATTTTTCCACTTCAGCTTGTAAATAATTAAAACCCAGCTTTGATGTACAGCTAACTTCGTGAGTGTAATGTTTTGCATATTCTGTCAAAGGGATACACATTTATAAGAGTTCAAATCAGTAACAGACCAACATACATTATGCCTCATATCACAGGAAATAAGTATCTTTATTGGAGAGAAAAAAGTTGTATATTTTAATTGCAAGCATGCTTAGTAGCATTAGAAGATAGAGGTTAAAAAAATGAATGTACCTTTACTACTTCGGGATACTGTCTCAGCTTCTTTCCACAAGGTGCAAAATATGCTACTTCTCCTTGAAGACGACCACCAAAGTTTCTTATTCGGGTTTCTCTTTGCCAGCTGGAGTAACATGAAATAGTTGCATGCAACAATACACTTTTTGAAAACCAAGTAATTCATGTCAACTTAAGAATTTTACAAAAAAAAAAACAAAGAGGAAAATGTGACTAGAGTATCACAAGTCAGAAAAAAACAGAAAATTTTATTATGCAGATTGTCCAAACTGACTATCCAAATGGATTTATTTATATCAAGCTACTTACAGATAACCAGATTTTAAATGGCTTAGAACTATACCTCAGGGAGTTATTTGGAGTTTGTACTGGCTCAGATCTAGCCAGGACTAATTTCCAGTGGCAAAATTGCTAAGAGACAGGTCATGTTTGCAAGATAGCAAATTTAATGCACAAAAATTAACACACAAAATACGGTGACAATCACTGGGAGTCAGAAATCTAAATTATTGAAGCCCTTTCCTTACTATTCAGCCTCAAAAATTTTTAAACTGTCATTTCTTTACCAACTGACTTTTGAGGATAGTCTCCCTTTAGAGCAAGGCAAGTATATACACAACCTACCCATATTCGAGAGGAACACGGAGCTCCCGCTCATCTGCTACTCGTCGTCTTTTTGAAATACCTGAAACAGAATTTCTGATTAACACATACAGAACCTACAAAATGAAAACATTCCTAAAATGAACTTTGTTTGTATCCCCAAAACAAAAGATTTTTTTTTCATTCTAGCCGTTATGTACCTCAATTACCAAGAAAATCAGTGTAACTGTTCTCCTTTTGAAATACATTTTCCTCTAAGTTTCCTGTAACCTCTTACTCGCGAATTGAAAACAGAAAAACCTAACTATTCTATACCTAACAACTCACCTTGCTTAGGTCTCTCAGGTATCGCTAAAATAATTCCTTGCACATCTCTTTTTTTTTGAGTTCAGAAGATGCAAATGAAGAACACTCTAAAGATCCGTACATTCTAATAGGTTCAGTCTTGTATAGACTGAAGTCAACTATCAAATGCAGAAAATTTTCAGGACTATTTCAGTTTTTCCAGGTTCAAGCAGATGTTGCGTTTGGTGCTAATCAAGAGACTGAATGAATAATACCACAGAGACAACTGCCAAATGTGGGGTTTTAGTGTGAGCCAAAGGCTGGCCCTTTTCTCAGGCCTCTCAGACAGCTGTATTACATGAACTAGTTCACAGAACAACTTCTGGAAGATACACTTCTCAAAATGACAGTTTGGACCTTGTGTCAAGAATGTGCTGCATCTCTTCCCTGTAAATGGACTCGAGTGAGTTCTGTTACCAACCTGAACCCCCAGTTCCAAGCTCCTACAGCCAGGAGTGTTACATCAGGCCATGGCAGAGCTCTCAGCAAGCTGCCAACATCTGCTTTCAGGTAGTGCAAAGCGTCCTCTAGATAAGCACTGAGGAGCTGCCTGTGCTTGGGCACCAAGCTTTAGGCACAGGTCTGCACTCTTAACCTCACACAATCAACTACTGTGTTACTGTGAGTGGTCACAGGGTGGGAGGGGAGAGGGAAGGCGAGGGAAGGCACGGGAAAGAGTGAGGCTGCTCTTCCACATGTGTCACATGAATAATGAGCTGTCCAGTGCAAAACAATACAGCAAAGAGACCACAAGATCTCTTCAGTGACTAACAACTCTAGGTAAAATGGACACAAAAGATATTTTTGTTGTATTATGATGATTCTTATTAGGTGATTCTTAGGTGTAGTACTACTAAATCTAAAACAAGGACACAAAACTAATTTATTCTACCTCCCACCTCTGTAAACAGACAAAACTCTCTTATCAGTCTTTTCAAAGTATCATAAATTAACACAGATCCCCTAGAAAAAAAAAATTAACTTTTTCACTTCACAATTTGGACTACTCCTAATCCATGGGAAATCTTTTACAAACTGTACGATTAGCAGACCTCTTTCTGAGGAAAATATGAAGCAGATCACATTACCCTGCTTCAAATCTAATGTCCTTGATGACATGGAATGAAATTCCTATTCCACTGAATCCAAATATAAAAACCTATTTATAAGCACATATTCCCATTTAAAAATCTCCTTATACGCAAGTGATTAAACATCAAGTTTCTAATTCAAAGCAGTAAATATGCAATTTCATTGTTATCATGCAAATTAACAAGCATGACTTTCAAAAATGCATTCTTTACTGTAATCACAGTAATTACTAAATCTTATAAATGAGTCATCAAACAAAGGACTATAAACACTATATAACATCATGCAAATGCTACATGTACTTTTCATGAACCTTTTAAAAGTCCTTGCATATAATCCATAAATTCTGAGAATTTTGAAATGAGTGAAGTTACATTCTAACAAACAACAGTTACAAAATTTGAAGAGGAAGGGGCAAAACTAGAAGATTCAGAATGCCACTTTTAATGCCCAGAAATTAGAAATAAATAACTAGTTTATAATGAAATGGTAAATAACGAAGAGTTTTAATGTAATAAATATTGACTCTGGCTATTTCATCCTACCTTCTCTCAAATAATTACACGAGCTAAAATGTCCTGGTTTGAGCATAATGTTCTGGTCTGGAGAACTTGCAATTCTGCTGACTAATTTTAATGTCTGCTGCAAACACCCGTGAAACAATCACAGAGTCACCCAACAGCTGAGGTTGGAAGGGACCTCAAAAGACACCTGGCCCAACTTTTCATGGGAAAGGGAGCCTGGCTGAGACTATCTCACCCCCTGACCAACTGGCACCTGAAAATATCCTGTGAGTGGGACTCTGCCACATCCCTGGGAAGGCTGTTCAGTGAATCACTGTTCTTATGGTAAAAAACTTTGTTCTTGAGGTATCACTTGATACCAGCACCTGGACTACTTTTATAACTCCTTTTACAACACATGCATCTAAGATGTTACAGGTACTATGAGAAGACATGGAGATACCACAGTGTGTACTTGGCGGGAGGGCGGCGGGCGCTGTCCCAAGGAATACCGCAGGCTGGGACTCAGGACATAAGGCAGCTGGAGCCGAGCCGGGGGGCTTTGCCACTTGGAGATTGAGCGGGGTGGAATGAGCTGCAAGACCAATGGAAGAGCTCTTCACAGAGGACGACATCTTATTCAGTTTCAGCGGAGTTTTTTCTCCCTCAGTGTCTGTATCTGATTCATCTTGATCTTTATCATCATCATCATCTTCCTCCTCAGACCCTTCTGTATCTGATTCAGAATTACTGTCAGACTCTGATTAAAAAAAAAGGCATGGCAAAAGGCACATTATGGGTTGATAACTACTGGCAAGTATATTAAAGTTCTAACACTTGTAAAGTCATTTGTCTTATTAACTATGTTTTTAATAACACCTCCTGAGTATGAACAGAAGGTTATAATTAACTACCTAAACTTTAAAATTACTATAACCATGACAGCATAAAGTAATTCTGCATAATGCACTGTTCTTTTGAATGGGAAGAGATGAGTGACAGAAGCTGCAGTGTTTTAAGAGACTGTTTACTCTAGAATGAGCTACAGCTAAATCATTCTGCTAGCCAGGCAGTAGGCTGGGCACTACCCCAGGAAGAGCATTTCGCAGGGTGCGAAATCCATTGTGAAAAGGAAGAAAACAACACAACTGGCTACAGGCTGAGAGGTGTCAGAACTGGAAGTCCAGTGATCTGGGCAAAGGAAGAGTTACAGTCAAGGACAGGCAGGGTAAGGAACTAAAGATGGGCTACAGCTGTGAGAGAAAAAGCTTAGTACAGAGTGTGTGGATGACAGGTCAAAGAGAATAAAGAAGGTGGAGGCTGGACCCAAGGGATATCAGAACACAGGGGAGAAAGGAGTGACTGTGAATACAATCAGCTCTTTAAAATAGGCCTTGCCATTCCAAATTGCTTAAGAGCCTTTAATAGAGTAATCTGGACTGCAGCTCTTAAAGCTTTCCAAGTCCTTACTCATGGACTACTGTGCTCCTGAATGAGGTGCCAAAACATGCTTTTCTTGCCACTTCACAATTTGAAGGCCTTTATTTAGTCCCTCTCTAGTTAGGGAAGCCCGTTTTGCATCTGGGCTCTGCCTGCCAGAATAACTAACCATCAACCAGCCTTAGCCTCCATCCCCTCCTGAGCACCTTGTCACATCAGCAGTACATGAGCTGCAGGCCGGGTGACTGATGTGGAAGGCAGGTCTCTGACAGCCTTTCCAGAAGGCTGTGGAGCCACCTTACCAGGACAGCTGACCAAGTATCAAAACGCTCCAAACATGACTTTGAGTATGATACAATGGGGGCCAAGGAGATGTGCTCATTTCAAGGATATGTGTAGGACAGTGTGGACCATGCTGGCCCAATATTTCCTGCCTCTATTTTAAAATACGGTGGGAAATGCATGTTTTCAAAACTCAAAAAAGAAAGTTTCTGCTTTTCCTATTAAAAAGGTTAAACCACCTGATTGACTATCATCAGAATCATCATCTTCATCATCCTCATCTTCATCTTCATCGTCGTCGTCATCATCATTTGAGTCGTCAGAGTCTTTACTGCTGGGGGCATCTGAGTCTACCCCTCTGAACTGCTCCACCACCAGCTTTGCGGAATGGAGGCGCTGTTGTGGTTTTACTGCATTCACTGCATTATTGCTGACTGGTTTATCCTTTCCTGAACCAGGTAACACAGGAGAGGTAGAGGGCATAACACGTGTCCGGTTACCAGCTGGTTTTTTCCCACATGCACTCAAGTTTACCGGCAAAGAAAAGGGGGCAGTACTAGAAATGGCTATACTTTCATTGTTCTTAGTTTGGGGTTTCGGTTTCGTAGTGAGTGCAAGAGGAGCCTCCTGGATGACGCTCTGAGTAACTCCATTGGGTTGGTGATTACCTAAAAGTGCATTTGTCAGGAATGGGTTAGAATGGTTGTTTTCCAAGGATGTGAGTTTTTGATGAGCTGGTGAACTAGATGTTGGTTTGGGGCTTGACAAAGCTGTGATAACCTTCTTCAGGTTCTTAGATGATTCCTGTTTCTTTAGCTGTGCTGCTGGGAATGTCTGTTTATATTGTTCCTAAAGAAATGAGAACACAGAGGAATAAAATGTGGAGCTGTTTGTTTGGTTTTCTTTATATTCAAGGAGGTAAACTCTAGGAAATTTTAAACATCTGCTAAGCTATTTTCAGTAGGCCAAAAGCAGATACTGGCTACCACAGAAGAGATGAGTAACCAGAAGTTACACAAGTCTTGTATGATTTTCACTGTAAATCAAGTACAAAAAGACAAACTGAAATCAGGATTAAGTTGATCCAAATTAAGTAGGGAAGCTTTCTCACACACTATACTGCTTTAGACAGTGACTTTCATAAAAATATTAAGTATCTCAAAAAAAGTAATTTTTAGAAAGAGACTACTCTTGCATACCAGCATAGAAAAACTCTCACTTAATACTTATTTCAGTATATAATAAACTCATTAGTGAAGGTACAGCCACCTTTAATAATTTCTTCATTTTAAAGCAAAAGGTAAATACAACACTAATGACCACAATAGTGGCAGAGAGTCAACAGAAGACTCTCAGCATAGAAAAATTTTATTACAAAACAAAAATGTGGGGGGAAAGGCATTACTTAGAAGTGCTGTGATATGCTAATTTTTTAACTGAAAAAGTAGTACTTCAAAGTTTGCCAGGTAAAACTTACTCAGTAGTGGCTCAGAAATACATGTAAAGCTTACACTGTCTTCAGTCTAAAGACTCTTACAAAGAAAACCCCACATCACCTTTGATGGAAAACATAGTAAAATGGATAAAGACGGTACATTTTCAATCAATTTTTAAACATAAAGTCAAACACAATACATTCTTGAAGTTACTAACATTTAAAACTGAACACAAAATTATGAAAACCTCCAAAACAAATATTCACATGATGCACACCTTCAGTAAGTGTTTTAGAGAAATCAAACCACTAAATGAGGATCACCAGCTGAGGACTCGGAACCTAAATTTGAAAGCAAAAGCCTCTTCCAATAACAAAGATGTGTATTTTCATAATTATAATTTATTTAGCCACTTTGGGTAAGTGACAAGCTTATTTGAATTTTATGAAGCAACTGGGAATTGAAAGGAAAAATAGTGTTTATCTTCTGGTCTAAGAATAAAAACTATGTATTTTTCAGTCCTCACTGAGGGCCTCTGAGTTAGCTGTAAATCAGAGTTCAGTTTACTTCTCCCCAGTACTCCTTAGTTTGGAACAAAATCAGAAAATAAAAAAATAATAACAATGACAGCGGCCTTGGTAAATGTATTTCTTAATATATTTATTTTTTTATATATATCCCAAGCCTCAGTGTTTGTAAAATGCTAGATCTTTATTTTCTTCTCATCCCCATTCAAGTCTAACTGAATAGAAATTATGAATATTCATCACTAGCCACCATAATCACTATTAACAACATAAATAAACCGAACCTCTAAAAATAATTTCTGTGATCTGCAGAACTGTTAAGACAGACACATATAAACATATTGTACAGCCCTCAGCAGTAAAATGAAGATCAAACTGAGAGTGGGCAGGCCCTGGCACAGGTTGGGCAGAGAAGCTGTGGCTGCCCCTGGATCCCTGGAAGTGTCCAAGGCCAGGTTGGACGGGGCTTGGAGCACCCTGGGACAGTGGAAGGTGTCCCTGCCCGTGGCAGGGGTGGCACTGGATGGGCTTTAAGGTCCCTTCCAACCCAAAGCATGCTGGGATTCTATGAAAACTATGGAAATGGCCCTACTGAGTTTTAATAGATATCAGTGCATAAATACCTGTCTCTAAAGCAAAAACAAAACTCAAGGTTACATCAAGCTTTTTTTTAAGAAAGGCTTTCAGCTTCTTTTCTTGAAAACTTAATTAAAATAGGTAATTTCAATTATTTTGAGTTAAAGCTAACTTGAAGCAAAGTGAAGCTGCGCTTACATTCTGACAAACTAGAAACACAGGAAAAATATCTAGGCCACACAATTCACACGAGTACTTTTCTTATTTTGATACTGATTTCAGCTACACATTATCCTTAAGAGATTCATGACCCACACAATCTGCTTAATTTACACCATTCAGAAATCCAGATGAACTCTAAAAGCATGCAAAAACTCCATGATAATAAAAAAATACATAATTTTAATGTGTTATATTTAAAAGAGCTTGATGGCACAATGTTCCATCTTATTAGGTAACACAGGTTACAAATAATCACAACATTCACTCACCCGTTTTGATCTGACATCGCTGGTCAAAGAGAGAGGTTCTTCAGAGGTATTTTTATTCCCTGCTTTGAGTAGATCAGGGGAAGGAACTATGAGTTTTAAATAGGTTTCCTTTTTGGCTTGATGTACCAAAGACAAAGGTTTCACATTAGGAACCAATCCCGTAGACTGTATTACACTTGTGTGTTTGTTCACAGATTCCTCCTTTGCCTGAGAGCTTTGGAAAATAAATGGAAGCTGCTGTGACAAAACCTGAGGCTGCTTCTGCTGGGACTGGAATGATGAGTGAGTCTGGGAATCAGACACAAGAGGTATCTGCTGGTGTGTTCTTTTTTCTTGAGACTTTTCATGTGTTTTCTGTCCATCAGTTTTCGTATCTGCTACACCACTATGCACTAGCACCTGCAAAATATGTATTTTTGACTGTTCATCGTGTAAGTTAAAGATTCTTTTATAAAACCAACACATACGATCAGTCTTCGTGAAACAATTACACTATTCTTGGCAGAGGATGAACAGTAATAATTTTAAAATCAGTCTTGTAATATATTTATTGTTCTTTTTCTACTGCCTACCAGGGAAAGTAACCATTCTACCAGGAATAAAGCAACTATCAAAGCAATATCCATAAAGATATATTTCCAATGCACTATTAGCACACAGTACTTAATCTCTTTGTATCTCCTATTTTACAACAGAAGTAAGAGCCTACCAACTGTTAAACTGTAAAGCCTGTAAAGAACAGCAATACACACAGACATGCATGCACACACAAGGGAAGCAAAAAAACCCATAAACAGAAAACTCTGAAACAAACCTAGAAAGAGTATTCTTAGCATTTATCAACATGCAGTTAAATAATTGCTCACTATTTATTCACAGATGGGAACAGGTCAGTTTGCCACAAACAGCCTGCAGTGACAGGACAGTGAGCAGCAGGGTGGGGCGTTATACCTTGTTCTTGCTTTTGTGATGTGCTTCGTTTTCAGAGTCAGATTCATCATCTTCACTCTCTTCAGCACTCTGGTCCTCCTCCTCTTCTTCATCCTCCTCTAGGTCATCCGAGTCACTACTACTTATGCCTTCACTTGAGGTGTCTGAAGAGGAGCCTGAATCACTGTCGCTGTTACTAGAGCTTTCCATTGCTTTTTTCCTGGGCTTCTACCAGGAAAGATGAATTCTCTGTTAATGGTTCAGCTTTAATCTGTTATACAATCTTACTATTAAACATAATCTTTGGAACAAAGAACAGTGAGACTTTGGAGTACAGTGAGATGCAGTCCTTAAAGAGAAAGTGTTTCACAAGATGATGAAAAATAAAGACCGATCACAAAGTTCCACTGAAGCATTTTTCTGACCACACGCACTGAGAGAACAGCTAGCATCACCACATTTCAAAGCAATATATCAAATTAAGGTCTAGTCATGGATAGTATATCAGATCATCACAATGACATCTATCTCTGACACTCTTATGCTCAACAGACATAACATGATACACCACAAATATAACACGATGAGTGAGGATTCAACACAGTTTTAAAGTCACTTTTTGGACAGATTTTGATTTATCATTGTTACGTACCACCCTTTGAATGATCAAATACACACACAAGACAAAAGAAATTGGATGAGAACTTATAATTACAACTTTGAGGATCAATGCTTCTATCAACTCAGAAGGTGTTTTTCGAACACTACAGGCAAAAAAATTCATAGAGTACAAGTTACTATTAGACTGCACTTGAGGATTCCCTAAGATGGTAGGACAACAGGACTAGAATTCAAACAGGAAGAAAACACTGCACAAAAAGTAACTCTATAAATTTTCATCAACTGTAGAAATTGGATCAGCTTTGCCTTCTTTAAAAAAATAAAAAGTCATTATTTAAACATTTATTTTAGATAATATCCTCAAAAGGAAATTACAACTAAGCAGATGATTGAAGAAATCAAAAGCTGAATACTAAAAAAACCCCGAAAAAACTAAAGAAAGGAACATTTAGAGAAGTATAGCTAAAATCTTTTAAAATAAACCACACTTTTTAGAAGAAGAGGCAAGAGTTGTTATACCTTGAAATTTAAAAATGTAACATCACTTGTACAAAGCTCAGCACAAAATACCCCTATCTGCCCCCTTACTTATTCCTCTGACTTCAGTTCCTGCTGTGGCTTCATTCTAACACACCGAAATAAAAACAGGATTTTTTTTTTTTTTTGCAGGGGGTGTGTGTTAATCCTCCTCATTTTGGAGTTCTCATTAAGAGTATTTTCTATGTTTTTATGTTTTCTATGAAAAGTTTGTTCAAATTATTACATTTACAAATACCAATTATCTCTCCGTTTCAGAGGAAAAGAAGTTACGAATGTCAGTGTATCGAGTAAGACCAGGAACAACCAACTCCACTTCAGTATTAGCAAATTTACTACAAAAACTTAGGAAACAAAACTGTTGACAACCTGAAATTTGTCTGCATTAGACAGAGGACTTAAATGTTAAAATACAGAACAAAGCATTATTCAGAAAGGCACTTGTAGATCAAGTCTACCATCTTACAGCAACTCAGTATTTAGTTAAGTGAAACTGGAGTTTAAAATCAGTGCTCACATCAAAAGAAAATCTATCAATAATACAGAATTTATACTTCAAGGCAAACGGTTGCACAAAGGAGAAGATAACAATGCTGACAAGCATCCTGACTGAAATTTGAGATTTAAAAAAAAAAAAAAACCAAAAGCACGCAAACGGAGGTAAAATTTTTCAGTGATACTCATAATAACAAGTGACTCACTTAACTAGCTCAGTTTTCTGAATAAAGCAAGAGCTAACAAGGGCAAAAAGAATCTGTTCACTTGCTTATGATATAAACGCTTGGGAAAGTATTTAGAGCTATTAAAAGACAGTAATTTACTTGGTATTCTGCATAATTTGTAGTAACTCAGAAACGTAGAGACACCACCTGGAAAAAGCTTTACCTCTGCACCACAGAAACAAAAATAAGTTCTGCATATACATATTCAGGATAAAAGCAGACCTTTAAAAAGGAAAGAGCCATTTTTAGTATTTAAGCCTAGGAAAAGTGAAAGACTTCCCAAATACCTTCAACTGGCTTAATACCTTCAAAAGCTGTCAACTGTTGAACACATGAGGAATGTTTCAAGGGAAAATCTTCATCCTTAATAGTTTCCCTACTGTCCATATATTAAACACTGCATCACTACACTAATACCATTAACTATTTTAGTGCTAACACCTGTTTTTATGCAGATACAAGCAAACACCAACTGTCCTTTGAAAATGCCAACCTCTCACCAAAGAACATTCAGATTTGGGAACTGAATGCAATTCAGTAACAGAAAGAAAGTAATAAGCCCAACTTACTCGCAAAGCAAAAATAGAAAAAAAATATTAAAAAAAGAAAAATATTTTAACCTAAACGGCTGTCAGTAGGGAATTACTCACTTAGCTTCTATTCCGGCAGCAATCAGCTTTGCAGTACACCATGTGCTGTGTTTTGTTTAAATAGTTTTGGTTCCTAGAGCAGTTCCAAGTTCTAAGAGTGCTTAGGTCACACTACTATGTCTTTCATATTAGATGGCTAAGATTTTTGCTGAAACACAGTCATTAATTATATTCTGATAAATAGGAAATTACTTTCTGAAAAGCATTTTTCTTTTAATGTCTAAAAATTTCACTTTTCTAAGTTATGTGACAATATAATTTAATTAACAGATTCAATTTAAAATGTTATAACACCAGTATTTATACTGTAATGTAATAATACCAAATATTGGTGTTAATATACTTTTAAAGTAATCAGATAAATTTAATAAAACATGGTGGTGCATACAGCTATTAACTAGTGGAATTACTGTTAAGGGTAACTTCTCATTCATAAATATGTCAAAAACCAAACAAACACTTAAAAAAATTCCAGAAGTCGACACACAATAAACCCCCTACAGAGACAAGGGTACAGATCTTGCTCTAATTAATAAGAGCCCAAAACATTTTGCACTCAGAAATAACACTTAAAAATGCTGCTGTGGCAGAACACTTAAATCAATTTTTTTTGTCTGAATCTTCAGTTTCTTCCTGTGTATTTACCTTATCTTTGATTTTGTCAGCCCTAGTGTCCAGGAGCTGAACTTTGCTTTGCTCCTGGTTGTATTTGCGCCCTCCTGCTCCTGAGGTCACAGCTTTCCCTTGACCTGTTGATGTTGTAATGCTTGTGGAGAGCACAGACGTGCTGACAGCAGACACTGCAGTGGTACTGCTCCCATTCAGTGATCCATTTACACCTGAAGATGAAAATAAATCTAAAGTACAGATACTTTCTTTGAGATGCTGCAGTCACACTAACCCAGCTTCCATAAACACATACAACATACTAGACTACTTACAGATTACTTCCCACGTATGCTAAACATTTGCCATTCAAGTGTCAGTTCAGTTTAGAGTCATTTCAGTTTAAACAGAGAGTACCCATGATTTAAAGGACAAACCCAATTAATGCTGTAAGGGATGCAGTGTAGGGGGAGAAGGGACAGAAAAAATCTGAAATTGCCCGTTTTTAAATCACAGAATCATAGAATATGCTGAGTTGGAAGGGACCTATCAGGATCAAGTCCAACTGCTGACTCCACAAAAGACAACTTAAAACACAGATCTAAGAGCACTGTCCCAATAAGCCTATTCACCCTCTCTGTGACCATTTTCCAACACCCATGTGAACTCCCCACTGCAGTTTTACAGCATCTTGTGTCCTCTCATCACACACCTGAGAGCTGAGATCAACACCTTCTTCTCCACCCCTCTCATGAGGAAGCCACAGGCAGCAACGAGGTCACCCTCAGCCTCCTCTCCTCTAAGCTAAGCAGACCTAGCATCAAACACTAAACAAAAGTATCTCACTTCTTCCAAAGGCATGCAATACCACATAAATACTGAAGTGCAAGAACATGCTGTCCTGGGGCTCTTTTCAGCCACAGCCATCTCTCCCTCCATTCTCTCTACCAACAATGGTCTGGTGCCTGCTTTGGATGTGTACTGGAATAGCAGTCACGCTACAAGTACAAGGCCTCCTGAAGAAACCACAAACTTTAAAAGAAAACCTCTCTCTACTACTCAGTCCCAAACAAACAACCTAAGGAAGAAGGGAGGGGAAATAGCAAAAGAATATTTCGCTATTGGAAGCCCACACTTGTATGCCTCATGCTTAGCTGACAAGCAATTTTTATAGAATTGTTTACAAATGGGAAGAACGATCAAAGGTAAAGCTCAAATTCCACATCTTTCTGCAGGTGCAGAAGTTCTACATGATTATTCCCTCTACTTCAGCCATTACCTTTGTCTGTACTGCTCCGACTACTTTTTCCTGTAGTTCTTGAGTGGAATGAAGCAGAATCATGATTCTGGGCAGCAGGTGCAAATAGTGGTGAAATTCCCAAGAGTGGTGGGAAAAAAGTTGACCCAGGACGAGAGTGCGTGTCTGCTGTTCGCCACCACTCTGCACCACAAGAGAAAAAAAAACAAGCTTCAGTTACTCTAACAGTGTATTTCACTATTTCAGTAAGTATATTGCATATACATATATATGTGTGTATATATACAAAATATGTGCATATACATTATGCATTAATAGAGATATTAGGAAGACAGAGAGCGCGCATAGATTTATTAAACCCAGAGGTAAAACAAAACAAAACTTAGGAACTTCTTAAATGACACACATTTCCTGCAGCAATTCTGGTCTTAAGTCATTAAAGCCATTCTGGTAAAGACTGCAATGCAGCTTTATTTAAAGGCATTCTGAAAATAAGAAGAGGGAAAACCCCAACAAAGATAGATGAACTGGACTGTAAAAATTATAGGTAAAAGATAAGCACAGATGGAGCTGTGCACACCTTAAACAGTACAGAGAGTGAGTCTAATGCAGAAAGGAAAAGAAGTGAAAAGAAGAATGAACAGGAAAAGTGACTAGAAAGAAGTAAAAATAGAGTTTAGTTAAGCAGCTATATACCTGGGAGGTTGGAAAAGAGCAGCACAGAGGAGAGCAAGCACAGTACAGCAAGTGAGCATGTGTTCATAACTTAGGACAAGGCACGAATTTATAACAAAATAGAGGAGAGACAAAAAAACAAAGGACCAGAAATTCTGTAATCCTGATAAAGGAAATTTTTGGGAAATTTCAGAGTTAAACTTCAACTTTTGAGACAGCCTGAACATGGGGATGGAAGACAAAGCATGGAATTTCCAGACTGTAAAAGCATACATAACCAGAAGAACAGAACAGTTGCTAATGGAAAGAAAAAGAAGGAAAAGAACAACCTCAAAGGACACTAAGTTCATTTGTGCTGTAAGTTAATAGCAACAGCAATGCATCAAAAAATACAGCAAGAGAAAGACCAAGCATTCCCTATTTTCCAAGAGACTCACATTATCAACAAAGGCCCCTGCAAACTGACTACACTTCTGGTGGACTTTTACACAAAAACCAGTACTTGGCCTTGCTAGTTAATCCCACTAGATGTTTTAAATGTTATTACTGTGTTTGTGTATGTAATGGATAATTCTGGAACGATGATCTGATTGCAGTACCTCATCATGCTGGGTGTTAGGAATGCAAGGGCATTCACCAGGATTGTTCATTTATTAGCAACTACAAAGCAACATAACAGGAATACTACATACACAGTGCAGGGAAATTCCTCTTACTAATTTAAAATTTCTGGTTTACGTGCTTTTTTCCTTCCTCCAAAACACAAGTTCATCTGCCCTTAATTTCACTGATGCTAGCTATTGTAGGTGATGTGTATAGTATTTCCTTATACCTAGACCTGAGTTTAAAAGCATTGCATTTCAGTTCTACATTTGCTGAACTTAGTTCAAATGTCTTTAACATCAGTTTGTAAATTATCACAAAATAACCTCCCACCAAACCACAACAAAAAAACCCCACCAAAACAACCAAAAACCACCACAACCAACCCAAACCTCATTTGTGCATCTTCTTCCACAACGCTTCTGTCTCACAGACCACAGTGGTGATTCTTAATCATACTGATGAGCAACACTGCATTGCAAAGTTTCACAATACTTTGAAGACTTTAATTTAAGACATCCTTTGAGATTTACGAACTTTCATCACACACAAAAAAAATAGTTGGTAACTTTACACTATATTGCACATTACTACGGCCTTACAAAAACACTGTGTGCTACCTAAACCATAATCTAACGTGTCCAGAAAAGAGAAACGATCCATTTTTAAATATACATTTAAAAACATGGAAGAAATAAAGAAAAAATGGAAGCAAAATCTTGTAATAATGAACTGAACTGTAATGACATTTCCCCTCTTTCTTACTGGATGAAAACTCGAACAGTCTGTTTAGCAATTAATTCTACTATTTCCTTAATTTTCCCATTTGAGTGTTTGCTCTTCAAGTTACTAACTTACCTCAGACATGTTCCGCATAGCTAAGTTTCATATTAAACCTCACTCCTTAACATTCTTGCCTTACTTCAAATAGGTTAAATATTTTTGAGGAGAACAGCTTTTGAAATTCTACTAGCCACTGCAAAGATAATGATTGAAAGCATTACTCCAAAGGGCAACATACATTTCAACAATGATGGTCTCTTAGTAACAGGGAACGAACTGTGAATGCCTTTGTTAATATTAATGAACTTCATGGTGCAATACAAGCTTTTCTAAAGGGCTAAAAGGAATAAATACTTAAATAATGCCTTAAAACACAAAGCATCAATGTGCCAACCAGCAGAAATACCAAAATAACATGGTATTTAAGGGCATTCCACCTTACACAGCAAATCTGAGAACTGCTTGGGGTGACAGAAACTACAGTGTATTTTCCTCCTCTCTCTGTTATCTTTTAATCATTACAATGGTAGCCAAGTTTGCCTTCTACATGCTTTCCAACACCAGTAAGTCTTCCTAACTCCCTGTATGAACGATTCCAAACTACTTAATGTGAGTGATTTTCTAGTACTGGTCTCTCCGTGTAAAAAGCTGTAAAACATGGAAAAAGCTGAGAATAGTTTACACATACATAAAAGTAACATCACCTACTTCAGTCATTGGTTTGAAAAACAGAAGTCCTCATATGAACTGAGAAACATCAAAAATATCTCCTCATTTAAATGAAGAGAAAAGCACTGCATATCTCAGTACAGCACTTCAAAAAACAAAAGGCATTTTAATAAGCTCCGAATACATTCTCACAGAACCAAGCACATAAGGACTCGTTCTTTAACTTTCCTTCATAAAATCATAGGTTAAAAGATGCTAGACTTGGACTAATTTTCTAAAAAAAAAGACATTCTAGAAAAGGATTGACAAAACTGCACACTACTGAGAAAGCTGATACATAATTTAGGCACAAACACTGCAGATGATTAACTTTGAAGAGTAAGAATATAATAAATATACACAGAGCACAGAACTCCTAATCTGTATTTTAAACAGTATCCATCACATGGTAACTCCCAATGAGGCTTCCTTTAATGCAAGAACTACTGGGTGCCTGACGGTGCTCAAATACAATGGTTTCCTTTAATCTCTAACATCCAAAAAAACAATGCACTGAAATTCTTCTTCTTTCAATATTGTTTCTAAATCCATTCCTTAAAGGTAAAATTCCTAATCCAAACAATACTCAAAATTATTCACTTATCTGTATAATCCTTATAAGAAATACTGGATGAGACAGAATTTTACAATGGGGAAGTTCTCTAGCTATGCCCATTGAAATACTTCCCCCCCCCTCCTTTTTTCCTCCATATTTTTGCTTTTATGTTCTTCAGTAACCTCGAAAAGTAGGTTGGGTTTTTTTCAATTTTACTTCTGGTTTACTATTATCACAGTCTTGTCTTTTTTGTGTTTAGCCAGTGCGTGCACTAGTTTGCATCTGCATTCCAAACACTGAGGAAGAAATCAGGTAATAATATGAAGCAGGAAATCTAAACAAAGCTAATATGTTTAAAGAATAAACTTAAAGACTGCTTCTTAATGATATGTATAAAAAGACATTAAAATTAAGATGCAGTGAAAATCTTAACTCTGATTTCCAAAACCTGGGAAATGGTGATGTAGATTGTAAAACACTAGGGACACCCTGTTAGTATCAGAAGTGGCAATTAATTGTACTCTGCTATTGTTCCCATCCTTGTACGTAATCAAAGCTTCTGCATCTCTTAATATCACCATCTCATTCTACCTCAGCATTTTGTTGTACATTTCACAAAATGGAATCACCACTTGCTTTTTATAAAACCATTTCAATTTTGCTGTTGTCACTTAGCATCGAGGATCCTCTAATATCTACAAAAGACAACAAATATCTACAAGCCTAAGATGAAAAATTTAACAAAACCAAGACTATATAAAAGACTTCGCAAAAAAGAAAATTGTTCATACAGTTTTACAGTTTTTACTTTATGCATTAAATCTGTTCTCAGTATTTATTCGAGAAGCCCCAATGTTATTTTTATATAAATACTGAGGCACTAAAAAATACCCAGTGTTAAAAAACAAACAACAACAAAAACAAAACAAAACTTCGCTACTATAAATCAGAACATAAAAAACCTGTAAAATTACAGATTTTCCAATTAAAATAATCCTGTGCCTCTGTGAATTTATATTCACACTAAAATTATTCTGGGTCTCATTTAAGGAGAAATCGGAAACTCCAAAAAGACCGAAGATCTTTGCTTGGATAAAAGCAGTTTCTGGTTTGAGAAAAAGATTTATTTTTTTTTGTAGGGTTTTGTTTGTTGTGGTTTGTTTTGGTTTTGGTTTGTTTTTTTTTTAATAAAATGTTAACACTTTTTTAATTAAAAATAAAGAACCTTACAGGTCTGATAATATCAAAACAATACAACTCCATTGTTCAGCTTTGAACAGTTTCACATGCTGGTATTATTGCCCCTCATAAAGACAAAACACTGAACTACAACTCTCATGTGAGAAAAAGGTTTATATTGATTTATATTCTTCCGAAGTTGCTAACATTCTTGTGAGGGTGAATTTAAACCTCTTTCCAGAGTCAATTTACTTTTACAATGTGCCTTCTTATTTTCAGCAATGGGTGAACAAGAAGAAAGCAAATAAAGTATCTGTTTACTGATTAGAATGATTTAATTATTTAGCAACAAGTCTGTATTAACCAATTAAACTAACAGTATGTGATATATTCTGTAACTGTTTCACACAGGTGCTTTGTCTTTTTGACCTGAGAATATGCCAAAATAATTTATTTGTAGTCTAATCTCCCTGGCAAAGCATAAAGACTCCCAGCCCTAACTCCCCATGTATCGGGGGGACCTGACAGGGTGTGCAATCAAGTTTATTGCAGAGACTACTTAACAGACTGTTGACTGCTGCAAAGAAAATGAAGAGATGAACTGGAATACAAAGAGCCTCTCTAATCTAATGCATAGATTAAGATGCCTTTACCTTCTCTTAGTAAGAATAAATGCTCATTCTTTAAAAATTATTTTACTTGATACTAGAGAAATGCATTTTTAAGTTTGAAGATAATTTAATTATCAGATTGAGATTGACAGACATTGTTGAGGTTTTTTAAATACCACAAAAGTGAAGAACACCTCTGTTTAGGACCAGGCTATTATTATATTAGTCTACCTTGGCTACAGAGTAGCTTGTAAATTCAGGTACCTCACTGAAGTTGCCATTCCAGCCACAGGCAACTCATGAGAAAAGTCTTTGGCTGGCTGACAGCATAAACACTTCTGTGGGATTTCTCTAGGGCAGCCTATACGTTTTCCTAGTGGAATACAACAGTGACCATAGTGCACTGTGTCAGCACAGAAGCAGATATACTCAGAAATAAAACTGATGGGACAGTACAGAGAGGAAGCTATATTCCAGCTTGGTTTTAGGAAGACAAAGTGTCCTTAACAAAATATATATGTTCTTAAACAACAGATCGTGAGAATCACTAAAAATTACTTTAGAGAAATTAAAATAAATAGGTGCCACATAACTGTAGGTATGCAAACATTCTGGTTCCTACTTTTCTTCCCGGGGCAGCTGCAAATGAACAAATGCAGGATGTAGGAGGGCACTTGAAACCTACTCATTCTGTACTACCAGGGCAGAAGAGTTTTTCAATTTGTAGAATATATTTTTCCTCACTCTACTGCAAGAACCAAGTTTTTTCTGAAAGCAATGGATTACCATGAATTTAAGCTGAAAAAAACTTCTGTTTACAATATATCTCAGTAATCAGTAATACCCAGGCTTACAAAAAGAATGTTCTCCAAAAGAAATAAAAAATAAATTTTTAAAAAAAATCTGTTCTTCAAAAGTGAAGAGAGAAGCAGTAGAGAAGAGTTATTTACCATTTCTTGTTTTGTGGATGACATAGGCATCAAAATATGTTTTATTCATAAAAAATGAAATTCTTGCATGGACAAATCTTTTACATATGTTTCTGATTCAAAAAAAACTCCAAAACTAAGACATTATGAAATTCACCTTTTCAATTTCAAGTTCCATTAGAAGAAACTATTCATTCAAATACAAAAATACAGTATGGGTTGGGCTTGAATGTTGAGAACATGATGTATATTCAGGAAGTTGATTTTTAGATCTTAATCTGAAAGTGGCATAGTTTGCCTAATAAACCCTTTACTTGATCCTTGCTTTCAAGGCAGCCTTGTGAACTGAAATTTTTTTCACATTTTAAATAGGCAATTTTTCATTA
Organism: Sclerurus mexicanus; assembly: GCA_013396755.1. Lineage (NCBI taxonomy): Eukaryota > Metazoa > Chordata > Aves > Passeriformes > Furnariidae > Sclerurus > Sclerurus mexicanus. Next base: position 142,790 of record VWZF01002183.1, read on the forward strand.
ATTTAATTCCTTCAATAAATAAGTACTATGTAAAATGTATTCACAGGAAATGAATGTTGCTTGGCAAAACAAAAAAACCTCAAACATTTTTCTCTGATGCATCTGTGCAACCTTCTTATACTTAGCTTGTAATAATAATTACAAATGTTGACAAACACTAAAATTACATTGCAATATAGACTTGAGTCATTTTTACCGCATGTGTTGATTGTGGAGCTCAGTGTCGAAGCTCCAGTGGAAAGGCCACCTTTTGATCCTTCTGAAGCTCCTGGTGGTGTTGAAGATGCTGGAGTGGAAGCAGCTGCAGCAGAGGAGACTGACGATGTTAATCGCTCTCCCGACTCCATATCTGTAAGAGAGAAGAGAAATGTCTCTCTTCCATGGCAGGAAAGGAAATCACAAGGGATTACAGGACTGTCTGTGCTTATTGTGTCTCAGGATCTGCACTAAATTCTTGAGAGGTTCCTACCAGACCTTCACATGAGAGGTACATCACACCAACAATCCCCAGCCACAAGGGAGTCCAGCACAGCTGCAGCATTAAGGGAAAGGGGTAGTGTTATTCCGAGTTGCATCCCATTTCAACCTGAAGGCCTATGGTCTCAGCTGGGACCACTATTCACACCCTATGCCCGGGGGCTCCAGCTCAGCCCAGCCAGGCCCTTCAGCTGCTGCCAGAGCCAGCCCACACTCTGCAGCCTGCTCATGCCTAGCCCTCCTAACAAGATTCGATATCTCATGTTCTAGCTCTCCTCTAGGATGGCATCAGCTCCCATCTTCTGCCACTCCTGATCAGACAACATCAGGGATGGACTCTGGGCCTGACAGATTCTGTTATTTTGTCTAATCCTGTGACCAGAAGTGTTCAGATCCCACGGGACTGTGCCAGAGCTGAGAAAAGCCCTGCCTGTGTAATACTCAACTGCCAGCCTGCTCCTCCTTGCAGAGCAGCCCTGTTCTTGCTGCTCCCTGGAAGACACCAGCTTTAAAGAACCTGCAGCGTATGCCAAAATGCCCATATCTAGACTCTTAATTTAAGGAAAGGCCCAGCAAATATGGTAAGATAGTACAAATATAAGAACTTCTGTAATTTGGTAGGAGTTTGGGGTTTTCTTTCATTTCCTTGTGAGCTTCTTTTATAAGACATTTTCACTTGTGCCATGAATTGTCTAAATCAAAAGTTACCAGACTTATTTCACTGAGCCAACACGTGTATTTTAAGGAAAACAGACAGCGACATTATCATTAAAAGCACTAGTTGGTGAGCAGTAGTTTCTCAAATACTTAACGCAGTCAAGCCAATGACGTCTTAGCACAGTGGTAGCAGCATCAACAGACTGTCTGACTCAATCTACCAGAGCTGCAGTTGATGGTGAGTAAGGATCACAGTACAAATAAGGTGGGGAAGAATCTCTTCAGAGTCCCTGTATTAAGAAAGCAGCAAGACTAAGCACATTGAACTCTGAACAGGGACACTCCCAAGAAACCAGTTCCTGTTCTGGAGTCTCCCTCAGAGACAGAGGCAACACCCTTTCTCAGATTTACCACTGGAAAGTGAGGGGGGCAAGTACTGAGCCTAAGTCAAACAAATGCTATAAAATCTCACTCCCAGTACCTGCAAAACAGAATGCCAAGTATACCAGACAGACCCACTTTTCCAAATTCTATTTTAAACAATTTAGAAAACTGATGTGTTAAACAGTACTTCTGATCCAAAGTTATATCAGACAGATATAACAAAATACACAAATGCTCCCTTGGAAAGCCAGCATAAAAGCTGTTATCTGCTTCTCCAGAAAGATGCAGTATCCTTAGTTTCTCAGTCAGTAAAAGAGAATCTTAAAAAGACAAAGCAAATACAAAAGCAAAATCCATGGAGAAATACACAAAATATTGTGAAGATACACTGTGCCCATTTTAACTAAATTATTAATTCCTGATCACTAAGAATTTTTATACATGGCCGCTTCTATGTACCAGTGAAGTCTCCAGGCCTTGCTGGCAGAACAAGAAAGAGGCAGTACTCTGGGAAAGTGAAAACTGCTAGCATAGGAGGTACAGTTTATCATACAGAACTGCCCACCTCTGCACCACCTGCAAAGCTGTGGAGAGCTGCTCTGTCCACAACAGCACCCAGACTGCAAACACAAAAATCAACTGCTTACACTCATGCCACCAAAAGAGAAGTATCTACTAACATACTGAATATGAGGGCTATGTGACCACTCACTTCAGCACAATAGTAGAAGTCACATAAACTATTTCGTTCAGAGAATTTATGAAGGGAAAAAATCATTGAACTTTTTTTTTTTTTTGGACACAACTCCTAAACACACACTTTTGTCCAATTAAACATTTTTTATTCCACAGATAAAGAATATATCATTGATTTTTAGTAATATGTGACCATAATTCATCTAAACTGCTACTCAGTGGAGGCAGACCACTGAAAAATACTGTATATACCATATATTATACCATATATTACATATATATATGTCCATTAAATTTTACAAATATTTCTATGGATAACAATCACTAAAAATCCCTTTTCTAAGGGATTAGGGTTTAAGTTTGCATCTACAGACTTAAATCTGTAGCATTTGCAAATACATGCATTATTTCATGCTACAAAAAATGTACTATTGTTAGTATACAGAGATCAACAGACACAAATCATTATGAAAACGTACTTTTTTAGTCACTATAAATGACCACACTTATTTGAGCCCAACAAGCATTCCTTGCACAAATACAAATTTGTTGTATTTTGGTATTCATTGTTTTAAGTATGGCTACAGTGAATTTACTGTATTCAAAGATAGCATAAGGGAAATTAAACACCCATCAAAATGGTATTATTGCAGTAATCACTTGTAAAAGGGGAGGTACTTCTAAGCTTTAACACAAACTTCATGCAAAACTCACGATTGAAACTTCGTATTTGACTTACATTCCTTCTTAAGAAAATCCAGAACTCTCAAATTTCTAAAACAAAAGAATCTGTAATGTTGTGTATAATAATACACCATTAAAATACGTTTTTGTCAAACAATCACAGAATCAAGCCCAAACGGTTGGAAAGGACCTCCCAGACCATCAAGCCCATCCTGTGCTCAGTCCCCACCTTGTCCCCAGCCCAGAGCACTGAGTGTCACGGCCACTCAATCCATGGACACCACCAGGGATGGGGACTCCACCACCTCCCTGGGCAGCCTGTGCCAGGGCTTGACCACCCTTTGCAGGAAAAATTTCCCCTAACATTCAATCTAAACCACTCCTGGCGCAACTTGAGGCCATTTCCCCTTGTCCTGTCCCTGTTCCCTGGGAGCAGAGCCCGACCCCCCCGGCTCCCCCCTCCTGGCAGGGACTTGCAGAGCCACAAGGTGCCCCCTGAGCCTCCTTTTCTCCAGGCTCAGCCCCCCCAGCTCCCTCAGCCCCTCCTGCTGCTCCAGCCCCTTCCCAGCCCCGCTCCCTTCCCTGGACACTCTCCAGCCCCTCAGGGTCTCCCTTGTCTTGAGGGGCCCAGGACTGGACACAGCACTCGAGGGGCCTCAGCAGTGCCAGCACAGGGGACGGGCACTGCCCAGGGCCTGTGGCCACACTGTTTCTGATGCAGACCAGGTGCCACTGGCCTCTTGCCCACCGGGGCACAACCTGGCTCCTTTTCAGCTGCTCTCTACCAGCACCCCCAGGGCCTTTCCCACCGGCAGCTTTCCAGACCCTCTGCTCCCAGCCCGGAGCTGCACGGGGTTGTTGTGACCCAGCTGCAGGACCCAGCCCTTCACCTCGTTGAACCTCATTCAGTTGTCCTCAGCCCATCGATCCAGCCTGTCCACATCCCTCTGCAGAGCCTTTCTAACCTTCCTGCCCTCCAGCAGAGCAACACTCCTGCCCGACCTGCTGTCCTCTGCAAACTGACTGAGGGTGCACTCGATCCCATCACCGAGGCTCTCGATAAAGATTGAACGCGCCTGGCCCCAGTCCTGAGCCCCGGGGACACCACTGGTGACCAGCCCCAGCTGCATGTAACTCCATTCCCCACCACTCTCTGGGCCCAGCTGTCCAGCCAGTTTCTAACCCAGTGAACAGAGCCCCAGCCCAAGTCACAGCAGCCAGTTTCTCCAGGACAATGCTGGGGGAAAGGTTATCAAATGCTTTACTAATGTCTAGGTAGACACATTCACAGCCTTTCCCTCATCTGCTGAGTGGGTCACCTTGCCATAGAGGGAGATCAGGTTGGTCAAGCAGGACCTGCCTTTCACAAACCCATTCTGGCTGGGCCTGATTCCCTGGTTGTCCTGTACGTGCTGTGTGACGATACTTAGGATGATGTCCTCCATAGCCTTTCCAGGCACTGAGGTCAGGCTGACAGGGCTGTAGTTCCTCAGATATGACCATCTAATGTATTTTATAAATAAGAATAGTTAAGAACCACCCGCAACCAGACCATGTTTGTATCATAAACAGGAAGATAACCTTGGCAAATCAATACTTTTTTAATACAAAAATGTAAACTTAGCTTTACTTGCAAGCTTTTAACCAATGTAAGCCATCTGTTTGAACTGGTAACACAGCATCAAATAAGAACAGGAGAACAGTAATAAACTGCCTTTTTAAGGTTCCCCTCCTTCCTCACCACCACCCCTCCCCATTTCTTTCAGTTTGCAGGGGGCTAAGAGGTTTTTTTGAGAGGGTGCTTTTTCAACCATTAATTTAGCCGCTTGTTTAAGTCTTTAATAGAGAACTGGAATATTGGTATTCCTGAACTATTCTGAACTGAATTATATTCTTTTCCTAGAGACATACATACTTTTGATTTCAAACTAAGTCAACACTTAATTATGTTTAGTTAATTACTCTAACCACAGCAGATGGCTGACTCCAAAAGAGATAATCCCCGCAATAGTCATTAGTCAAGATCAGCAATAATTACATTGTAGACCTAATGTGTTCTGCGACTAGAAGTCCATACCAGTTATAGCAGATCCATATTCTTTTTAACCTCAAGTATAAATTAGACATTTGTTCCATTGCTGTGTATTTTGTCAGTCAATACTTAAGATGTACTTTCATGACTGCTTTTTAAGTCTCTCATATTTGTAAAAGAGAAAATCAATAAACAAAAGGGGGGAAAAACTTTTTTATTTTCCAGGGGTAATGATTTGTGTGAGTTCCCAATATTTTTCCTGAAACTCCAGTTATTTTCCCAGAATTTTCCACAGTTAATAATAATCATTCATGCAACTGAACCCAATAAAAATAAAAAGCAGACTCTCAATAAAAAGGAACAAAGAAGGGAAGTATGTGAAGCTTTACACAAGCAAAATGTTGCCTTTTCTGGAAAAAAATTACTACTGTTTAATAAAAATAGCCACATTAGAAAAGGTAAATGTTTACTAAAGGAAACAACCATCACATCCTTTTCAAATGTAATAAGTTGAAATTTCTTTAAAGTAAATCACCTACCTATTCTAAGCTCAAAACCTTGCTGAAAGGTACCCTAACACAGGGGGGAAAAAAAAAACACATCAAAAAAACATACCAACCAACCAACCAAAAAAACCCCACAAAAAAACAATGAATCAACCAAACAAACAAAAAAAAAAACACAAAAACCCCACAAAAAACCAAAACAAACCACCAAACAAAAAAAACTCAAACCTTTCTCAGTCTTAAATAGGTATTAACAGTAACTTCCTTCATGGAATAGTATCATGGATATAATAGCACCCTGTGCCAGAGCCTCACCACCCTTATAGTAAGGAATTGCTTCCCAATATCTAATCCAAACCTACTCTCCTGGAGTCAAATCTATGCATTATCTGTTGTTCTCTATGAGCCTAACAACTTTATACATGCATATTTTGCAGTCACTTTTATTAAGAATAAGCACCTCTTAACCTTCTGTTATTTTCACCTCTGTGCTGGGTTAGGAAAGGAAAAGTTGACATCACCACCCTCAAAAAACAAAAAATAGATGGGTGGACATAGCTTCTGATATAGATGTAAACTTTCAGCCAGGAATGCTCACCCTACAAAAGTGCCGGCACAAGTCACTTCCTGCAGCACAGCAGATTTCAATCAGGTGACAACAAAAGAACCCCCATCCTGTAAGATACTTCTACCAATGGAAAAGTTGTGCAATTCATCCATCTAAGAAGAGAAGCAGTCATGAATTAGGCAGCAAGGTGGCAGTGGTACAGTGTAGACATTAAGGCTGATGGAGATATCGCTCATGGAGTGGCAATGACAGCACTATGTGTCTGTATCCCAACACTTCTAAGCAGATACTAAACGGCAAATAAGTACTGGCACCACCTAAAATTGATGCAGAGCTGGGACTCACCATGACTGAAATAACAGTAGTTCTGGAGAGCATTCTAATGCAAAGATTCTCTGGCACCAGTTTAGTAAATGCCAAAGGCAATTTCACAAGATTTTGTTATCAAACTGAAACAAACTATTCACTACTTCAGAACTGACATTTTACAAACCTTTCTCTTCAAATAAATAAACAAACCCCAACAAACAAACAAATCACAGAATCACAGAATATGCTGAGTTGGAAGGGACCCACAAGGATCAAGTCCAACTCTTAGCCCTGTTGAGGACCATCCCCAAAAGTCACACCATGTGCCTGAATCACTGCAATATTTTATATTGTCTTGGAATTAATATCAGTTTTTATTTTTATGCCTAACAGTTCAGCTTAACATGTTTCTAATTTCCATGTAAAAGGTCAATCTTTCATTCCCCACAAACCTATTTTTTTTTAATATCCAGATTATGGGACTTCAATACTTGGTTCATCTGTACTACATTCTAGTGATACTACATCTTGTCCTACAGAAACAAGACCTAGCTTTTTATACTATTACTTCATTTTGTGAGAGCACAGAGCAAACTGTATTTATAAGTACCTCTGTAATTTTTAAAATAATCAAGTATTATTCAATCTTTGCATATTGATAATCAATACAACATTTTTTAAATACATAGCAAAAATTCTTGCTATGGCTGGCTCTGAAATAGGTAACAGGAACCCGCATTAGAAATTGTATGCAATAGTAGTTCAAAAATCAGTTAACAACATGGAACACGCCTTCTTTTCCTCTGCTTTTCCAAACCTGAATTTCAGTCTGCCAAAGGCCAATTTTCTGCTTTTCTGCAGACATTTTGCCACTCAGAAACCTAGCTCCTGTTTAGCCATTGCATCGTACACCTCTTCCCATGGTTCAAACACCACACTTCATCTCTAGTTCAAAATCTAGCTTTAGCTCCAATTACAGACACCAGCAGATCTTCAGAAAACACCTACAGAGGAAGTGCCCTTTTGAACCTCTGACAGCAAAAACTGCCACAGGCTTATCTGAGAATTGTCAGAATTCACCAGTGTTTGTAGCAAACATGCTTTTTAGTACTTCCATAACTGAACCTTGCCAATCTTTGCCAGTCTTTGCCAAATAACAACAGATGGCATTAAACCAAAGGCTAACCTTCTGAAGCCTAAAGTATCTGCTCTAACACACATATACAAGAACACTCAAAAGAACTCACTACAAACAATCTATTTTGCCCACCTGGTATTATATATATATCTGACTTCGTGCTGTAAAAAAATGGCACATAAAAAAATGGACACAGAAAACTTCAAACAGTTAACCTCTAAAAGCAAAAGCTAAAGGAACAATAATTTGGGCAAGAAATTACAAATCCAATACCTCTTTGGTTTTATGAACTTTGCATGAGCTCAGAACTAGTTCACAGGCACTCCTCCATAAAGAAAAGGATGCTAAGAAAAGGATTCTTTTACCCTGCAGTCCTAAACTTACAGACTACCGTAATACATCATCATACTCCAACAAGCAAGAAGGGGTATGGATGTTAGTCAAAGTCTTTCCTAACAAATGGTCTAGAGGGCACTTTCTGTTTGGTTGGTATTTTTTGTGGTTTGGTTTTGTTTTTTTCTTGTTGTTTTTTGGGGGTTTTTTTGTTTGATTTTTTTTTTTGTTTTTTGGGTTTTTTTTTAATTTTTCATCCTAAGTTCTTATTCTACACCTTTAAGCATTGCTAAAAACTAAAACCAACATCAAACTCTGATGAGAAATGAATTCGTGGGTACCAAGTCAGAATTCCAGAAAAGCATTCAGAAGAAACAAATCTTTTCAATGTGTACCTGTAACCAGCTTCAAGCTTTGCACTAATTTTGTTCTATAATAGAACCAAACTTCAGTCTCATTATTCTAACATTAATATCATTTTAAGTTTAAAAAAAAAAAAGAGAAAAAGCCAAACATCTAAATTGTACATTCAGTTCTCCAATGCCAGCAAAAACTAGTCTTAGCCCACAGGACAGCAAAGAAGTCTATCAGCCTCTCATGTCATTGAGTGAATTTTGGCACCTTGACTAAAAAACTTATCACTGAGGAATGCTACTTCCTCAGTTTTGAACTCTTAAAAGCACACTTGTGGTGTCATCTAGCAGGATTGTAATGGTTCTCACTAATGGGCTAAGAAACGGATAAAAGGTTTCCACATTTTCATGCAGTTGCACTCAGGTGGTTCTTTGGTAACCCAGAACCAGTTCTAGAAGGAAGCACTCTGTGCCGTAATAGCCATTGTTTTGAGTCAGCTTCATCATTGGCATCCACCTCCTCTTCCAAAATATCTTTCTTAGGGTATTTGTTCCTTGTTTCTTCCAGTTTTAAAGGTGTTATAATATTTTTTAAAATTGAGACATTTAAGCAAAACAAAAAACAACCAAACAAAACCCCACAAAACAACAGTCTACTGAAGTTTACCTAAACTGAGTAAGTAGAGGAAATAATAATGGAATTCCTAAGATACAAAGAAATAAAATCAAGCCTCAAAAAAAGCCACAGCAGCTACTACCATGTGAGAAGACTACCCTTGCTGGCTCCATTGATCACATTGTTTTTACAAACCAAGCAGATGCACATCTAACATCTTGATGTTATTTACACACTTGAAGGAAGTGGTTAGACATAAAAAAACCTGGCAGATCACATTTTAGTTTTCACATACTGGAAAGAAAGAAGACAATAAGTCATTTGTAGTTCCATCTACAAAAGTACTGTATCTAGATTTCAGGCTTTTAACAAAGCCACATGCTAAATGTTACATTTTCCTACATGATTAAAGAACACTGGTTAAAATACAGGAGCCCGTTTCAGATGTAGTGGGTGCTGTTTTCTTGGCAAAGTTTAGAAACCATTTAAAGATTACCAATGATACACTGCATTCCTGTAAACCATTCTTTCCAAATTCAAAGGGACTCTTCAAAGACAAGCAGTGACGGTCATATTTGAGCAAGAGAGAAAACTGTGGCTCTTGGGTGGGCTGAAGGAGCAGGAAGTCTGAGCAGCCCCAACTCCTGCCACCCTCCTCACTTCAAGATGATGGCACAAGAGGTGCACCATGAGGGCCTTTGGCTGGACCCAGGATTAGGATCTGCCCCTTCCCTGTGCAGCAAGAACAACTTTACCCCTTGGCCACGGCTGCTTCCCACACTTCCCTCTTGCAGCCCCAGCAGCTCCCATCGAGGCTGTTCCACCTGTTCTGTGGGAATCTGGTTCTGAAAGTTACGCCAAAGCTTTGAGCCAACAAGGTCAGCTATGAGGCACCGAGCTGTGAGCTTAAAAGCCTCTACAGAAGCAAAAAGATTAAACTTTTTCAAAACCCTGGGATTGTAGGATGTTGGAAAAAATGGAGCAGGAGTACAAGAAGCCAGCTGGACAGCAAGGCAGTATGCTGGAAGACAATACATGTTTTGCTGGTACTCAAGCTAGGACATTTCATAGATAGTGTCAATATCAAGCGCTACTGTAACTTATTTGGAACAACCAATTACATAAAGTTTATCTACTAACAGAAGCAATTCAGTGTTTTGTTAAAAAAAGTTAATGGAAACTTATTTCGTGAGAGACATCAGCATAGAATAATACTCCAGGTCACTGGGCTTCCAAATTAAACACCAGAGTTAAGGGGCTTGTAAGGGAAGCAGCAGGTGTATGAAACTTAGGGCTATCCTGTGAAAGCTTTATCTTGCTGTTAATCTTTTCAAGATGAAGAAGGCATAGTTTCATAAAGAATGTTGACCGGTACTCATTCCTTAGTAATCCTGAGAATGCATGGGTATTTTGAGTAAAAAACAGTTCAAATCAACAGCTTCCCAATACCAGGTCTTCACAATCTCATGAGAAGAGAGCCCTTTAACAAAGTAATGTAGGTTGAATCCCTCCTCTTTTCTTCACCATGGCACTTTTCCTGCCTTGTTCTCCTCAAAACAGACCTGTGTCTACATGCTCTAGCCACTCCACTGTCCACACCCTTTTCTCTACAGCTGACAACTCCTGTGAACTAACAGATCAAGCACCAACAAAAACCTCTCTCCACCCCAAGCTGCAGAACACTGTTCCTCACCTACTTATTTTTCTCTCAGTGCCAAACAAACAGATTTCTCATATATGGTATTTCACAAGTTTTTTAATAATAGCTATTTAATTAATAAATATCTGCTTTTGTAACCATCTATTATAAAAACATCTATTTATTTTAACTGAATCATACTTCCTCTCTGTATTTCATTTTCAGTTACAGTTTTTGTTAACATAGTGGATACCTCCTGTTAGTAAATGAAATTTTACATCAAATTGTTTCCACAGTAAGATACGATGAGAGAAAAAGTGGACTTTTGAAGAGCAAGAATGATTTTGGTTAGGAACTCACTCCAGGGTTTTTTCATGCTCTAGCTTACAAAGAGGGGAAAAAAGAAAAGTCTTTGGTACCAAGAACACAATATTATTTGAATATGGGAGCTGCAAAATTTGATTTAGCGCTTTTCTAAACTTTCACAAAATAACCAAGAACATGCATTGGTATTATTTGCTATAGAACTCCAGTAACACTTACATGGCATGCACAGCACTATTGCAAATGCTATGCTGTTTATATTAGCATAAGACCAAACTTCATAAAAATAAAATCTATGTAGACCTATTCAACAGAGACGAGTAAGACCAAAAATGCACTCCCACCATTGTTTACAATATGAAATCTGTTAGACTGATATTTCTGAGCAAAGTAAAACTAGACCTGTGCACTGAGTGACAGCTGTCACATTCTCCTGGCCCTCAGCAGCAAGAACTGAGATATTACTTGAAGCAAAAATAACACATCAACTGTAACAAAGACAGAAACAGCACTTACATAGTCCTATAAGAAAAGCTGACAAAAAGGCTCTTTTGTTTTATTAGAAGACTAAGTTTGTTCGACGTGAAACAGTTCTGCAAGTGACAAAAATATTATGAAAACCCCATACTTCAGAATGTGCATGAAACACGTATTTTATGTCACTGTATTTGTCCAATGAGCATTCACCAGAATGTTTCATTAAGTTAATACCAGTTGCTTGAAACCAAAATAGATTTTAATGCTTTTTAAATCTCATGAAAAACAGATATATTTGCTCATCACTACTGTCAGATAAGCATTACAAAATGCAGTCGCTGTCTTAGAATTTAAAAAAAGAAATTAAATTTGTAACTCTATATATTCTTTTTCTATTCTTCTTCAATCCATAAACATTTCAGACTATTAACCCAGAGAAGGCAGGGGGAGGAAGCACAAGAGAACAGAGAGAGAACACGAACAGCTTACTGTGGAGAGTGGTTTAATCAGAAGTAGCCATTATCCTGTCGCTACAGAGCGGGGACAGCACTCCAAAACAAGCCGTGGGGTGGTGGGGGGGTCTGTTGTTTAGGTTTTTCCAGCCAAGAAGGAAGAAAGCACACACGCTATGCTGCCCGAGTTTACTGAGCCCAAAGGTCGCCAGACGCCTATTGCCAAGAGCTATCCTGAAAACGAAATCCAAGCAAGCGCTGAAAAGGCTGTTTGAGGAAGCATCTACAATCTACCACAACCTCCCCGTGTGTTACACACAAAACATGGCTGTCTTATTCAGAGATTAGCAATTATTGTAATGAGATACTGTCGGAGAGGGTCAAACAGCGCTTCCTGCAGTTTACACATCTTGATTTCCTGGTAAACAAAGCGAAAGGCAGGTGGAGCCCTGGGATCACCAGTGACACCGACCAAACCGGCCCAGGTGACGGGCACGCAGCTTCATCCGTGGTTTCATTACACGAGGCAAGAAGGGAGCAGGAAAACATAAAACATACTGAACTATGAAGAAAATTTTTCCCACAGTGTTACACAGCCATCAACGCCAAGCTCCGTCGTTTTCTTATTTAATGCCAAACCCAAGAAAAATATTTTTAAGTGATGCTCATGTACACACACACACGTTCTCCAGAAAAAACTGCCCACAAACTTGTTTTGGTATGAGACAGTGCTGTGAAACAATAACCTGAATCAACCCCAGAAAAACCTGCAGCTGCGAAAAAGAAATCTGCTAACAATATCCAGAAATTATAAAAAATAATTAACACAATTTTAAAAGAAACTTGATTTTTTGAAACTAACACTTTTCCTCCACAAAAATAAATAATCAAATACGGACTAAAGACACGGCAGTGCTTCAGTGGGAAGAGATTATTGGTTGTTTCCTACCTCTAATCTTTCAAAAAATTAATTTGCACAAGCTTCAGTTTAAAAATCATCTTTTCACAGTGGGCCTTAGGCTACTATGAAAATTAGAAGGAAAAAAAAGAAAAAGCAACTCCCAACAAACAAACAACACTCCCCCAAAAATAAAAAACTCGACTAAGAACAAAAAGCCCCCTACTCCTACGCAACTAGAATAAACTATTTGGTCCAAAAACAGAATACAGAGACTTGGGGCAGTGGATCAATCAGTTTGTCCTCTCAGAAAGTCAGCAGCATGAAAGAAGACAACCTAGGGAATACAGCAAAGTAACATGTCTGAAGAAACAAATCAAGGAATAACACACTAAAGAAATTTCTAATAACATTGTTAGAAATACATTGCAGCCATTTGTCACATTAAGTTCAGGAAAGGAACAAAGGAAAGCTATGAGAAGAAAAATACAGAAAGCATTACTGGAAAGATCATGAAATATGAAGGGGTGCATCTGTGTCAGCAAACACTGGCAGTGAAGATGCAGCCTCTACCAACAGAAGAGTTATTCTGCCGTCACTATCTCTCAAACAAGGTAAGATATATTAAACAAGAGGGATCTCTGCAACCAAGACAATACACCAAGAAGGAATTTTGGAAACTGGGCTTGTTACAGATATAATTAGTGCAGCCACAATTTCCTCATCAAAGACTCGGCTATAACACTTTGCCTTACATAAAACCACACTAAAACTTAGCATTTCATTCATCTGGTTTTCTCTAATTCCTCATTTTACAAGAAAGCAGTTTTGTCAAACCATGTAGAGCATTTCTGAACAAAACAGTAAAAATCCAAACCATCAAATGAGAAAAGCCTTCTGCAAAGACAAGGAATACCAGCAGCACTCTTCACCTTAGCCTTGAAATAGTTTTAAAAAGCAATATATGTTGTATTTAATCAGGCTAAGTTTGGTACTAGTATCCCTGCAAACAAGCTCTCATTGCAAGATTTAGGAGATCATGACCTGACATCTCTATCTGCTAATTATTTCTAATATGAGAAATTTGCACGCTAAAATTCAGCCACGATGAACTGGAGTCTTATGTGACTCTGGGACAATCAGATACACTAGTTCTACACGTCAAAATAATAGCCTATAAATGATGATTTTTCTAAAATTATCTCAATCCATGTTGCTCATAATGTGAAAAATACTTACTGTGGAACAGCAGTGAAGGAGAGGGAAACAAAAATATACCACTAGAAAGAGCCAAACAGAAGGTTCATACTTACTTTCTGAACCCTGGGCTCAATCAGACCCCAGCCCAGCAAGAGTCAGTGCAACCTTAAAAGCAGGGATTTGGTTTCTACCACTGTAGCCATTAGAGAAGCTGAATATACTGAACTACAACCCATGTTAGTCAGCAAGAGAGCAAGAATGATTCAGCAACTGACATTCTCAGACAGAAATTAAACAGGCTACCAAAACAATGGCACCTTCACTCCATGAAAAATGTTTATAAAACAGACTTGATACAATAAATCAGCTACTCCAGCTATGTCTTACATACACATCAGCACCTGCCCTTATGAAATGGCACAGCATCAATGTGGGGAGGCCAACTGGATAGTTACTATCTTTCTGAAAGATTTTTAAGAGTATTACTTTCTATGTACTAAATTCTAACTATAAATGTGGGTATTTATATGTAACTCTAGTTGTGGGTATCATAAGATAAACTAAAAAATTTAAAATCTTTAAAAAACAATACAAATGGTAACAGTGAGTAAAATACTGAAGTGTCCTCATACTGAGATTTCAAACATTACCCAGGGGAATTAAATCTGTGGTCATAAAGAAATTACAAAATCCTGAAAACTTTACCTACTAGATTTGAGCCTATCTAAAACTACCTTTATCATTCAGGTAGCTCTGTTCTACAACAAGTTTTGATTTAAAATTTCTTAGTTTACCCTGTGATAAACAAATACAAAAGAGTTAATAAATTTTGCTTATACATACTTGAAAAGAGCATGTAATCTCTATGCAACCTCCAGTGAATGCTAACAAAGCCAGAGATCTATACTTTGCATCATACTTTGATGCGAACTCTAAAATTGCTGCAAGAAACACAGATTACTTCCCAGCAGAAACACGTGCTTAAAATAGCAAGTGTTCTATAAAAACAAGCACAATACCTAATTTCAGCATCACCTGCAAATACAACCTGCAGCAATGGTGTTTAAGAGTATGAACTCTCTGGGGTTCATTAAATCAATATATTTATTTATTTATAAAAGTTTCAGATGCAGTAGTAATCTATCTTTTGCTTCTAGGAATTTTAGCTAAAATCCTCTGACACCAATCGCATGGACCGGTAAAGAGGGGACAAAAGGGACCGTTCATTACTTAGACATAACAGAAGGTCTAACTCATGATTTTACTCAAGAAAAACCAGTAACTTAATAGAAGTGACCTCCAACTAAATTATAGAAGATATGGGGGGGCTCAACAAAGGATGGACCAAATAAACAACTTTCATTCTCATACTCAGTCCTGCTCCTGTGCCTATAAATTAAGATTGTGACAACAATCACAAGGCTCAGTACCACTTTTTTCCCTACTGCAGAGACCACTCGAGTTCCACTGTTACACTGAATACCACTGGAGTGGTCTAAATTGGTCTCCACAATTGAAAACACAGATGCATGAAGAGACAGATTATCTCATTTGAAATAGTTTTTCACCACCAAGAACAACTAAATCAACCAATCTTTAAAACCCATCAGCTGACACTAAGTAATCTGCATCCTTATACTGGTTATGGCCCTCCCAAAGCTTCCTTCCCCAGAGGCAAGAGAAGCAGCGGTCTTCTCTTTGTTCTACCTCCTCCATATTCTGGTCACATTTATTGGTCATATTGCTCATGACTTAGCTTCATTTTAAAGGCCTTTTGCTCCTCATTGAATTGTTTACAAAACACATTGACACTTCATCTATCAAATTTGATCCTTAAAACAGTATCTTGGAATTGGAATACACACGGTAGCTACCACTGAATTGTCAATCAGAAAGAGCCATATTCTACTATTATTAAATACATCTCTACCAAAACCCTAGTAAGTACAGAATTGTTTCAAGACATGTAAAAGTCACTCACAGAAAAAACACAGAAAACTAGCTTATTCTTTATATTACTTCAATGCCCAAAAGCATTCTTCATGCAGGCTAATTACCTAGAACTAATCAGAAAACTATTAAAAATCCAAATTATCATTTATTTAGTAGCATTTCAAACATTTGCTACCAGATTTCAACCTCACAAAGTACATATATGGAATAAACACTGAAATAGCTTAGAAAAGTAACAGAATTAAATAACTTCAATACATTTTAATTTTCCTGTATGAAAGCCTTCTCATATGTTCCTTCTCATTTTTCGTGCTGTGATTATCAAAATGTCTTATTATTACTGAAACAATGACTTTAACTGGCAACTTGGAAACAAAAGAAACCGAAGCACACCAGTACCTCAAGGAACTCATTGTCCTATGTACTGAAACATGCCATTTCATAATAACATTGATGTATCCTACAATAAAGTTTTGTCAATATTCGTCAGTATCATCTATGGAAATATAAAGAGTGATTTGACTTTTATGAGATTTGAGACTGAGATGATGTTTGTTTCCATGTTCTATATACATGAACGTGATCCATTTTAAAAAGTATTACAGCAATCAATTCTCAATTTTTATATATATACATGTAAGTATGTGTATACATGTATGTGAGAAATGCAGTATTAACTGCTATTTAACCAAACTGAAGATTTAGGAGAAAAGATCACATAGATAGCAAGCAAGGCAGAGAAATGCACAGAGATTGAGGGTTAAACTGCTGTTTTCCGTAAAAATAACAATTAATTTACCACATTACTGCAAAATTGAAATTAAATTATTTTGAAACTATAAAGATTTTTCAAAAGTTTTAAAAGCTTGGAACAACTATAAATATATTCTTTATCATCCTAATGTACACACAGACACACAGACCCCCTGAGAATACAATATTCATTTTGCTGCAGAAGAACAGACATTGCATAACAATGAGACTTGCTAATGAAATCAGCCATCAACCTGGAATACATATGTATTAAACCAAGACCTCAGTGTCATTTTCTTTTTGCATCGTTTGTTCTTTCTCTCATTTTCCTCGACCTTTCAAGTATCCTGTCCTCCGGCCTTCACTGCTTCAAGTACAGCAATATTGCAAAATATTCTGTTAACACTGTATGTACAACACTTTTTATTTTACAAAATTTCTTTCTCTACTTACAGCTAAATATAGAGTCTAATTGCACGGGTTCTATCAGCATTGTTAATGTAGCCTTGAAAGAAAAATCAATGGGTGCTATAGAGACAAAGGAGTGTTATCTCCTCTGTACAACAGTAGGAATATCTAATAAAAATTGGGTGTTTCTTGAAACAAACTATACTTTCACAGCTCAAATTGCACACCCATTAATACAAGAGTTTAACAGAACACCTCATCAAAAAAAAATCCCCTCTCTATTTATCTAATGATTAAACAGGACAAAATTTAGAATCGTTACATGAACAGAAGGGTAATTTCTTTGCCTGAACATGCAAAATCATCATGAAAACAAGTAAAACAATCCAGCAAGTTCATGACAGTATGTTTAAGCCAGCGGTATACATAGCAGTAACGTAAAACATTTCACTGAAAAAGAAATTAATACAGAATGGAATTATTTATTCCACTACTCAGAGATTACCGTAAAAATTTAAACATTCCAGAAGTACTTTAAAAGATTTTTCTCTCATTATACTAATACCATATCTTGGTTTTGTGGGATATATGTTGTCTTATATTTCACAGCTAAAAAGCAACCTGTTTGTACCCCTAGCTCCAAAAATCTCAAACCTATGTTTTGAAATCACACCAAAACTATTAAAACTAAAATACAGCCTGCTAATTTTTTCTACCATTTCCATTTTACAGATTTTTTTTTAATTGGATTAATACAAATAACACATGGTTACTATAATGGTTACTATCAGCTTAGCATTGTTGTTGATAAGCTCCAAAGTCATACAGAAAAGAAACACAAAACAGTAGAGAATAAATGTTTGCTGACTTTTTTGGTAGGGTTGGCTTTTTTTTGGGGGGGGGGGGGGGTGCAAG